>OY979716.1:90752954-91284168 GCA_963855995.1 Muricea muricata | reverse complement strand
CCAGCAAGAGGAAGCCGCCCTTAAATTATGAGTGTAAACATCGGGGATACCAAAAGCTTTTTTGCAAAATTGAGAGCGATTTAAAATCTGTTCAATTTTTTTGATACACTCTATATATATATATATATATATATATATATATATATATATATATATATATATATATATATATATATATATATATATATATATATATATATATATATATATATATATATATATATATATATATATATATATATATATATATATATATATATATATATATATATATATATATACATATATATATATATATATATATATATATATATATATATATATATATATATATATATATATATATATATATATATATATATATATATATATATATATATATATATATATATATATATATATATATATATATATATATATATATATATATATATATATATATATATATATATATATATATATATAATGCATAAAGGTATTTGAAGTGTTTGTTTCACTATTACATGTGTCATGTTTAACCTAGTATTTATGAATAAGATTTCAACGAAAACATAAAATATCACAAGAAGGCCTTCCGCTCACCAGCTAACCTGAGGCAGCACAAAATTACTGTCAGTGGCGGATCTAGCGTAAGTCAAAATAAATTACCACAGCTCATTCTAGGATATATTTACATTTTAAACTACCTTCAAAGCAACTTCATTGGTTAGATTTTATTCTTTTGAAATTCATAACCTATGACATTGTTATAAAGTTATTTTGAATTTAAAATTGAGCAGCTATAATTTATTTTGACTTACCCTGGATCCGCCACTGATTACTGACTCAGATCTGCAGCCCTTGCGACACTGCACGACGGTTTAGAAGACGGAAGACCACACATACATACAAAAGCAAGCTAACATACCTATCCACAGGATCAGCAAGATTGAATATAAAGGCTGAATGCATCAATGCAGATAGTTTTATAGTGCTTAGGGCGGAAGTTTTTACTGAATTATTATGTATGTTTGTGATACGGTGCGATGTACAGGCTCAAAGTTCAAGTTGAAAGTTATGCATAGATTATGTACGGTTCAGGGACATGCTGTTTCACATGCACGAAACGTATATATATACATAATAACTATATAATTATATATAATATATAAATATATATATATATATATATATATATATATATATATATATATATATATATATATATATATTATATATATATATATATATATATATATATTTATATATATATATATATTTGTCCCGCAATATCGTTTTTTGTCCCGCACAAAACAAAGATGGCGTCCGACTGAAGGATCGATGAGAGATAAGAATAAAAATATCAAATAATACAAGGAAAATAACACAAAGAAATTTGCAGTTATTAAAAGATTTTAGTTTGTTTTTGTAATTTCTACCTGTTTAGCGTATTTTAAACAATCATTTTGAATATATATATATATATATATATATATATATATATATATATATATATATATATATATATATATATATATATATATATATATATATATATATATATATATATATATATATATATATATATATATTGTTATATTGTTGACTGACATTTTGCCAAATAGGAAAAAAAGAACACTGTCAGTGATGGAAAATACAAGCTAGAATTGTTCGGCAATCGATAATCGTTATGGACTCAAATATATGCAAAGGAAATAGCCTAATACATGGCATTTCGATAAACAATAAAGGGAAGCTAATCTGGAAGGATTCGTTCGAAGAATTAAGAAAATTTGTCGAAGAATTTTTACCAACAATTGATGGCGAGTGGGGTTGCCCAGGTGGAGACGTGAAGCAATACAAATCTGTAGATTTGGATCTTAGATGGCATCCGAGTACTCGTTCAATAACTCTAAATGGAGAGTTAAAGGAGAGTATCAGCGAAAAGCTTATTCATCTAGCATTAGTTACTGGTCAATTAAACGATAAAGACACCGAACACGCTGCTACAGATAAGTATTGCACAAATAAACGCGAGCTTTCTGACTGTAATTGCGCTTATCTTAACGCCGATATGGAGGGAATTAAGCTAGATATGACGATTTTAGAATCACGAATGCTTGCTGCAATGTCTGAAAATGATCATGAGTCGGGTATTATTTTGCTAAGAGTGAAACTAGTGGATATGGAAGCCGTTGTACATAACCAAGACGAAGTTATTTCCCGACTTAGCGAAGAAAATCTATCCTTTAGGTCAAGGCTATTGAACCTTGAAAAATTAGTGCATTTGATGTCCCAAGAGTATCGGAACAAAAGCAGTGGAGCGATAAACCTATCTAATATTACAAAAGAACCCTCAACGCGTAACCGCAAGCAATCTATTATTTTGAATATAAACAGTTTGAGTTCACCTCGAAGTATTGAGAACATTTTATCTCAAGATAACCAACAATATGTTAGTCCGTCTGTAAATAATATTGATTCTACGGCAGACGTGCCCCAGTTTAATCCTCAAACTAAACAGAAAGTAGATCTTACGGCAGATGATCGTATGGCAGACGAGTCCCAACCTAACCCTCTAATTAAACAGAAAGTAGATTTTACGGCAGATGGGTCTCTATCAAACCCCTTAATCGCCCAGAATAAAGAAATTAACTTTCCCAAGAACGTGATCTCTAACTCGAAAACAAAATTTAACCGCGTCAGTAACGAAGTTAAAAATAATAAGTACGCCAATTCTCCCAAAAGCTCTATCCTTTGCCCCTTTCTATCCCGCCGAAGATGGTGCGCTAAAGGGAACCGTTGTGACTTTCAGCATAGAGAGCCCGGTCGTGACAAACACAAAATATCTTGTCCCTTTCTACGAAGGAATGGTTTTTGTTTGAAAGGAGATCGATGTGACTATTCTCATATCGGTCTCTCTCATGGTATGGTGGCTCCCAGACCGAGGATGAACGCCACTGCTTATCCAAGTTCTTCCCTACATACCCCTATCTATCATTGTGCTCCCCTTTTCAACCAGATACAAGACACAACGCAAGGTCACCTTTTTTATCCCATTCCCCCTGGCCTATGATTCCTCCTTTTCCTCCTCCACTGATGAATGTTCGTACTTGGCCCCCGCTGACATATTGAACATCCACAATCATAAACCCATGACATCTCCTCCTCTGGAAAACCCCTCCCATCTACAAAACCCACAAAATATAACCATTAGAATTACAAATAGAAGTTTTAACAAACCTTATAAAATATCCTCAAGAACATACGGTAATTTAATTACTGTCCCAGTGAAACAAACTTTAACCAATAATCGAATTGTTACTGATTGCCAAGACTCGATCCCTGTGTTGCGGAAGCGTCTACGATTTGCTTGTGTTAATTCGCGCTCTGTAAGGAACAAGATCGCCGTTATCATAGATCACATGGTTGATATAGCGGTATTGATATATGTACTATCACTGAAACGTGATTGAAGGAATGTAACTCTGTCAGCATCGCTGGACTATCTACTGCAGGATTTGTGTTTAGATCTTTCCCAAGACAGTCTGATAGAAGTGGTGGTGGCACGGGTATTCTGTGCAAAGAATCGTTGAATGTGAAATCCAGTGACTGTGGGGAATTTAATTCGTTTGAATTTTCGGAGTGGAATGTTTGTATACACAAGCAAACCATTAAAGTGGTGACAATCTATCGACCTCCTTACTCGGAAGATCACCCGGTTTCATCAAATGTGTTTTTCGAAGAGTTTTCATCATATTTGGAGAACATCGTTATGATTCCCGAAGTACTCTTGATTACAGGTGATTTTAATTTTCACGTTGATTGTCCAATCGAAGCAGACACGAAAAAGTTTGCGGACTTAATGAATACTTTTGGACTTATCCAACATGTTCATGTCCCAACTCATTCATCAGGTCATACCTTTTATTTGATTATTACTAGATCAATCAATGATGTCACAATCACCTCTCCTTTGGCAACGTTTGCTTTGTCTGATCATTTTTTTGTTGAATGTTTGTTGGATAATCCTCGTCCAAACATCCTACAGTAGTTAAAGAAGTTTGCTATCCCAAAGTTAAACATATTGACCTCAAGGCCTTTAAAGCTGATATATGCGCCTCAGACCTATTTCATAAAACTTGGTCAAGTGTTAATGATATGTCAGAATGCTATGATACTACCCTACGTTCTATTCTCGATAAGCATGCTCCTTTGGAATCGAAAGTTATGACTGTTCGACCAATGGTCCTTGGTTTAATGATACTTTAAAGAAGCTGAAAGCTAAGCGTAGGAAACTGGAAAGAATCATGCTTATATCGAAACTTGAATGTGATAAGAATGCTTATCGTAAGGTACGCGATGACTTCAATACTAAATTGAATGACACCAGAAAATTGTTTTATTCCAACCTTATTGATAAATCTGCTGGTGATTCTAGAAAATTATTCCAAATTGTGAACTCTTTGAGCAAAGAACGTCTAGTTGAGGAGTTTCCTGAAAATCACGAACCTTCCATCCTTGCTAACGAGTTTGGTGAGTTCTTTTGTAAGAAAATTGAACTCGTGAAATCAAAGAATGACGAGGTTTCCATTAACCCCCCTAATGTTCCATTTTATCTGCCTGAAGTGAAATTGGATGAATTTTATTCGGTTTCTGAGGATGAAGTTCGGAAGATTATTCTTGAATCTTCGAATGCTTCCAGTAAGTTGGACCCTATTCCCACATCATTGGTTAAACTCTGTTGTCATGAATTGGCCCCAATCATCGCTGAAATCTTTAATCTCTCTTTCTCTGAAGGAATTGTACCCGATCATTGGAAAATAGCGCTAGTTCTACCTCTTTTGAAGAAATTTGGACTTGATTTTTTGTTTGAAAACTTCAGACCTATAAGCAACCTGCTATTTGTTGCTAAGTCTGCTGAGAATCTCTCGGGTATCTATACATTGTGCTGAAAATGCCCCTTTTCCCAAGCATCAATCAGCGTATCGCAAAAATCACTCAACAGAAAGAGCTTTACTAAAATTCCAGAACGACATTCTCCTCAGTATGGATCGGCAGGAGGTTGCGCTTCTTGTGCTTATCGACCTAAGTGCCGCATTTGATACTATCGGACCATGCAATATTACTGGAGACACTTGAAAAAGACTTTGGCGTAACTGGAAATGCCCTCAAATGGTTAACATCTTACTTATCCAAGAAAAGACAAATAATTCTAATTAAAGATCATGAATCGGAAGTTTTCAATCTTCAATCGGGAGTTCCGCAGGATAGCTGCCTTGGCCCTATCCTCTTCATACTCTATGTGGCTGGGTTATTTAAGGTTATTGACAAACATCTTCCCAATGCACATACGTATGCAGATGACACCGAGATTTATCATTCGTTTCGGCCGGATACATCTTTATCGTAAGATGCTGCACTAAAGAGTATTGAAAACTGTGTTGCTGACATTCGTGCCTGGATGCTTTCTAGCCGTCTCTTGATAAATGATTCTAAGACTGAATGTATTATCATCGGTTCAAAGCAGCAATTGTCAAAGATTAACATCAATGAAATTACAGTTGGTGAATCTACGATCGAGCCTGTAAAGGTGGTGCAAAGCCTCGGAATGTAGTTTGACTCACATATGTCGATGGATATTCACATTGGAAAAGTGTGTAGTAAGGCGAAACGCCTTATATGGCGTAAGGCAGCCTCTATAATATCCGGCAGATAAGGAAATTCCTTTCAGAAGATACAACAAAGATTTTGGTTCATGCTTTTGTTACTTCACACCTGGATTACTGTAACTCATTGTTTTATGGTCTGCCACAATCTCAATATGATAGGTTACAAAGAGTTCTCAATGCTGAAGCACGTGTGGTCTGTTTAATCCCCAAATTTGATCATATTACTCCCATTTTGATTGGCCTTGATTGGCTTCCTGTACGGTATCGAGTGATTTTCAAAATTTTGTTGCTGGTGCACAAGGCTCTTCATGCTAATGCACCGCCTTATATCTCAGACCTTCTGATACCTAAGCATACTGGTAGCTATAGCCTGCGCTCAAATGAGCAAAATTTGTTAATAGCTCCGAAGACAACGAGGAAAACGTTTGGCGACAGAGCTTTTGCCAAGGCTGGTCCATTTTTGTGGAATGAACTTCCCGCTGATATTCGTGAAGCGTCAACAGTGGAAACTTTTAAAAGCAGACTTAAGACCTTTCTTTTTAAAAAGGCATTTTATCTTTAAATAAATTTTAAATATGTAATAAAGGTATCATCTCATATTTTATAGCATTTTATTTGAATTTGTAATGATTGCGCTTTAGAATATTTATAGTGTTTAGCGCTTTATAAATTAATAAATTAATTATTAATAAATTAATTATTGAATATATATATATATATATATATATATATATATATATATATATATATATATATATATATATATATATATATATATATATATATATATAAATATATATAAATATATATATATATATATATATATTAATATATATATATATATATATATATATATATATATATATATATATATATATATATATATATATATATATATACATATATATATATATATATATATATATATATATATATATAATAGTAATAAAATTGTAAAATAGCAATCTCGTTTGGAAAGTGCTCAACTTTATCGGAGCTTTATTAGTAAAACAGTGACTGAGTAAGACTAAAATTTCATTATGTACAATAAAAACTACAAATTTGTTTCGAGAGCTCTATACAGGAGACTCTCTCATTAGGTTATAAATACGACCAGGCTACTGCTTGCTTATTTAAATGTTTGTTAAAGAACACTTCCGTGCGTGGCGACACGTATTTACTAATTCATTTCTACTGTTTAATGAACACAACTGAGGCTTACATATTATAAAGTACTTTTCGGCGATGCATAAATTGCATCTTTTGTTAGTATTTGAATACGAATTTGCTCTCGCCAGAATTCTCCATTTTAGGTCACAGTTTAAGTTGTTTTCCTTTAGTGTCCATATGTGTCTGCTTAGATGTGTGGCGTTCTTCTTGCTCTTATCCTTGAATGAGGCCAAGTGGTTACGATATCTTGTCTTAAAATGGTTTTCGGTTAATCCAATATAGGTCTCGGTTGACTTGTCTGTCACAACGGTGGCTTGGTATATGACATTGTTCGTGAGGCAATGGCCATCAAGAGGGCATTCAGACTTGTTCCTACAATTGCATTTGTTAATTTCGTCATTGTTAGTTCGGCTCGGATTTGCAAGGATAGCTTTGTTATGGTTTGTTATTTTAGCTTCTAAGTTGGGCATGCACGAGTAGCTTATCTTCAAGGTGTTTTTGTTAAATATCTTGCGGAGAGGGTGGTTCTGCTTAAAACAATCCTTGACGATTGATAAAAGGATTGTTTTAAGCAGAACCACCCTCTCCGCAAAATATTTAACAAAAGCACCTTGAAGATAAGCTACTCGTGCATGCCCAACTTAGAAGCTAAAATAACAAACCATAACAAAGCTATCCTTGCAAATCCGAGCCGAACTAACAATGACGAAATTAACAAATGCAATTGTAGGAACAAGTCTGAATGCCCTCTTGATGGCCATTGCCTCACGAACAATGTCATATACCAAGCCACCGTTGTGATCAACCGAGACCTATATTGGATTAACCGAAAACCATTTTAAGACAAGATATCGTAACCACTTGGCCTCATTCAAGGATAAGAGCAAGAAGAACGCCACACATCTAAGCAGACACATATGGACACTAAAGGAAAACAACTTAAACTATGACCTAAAATGGAGAATTCTGGCGAGAGCAAATTCGTATTCAAATACTAACAAAAGATGCAATTTATGCATCGCCGAAAAGTACTTTATAATATGTAAGCCTCAGTTGTGTTCATTAAACAGTAGAAATGAATTAGTAAATACGTGTCGCCACGCACGGAAGTGTTCTTTAACAAACATTTAAATAAGCAAGCAGTAGCCTGGTCGTATTTATAACCTGATGAGAGAGTCTCCTGTATAGAGCTCTCGAAACAAATTTGTAGTTTTTATTGTACATAATGAAATTTTAGTCTTACTCAGTCACTGTTTTACTATATATATATATATATATATATATATATATATATATATATATATATATATATATATATATATATATATATATATATATATATATATATATATATATATATATATATATATATATATATATATATATATATATATATATATATATATATATATATATATATATTTATATATATATATATATATATATTATATGATATATATATATTAATAATATGCTTGTCTTGGTTAGCCGAATACAAAAGAGTGCTCAATGACATATCGACAGAGCGAAATGTATAATTTTGCAAAATACCTAGAAAACATACCACTACAGTCTGTTTCATCCAGAGGGAATCTTCAGGTGGTAGACCTGAAGACCTACTACATGAAGATTCCCTCTGGATGAAACAGACTGTAGTGGTAAGTTTTTGAGGTATTTTGCAAAATTGTATATATATATATATATATATATATATATATATATATATATATATATATATATATATATATATATATATATATATATATATATATATATATATATATATATATATATATATATATATATATATATATAAGAATATTTATTCATGGTATATGGCTCTGATAATGTTGCGATGTAGCGACGAAACGTTAGCAAATTAAATTTAATATAAACTTGAATTGTTTGACATGTGTGCATTTAAAATTAATTGCTGTGCATTAATATTTATGTTCAGATTACGTACTCAAACATTTTTTCAACTTTGGGCAATCATAAGTCAGTTGTTGGATTAAACTAAAACGTTTTTAGGCGTAATTTTCATAGGTCGCATTGTGGGATACAGTCTCATTAACGCTTTCTGCAAATGTGTGTCCTCTTATGTCACCCAGATAGTTAATAATGTTGCAAACATTTTCAAGAATTAACTAACATATTTTCTTTCTTTCAGCCCGCGATGATCCCTCAAGCGGAAATCTGAAAATGTCTAAGTCATTTTATTACCAAGGGAATTGTAATGATAAGGATGTTCAAGACAAACTGAAATCAAATTTCCACAATTACCTTGTTAAAAAAGGTCCGTTTGTTTCTTGCTTGATCAATAGAATCCAATGCAATCCTAGCAATGTTCAAATCTATTGCGGAGCAACAGATAAAGCTAGAAGACGAAGGAGGGGTGTTAATGAGATGGAGGTAAACCTTTAAGTTTTTTTGATAAACTTATTTTAGTAAGTTCTCACATTTAAAACACGTTGACTGTACACCAAACGGCTATTTCTTTGCAATTGCAATACGTTTAACCATTTTCACCGAAGGCAAAGAGCTTATCGGTACTTTTCACTGAGACGAATTTGAGTAGGTGAATATTTTTCATCATGATCACTTAGCCTGAGCAAATAATTGTTATAATATAATTACGTATGACTGTAAATTTCAAAAATGATATATTAGATAATTCCTAAGGAGTTTTTTTAAAAATGTAAAATTTTGACAATCCAGACGCTGACCGTTTCTAGTCCGGGAGCTGGGGAGAGAAAGGTATGTTTTCGTTCTGCCCATTCCACAGTAATATTTTGAAAACGAATTCTGGTAGATTAAATGCCGCTGATTTACGCCAAATACGTTGTAGAGTCTAAAAGTGTTATCAGTTTTGACTTAAGGTGGCTCACAACCGATTAAGTCATTTCGGTAAGAATTAGGGAGAGGAAAATATGTTTTCGTTCAACCCATCCCACAGTAATGTTTTGAAAACGAATTCTGGTAGATTAAATGCCACTGATTTACGCTAGATACGTTGTAGACTCGAAGCATGGTACCAGTTTTAACTTATGGTGGCTCACACCCAAATAAATCATTTCAAGTTGTGTATGAAAGAATGGAAATACAATCTGTCGAAAATAGCTTTGTTATCATTGCAGGGAAAAAATTGCCATTAATTATGTTCCATAAAACTAAAACTAAAACTAAAACTAGCCAATTCAGCTGATCTATATTTTGGTAAATATGAATTTGCATGTTTACAAATTCGTGTACAGAGCAAACTAGCTTTGTTTGAATACTTAACATATAGTTGATGAGTTACATAATTAAACTTAGCAATGCTTGCATAAGACTAGTAATGTCTTAGCACATTAATAACTGTCTGAATCTTCTGAGTCTTCGTTTTCTGAGTTGTCACAAAGAATCTTGTGAGATTACGGCATTTCTCATCAGCTATACACTTCCAGGCCTCAGTGCAGGCAAATCCATTGTTGCTGCAGGAACAATTTTGCGTGCATGACTACTTAGAGCACTTGCAGTTGGTAAGCTCTAAGATGCTTGATAGTGCTGGTGGCTTTGTCATAAGATGAGGAACGAGCGAATTATCTTCAAGCTTCCAGCCGTGATCATCAGGCGATGGCAATCGTTGTGTTGCAACCAGAGCTTTTTTCCACACGTAGGCTTGGTAATTTGCCCTTTTGGTATGCTGCAGAAGACTGTCAGACGTTGGAGGATGTACCATGTTGCTTTTTGATGTTTGACAAAACATTACATAACGGGCTTCATCAACTGTTTTTGGCCCTTTTGCTGATATCAAATACAAACTACGGAAAAAGGCTTCAATTTTTTCCACTATATCTTCATGGATATTCAATGATTGTCCCACGCATGCGAGACTATTCTGATGTGCCGTGCTTTTTGTCAGAACTTCTTTCGGTGACATTGGACCAAATGGCTTCTGCTGATAAAAAACTAGTGTTGTAGCATGTGTTGTATTTTTCTCATCTAGTGTCTCTTCGTTAATGTCATTGTTATCCGCTGCAAACTGAATAAAAGTACCTGATGTTATATTAGAAGGTATGACAGTGCCTTGGCGTTCCGACTTCGCTAGACATTCTCTTGCTAGAGCAGTCTCGACACTTTCTATTTCGCTGCAGCAAGAACAATGACCCATACGATTTAGAATGGACACTAACTGTTTAGTGTTGATTTTACAAAGAAATAACGACCAAAACACAGCAGAAATACTAGAAATATATGTTTTAATACGAAAAGAACAAAACGTAACAAGAACGTATACAAGCGCCCGCAATACAAACGCCCGCAATATTAATGTTCGTGCGCAGTACTTTATATTAGCATGCAGTAATAGTTGAGTGTCTGTAAAGTCCATTTCCAACACTCCCACTCACTCAGCATATTACTGCACAAGGTTAAGTCCAAGCCTTGCTCGAAGACTTTCAAACTGTCCTCGTGGTAAAGGCTTCGTGAAAATATCGGCGACCATTTCATGTGTAGGACAATACTTCAGTTCGATTGTTTTATCGTGAATTTTTTCTCGAACAAAATGGAATTTAATATCGATATGCTTTGTACGCTTATGTAAAACAGGGCTCTTTGACATTGCAATTGTTCCTTGATTGTCCTCGTGAATAATGGTTGGACTCGAACAATGTATTTGCAAATCTTTGTTCAGTTGTCGTAACCATACACTTTCTTGAGTTGCTAAGCAAAGGGCGATGTATTCTGCTTCAGCAGTTGATAGTGCTACCGTAGGTTGCTTCTGGCTTGCCCAGCTAATGGCACCATTGGACATTACAAATACGTCGCCAGACGTAGATCTTCGATCTTCTGAATCCGCTGCCCAATCAGCGTCAGAATATCCTTCCATGCTTTTATCACTTGCTTCGTACTGGATATGTAGTTTAACTGTTCCCTTGAGGTAGCGAAATACGCGTTTGACAGCAGTAAGATGTGCTTCATTGGGGGACGAGTTGAACTTTGCTAAGGTACCAACTGCTTGAACGATGTCGGGTCTAGTAGCAATTGCTGCATAGATCAGGCTTCCAACCATGGATTGGTAAGCAACAGGATCTACTGGTTTGCTGTAACCATCATCTTTCATCAGCTTCACATTTACATCCATTGGCGTCGATACAGGTTTACAATCTTGTAACTTGTACTTGTTTAATATCTTCTTGATATACTGCTCTTGGCTCATTTGCAAAACACCGTCCATAGTTTTGATGTTTACTCCAAGACAATAATGAAGGTTGCCCATACCTTTCATCTTAAAACGAGCAGCGAGACTAGCCTTCAAATCGATCATTTCTTGCTCGGTTTCGGTTAAGAGTATCAGATCGTCGACGTGCACAGCAACTATGGCGAGTTGCCCATTGACATTCCGAATGAAGACACACGGATCAGCGGCACTTTGCTGAAATCCTTGAGATATCATGAATTCCTTGAACGACTTGTTCCAGCATCGTGGACTCTGTTTCAGTCCGTAGAGAGATTTCTTCAGGTGGCATACAAGATTTTCTTTTCCTGGAACAACATAACCTTCTGGCTGCTCCATATAAATATCTTCGTCAAGTGTTCTGTTTAGGAAAGCGGTAACAACATCCATATGATGAATAAACATATTTCTGGAAACAGCAAATGCCAAAAGAGCTCGGATAGATGTGAAGCGAACAACAGGTGAAAATGTTTCATCAAATTTGACCCCGAATTTTTGAAGAAAGCCTTTCGCTACGAGGCGTCCTTTTAACCGTTCGACCTGTCCATTTTCATCATGTTTTACTTTAAATATACCCACCTGCAGGTAATTGACTTTCGTCAAGGTGGAAGTTCGACAAGCTCCCAGGTTTCATTTTCCAGTAGAGATTGATATTCCGAATCTGCAGCTGCCTTCCAATTCTCCGCATGATCACTTTCGAGAGCTTTCTTCAACGTTGTTGGCTCTTCAACTTCTGTTACAAAGAGGGCTGTATGCTTTGCTGTTGTGACGCCAGCGTATTCATCATGATAATAAACTGGTGGCTTGCTTTCTCGCGCTGAACTTCTAATATCAGATGACTTCCTCTTAACTGATTCTTCCCCAGAGCACTTATCATTCTCTTCTTCGACCTCCAGTTGTACTCTGTTCGTACGTCCGAATTCAGTTTCATTGAAGATAACATCTTGACGGATAAAGATCTTTCTTTTGTTCTCATCGTACAATCGATACCCCTTCTGGGTAAGGCTACAGCCAACGAATCGCATCTTCACTGCTTTCTGATCGAACTTCTGACGTGAAGAATCTGGTACATGAGCATAGGCAGTGCAACCAAAACACGGAAATTTGAAATATCCGGTTTCTTACCATACCATCGCTCATATGGAGTGACTCCAGTTGCTGTTGTGATAACTCTATTCCTTATGTATGCTGCTGAACAGACTGCTTCAGCCCAGAAATTCTTAGATAATCCTGCATGTAAGATCATTGATAAAGCTGCTTCCTGAAGGGTCCTGTTCATTCTTTCGGCGATACCGTTCTGTTGTGGTGAATGTGGTACAGTTGTCTCGTGATGAATTCCTTTCTCTTTGAGGAAATTTTGAAATTCAGCAGACATATATTCACCTCGGTTATCTGTCCGTAAAGTTTTAATTTTCACGGTGGCAAAATTCCCTCGATTTTCTCCCATCGCGTGTAGTCATCACGTGATTTGAACAAAACAAAATGGCGAATGTCTGGGGGCGGCTGAACAAGTATATTTCATTAATATTAATGCGGCTGAGCCGCCTACATTTCGAAGCCGAAAATACCTTGAAGACACAATAAAATCTATTGTCTTGATAAAAAATATGCTGCTCGACCGCATTATAAACATAGTCTGCCACAAAATGGCATTTTTAGTACCCCACCTTTCTTATAGAAAGCCTTTCTAGGGACCAGTAGGTAAGATTAAGTATATATGAAAGGGGTGGGGTGGATAGAGCACATGTATATCTACCTTTTTGACTTAGTCCACTCCAGAGAGTAGTTAGCAGTACTAGGAAATTTCGGAAAAATGAAATTTGAATGTAAAATCGGAAGCGTTTTTACAAAAATCTCTTCAACCAAGTGCTGCAAAGGTTTTCAACTAAACGAATTATTTGGATAGATATGTTTACTGCACAGAAAAATGTTTAAGTTGTTTGAAAAGTGTAAACGAAAGACTATGGAAAGCAATATTTGACTCAGTAGGGCAAGCTGTAAATTGAAGATGGCGACTCAAACATGCGAAGAACTAGTTTGTTGCAAACGAAGTCGAAAATGCTCGAAGTTAAGTGGCCACAAGGGACTTTGCAACTCTGAAAAAAAACTGATACCATTTTGGGAAAATTCTCCTATTTATATTACAAACAAACGACGAAGAGAACATATAGATAAAGAAAATCGTATATCCGAAACAATTCGAGCGTATGAATCGACAACTTCTCAAATCAGTGACCAAGTAACGGAGTTGCAAAGCACTAACTCAGAGCTTGTGAAAAATTTGAATGATAAAGGTAAGCTGAAAGTATTCCGGCACATTACCCAGGCATATTGTTGTGCTATATTGTATGTTTCTCAGTCAATATATGTTCTAATGTGTATAATCAATTATACATTGTGAGATAATGTAAATGTTTATGTTTTACCCTACATAGCATCCTCTTTATAGTTTATTATCTCTGTGCTTTATTCAGATGTTGAATTGGTGAATCTAAAAAGAGCATTTGAAGAAAAAAGCCAACAGTTTGAGTCCGTTAAACAGGAAATGTCTGTAAAAACACTGGAAAATCAAGAAATTAAGTCAATGGTCTCTTCCCTTGGACTAGACTATAAACAATTTTCGAAGAACAAGAGAGTGAACAATAGCACTTCCAAAGAAATGATTAATGACTCCAGTTCAAGCACACGATACAGAAGAAGAAAGGAAACAGAAAAGGCCTTTACATATATACATGGTGGAGAGGTAGATTACCATTTGATAAATACAGTACATTGTTAGTTAGAGTTATCTGGCACTTCTTGGGTTTCACTATGGCATTTTGCAGTAAATCTGAGTGGGGATCAACCCAGAATGTGTTGATAATTATGCTGTACTTGAGTGAAAAAATCTCACGAAATTGCACAAATTTGCTGCCAAACACAAGGTCATCACATACAGTGAAAAATTATTTCCCTCCAATGACTGTGCATCAGGGTCTTTGCCAGGAGTCAAAATTTGCCCATCCAAACAAGTGCATTAGATTTCAAAACTTTCCTAATATCTAGAGCATTACATCCAAAATAAGCCCAGTTTGGGTGGAATGCTTAATTGGGAAAGTTTTAAAATCTGATGTCCTAAAGCTCAGATATGCACTCAAGTTCTGTAGAAGCTGCAAAATGACCTGATAAAGTTCACAGAAAAACGAACGCAAAGTGCACGCATAGATAATCCAGAAGACAATGTCTTCTGGATTGTTTATGGTGCACTGAATAGCAAAGAAAAATACATTGTAAATTTAGAGGTCACACTTTCAGCAAATGTGAAGTCAAAACAACGAAATAAAGACAAAATACTAGAGTTTTGTTCGTTTGCTTGAAAATATTTCCTCCGTCCAATTAATGTTTCAGTTTACTTTGAAAAATGCCCGTCAAACAGATGGGTGGATGGGCCTCTGGCTAAGCCCTTGCTGTGCATCGATTTGGAGTTGACCTCCAGTGAAATTCGTGACGTCATGTGAAACCCAAGAACTTGTAGAGTAAAAATCATGCATAGGTAAATTGCATTGTGTCAGATTGGTAGGTCTGTAAACAGCTACTCGTAAGCGTATGTGCACCAAATTAGGTGGGGAGAGGGGCAGGCATTGTCCCATTTGTCATTGTCGTTTGACTCTAATTTCATCTCAGTTGGAAGACCAAAATAGAGTGTTGTTATGTGTTTCTAGAGCTCTGCATATTTTCCACAGTATAAATTAACCTACAAATTGCTTTTATTGCATTGAACGGCACAAATTTCATGAAATTTTTTGTCCAAATATCATTCAAAATTTGCCCAAATTTTCAAACTTTGAAATTTTGCCTACCCCTATTCCTCGTACACCTATGCAACATCAACATGTGATAATACCTTTCTGATTTATTTTACCTTGTCTACTGTGGTGGAAAAATAAGGAGTGCCCCCCTCTCCAATCATTCATATATGAACAAAATGCCATTGTAGGATCTTAATTTTCAAACAAGTTTCCACCACTGTTTGTTTAGTGCCAAACAACTGTATTCATCAAGAAGAGATATTTGATCCCTTATATTTTCTATTAATTAATAGGTTGGCTCATTATATGGTGCTTGGGATTACATTGTAGCAAATGCACAAAAAGAATTTATTACAGAGCTCTTTATTGGATACAAGAGAGGAAAGCATCTACAACAACTGCTTGCGGACTCCTTAAAAGATTACCAAATTTCATCAGAATCCATGAAACATGCATTAGCTGTGAAATACCAGAATTTTCTGTCTAGGAGAAAGTTTACCCTTGTGTAGCGCAGACGCAAGACGCAAGCATCCTACTTCAATACCGAGAAGGAAGTGTGGCTGCCAAAGAATATTAAGTGCCGTGGATTAGATCTAAGGCACCCTCAGCCAGTATCCTCAAATGCTGTGGACCTGTTTGTGAAGAATCTCAACATTGGTCATGTTGAACAGATCCCAGGAACATCTGGAGTTTCCAGGACAATCACTGGCCTGGTATTTATGGTTATTGATTTGCATCTTCGAGTACAATATCTCTCTAAAAAGCTTATTTGGTTTAATGAAATGGAAAATCACTTCATATTCCAGTTTTCGGACGATGGTGCACCAGAGACAAGTGATCTAACAATGTCAATAGGTACTACATCTATAAATTCTAAAAACAATTTATTTTCTAACATATTGTCTCCATTTAGTCCTCCTCAAAAATTAGCTCCCCTCTTTAATAAGCCTTTTAGATAAAAATATTATTAAGCCCCCTCTCTCCTAAGCTGGGAGTGCTTAGAGAAGAGGGCCTTGCAAAAGACTAAAACACATATGCATCTTTTAATAGCATAAATGTTGATCGATGTAGTGGTGATCTCTCTCAGAAAAGGAAAATCTATTGCTAAGTCACTTTATTCCTTTTTACTTAGGTTTTGGGAAGTATAAAAAATTTGACCTAGCAAGGAAAATTACTTGCGCAGTGGCGGCAGGGCCAGGGGGGGGCAAGAGGGCACCCCCCAAAAGAATACATTTCACCACCCCCCTTTTGCCCCCCAAAATTGTTTGATATTGTTTGATTTGGGTATTCCTAATGATTTGGGCATTTTGAACACTTGAGATTTCAGAAATCTCGGTGAAAAATTGGATTTTGATAAGGGAAAAGTTTTAGTATATATGGTATATGTTAGTACAAGTGAGAATTTTTGGTTACCTATTAGTAAAGGATGTATTAGTACGTCCCAAAGTTTTTTGGGAATTTCTGAGGGGGTAAAAAGGTTGGCCGGGGGGGGGGGAGTAAGTGCTGCCGAAATTTTTCCAAAATTTTTTGAAAAACTGTTTGCCCCATAAACCTTTCCTTTGCCCCTCAATTGCCCTCCCGCAAAAAATTTAGGCTTGCGCCGCCACTGTACTTGCGCGAATTTAAAGCGGTGCGAATAAATCTAGGCAAGGTGCGCGAATTTAAAGCTGCGAGAAAATACAGCGTATGGCGCAAAATTAAATGCAAGTTACATACATTCATTAGGGTTGCAGTGTTTCTTTGGGTATATCACGTGACGTTTACAACGTTTCATCAACCCTGCATGCTTGATATTACATGTATTTATATACGGTAAAGTAAGCTTACTGTAAGTTGTATGGAAAGTTTTCATGAATGGCCAGCATGCCATGGCCATCATGTCAAGTTGACAAGACACAGTTTATCAAAAATGCTCATGTGCCACATTTTCATGCCAATAGGAAGCGTAACGATGTGGAATCTTGGAGAGCGTGTTCGAAGCAGAGATTTTCAGTATATACTGCACTGTGTCAGCTTACAAGAGAAACATCAAATCTTAGAAGACCTTTGGAAGCAGCACACTGAAGAAATGGCTTTGCTGGAAGGAAATTTACTAACAGTCGCAGGAAAGCAGTGTACTGTCGAATTCCAACCGAGTGGAGACATGTCGTGGCAAGGCTGGTCTAATAATGAATTGAACCAAGCTGCTACGCACCCCTCTCCTTATGCAAATGTAAGCACAGCCAACATCTCAACAATGGGGGGTTCTATTGGCAATTCTGATACCAATACTTGGAAACCTTACACTAATACCACCAGGGAGGAACATGCAAGATTGGTAAAAGCATACGCTTTTTCACTACCGACAACATTAAAGGTAAAGGTGTTTCTTCACTACCGACTACACTACCGTCATTGCATGTCTTATAACAGTTTAAAATAAAATAAAGAGCATGTTTAAGGCTGTTCGAATAAGTCTGAACAAGGTGCGCGAAATTAGGTCGCGCGAATTTAAGTTGCGCGAAATAAGAAAGATGTTGGTTTTTCGAATTGAAGGCCTTGCAACAATCACAGAACAGGGACTATAACAGAAGTCTCACTTCTGTCAGAACTTTTGATGTTTTTGTTTCCACGGCCGCCATCTTCCTAGCAAGTAAACCTGAACAGGCTCAGTAATTTCCATCCATCAAATTGCTATAATAGCTCGCGCCTCGCTGAAATCCTATAATCATCAATTATATTAACCATCCAGCATTTTAATGTGTCACATCGTTCTGGTTGTTACAAACGAGCGACAATCTCCACCGCCATCTTCCTAGCTAGTAAATTGGATGTGTAGAGCAAAATGCGCAATGCAAAAGTGATGCCACATTATATACCTGAGTGAGACATCTGTTATAGTCCCTATTCTGTCCCAAGAAGCAACTTGTTATCTTGATTTGCTGTACATAAATTTATAATTTGATAATAGTAATACTAATATTTCTAAATTCTTACATATTATTATTCTGTTAATCCATTGTAATTTTATAAAGACGGATGATTTAAAATTATTTCTATTATTTAAAGGAAGAAACCCGGCATAGCAAAATGTTGGAGTACATGGCAGAGAATGGCATACGCCAACTTGGCCCTCCTCGCATTGGTATATTTGCAGAAAGACATCGTCCAGAACCCATGCATTGTGAAATAAATGCATGGCAGCAAGTTTTGAGTATTCTATACCTAGAATCTGTGCAAAGGGATAAATTTCCTGATTTTATCGAAGTTTTAGGTCAGTGGTCGATTTCCGCATTTCGTTTCGCAGAATGCAGATATTAGCGACCTTAAGCATGTAGGACGGTAACACGACGGCAAACTAAATAATGTTGAACTAAATAATTGCGGAAAAAATGTTTTCTATTATCCATTGTGTGAAAAGTGTACAGTTTAAGGATTGATATAAACACGGGGTTAAAGATTGTGAAAGGTTGTAAGATGTAATTCAAAGTAGTAGTTGTCGCAGCTTCAAATTTAGACGTTGTATACAAGACGTGATAATCTGTATGTTGCAGTTGTACACAGAGCGACGGCGATGCATGTTTAAAACGCTTATGCGATTTTAAACTTCTGCTCATTTTCGTGCATTAATATGATATTATCAGAAGTTCTCGTTGGACATTCGTCCGGCCAATTGAGGTTCTTAATAACACTAATTTTTCCCAAGTGTAAATTTAAGACTGTTTCTTTTTGTCACGTCCCCGTACTAGAATAAGCTTGTATGCTTAAGGTCGCTATTTATTGGGAGGGGATGACAGTTTGCAAACTTTCTTGATTGGGTGCCAACAATTATTTTAGGGGTGTAAATAATTACTTGAAGGGTGTAAAATATTGGAAGTGTATACCCCTAACACCCAGAAAATTAATCTATGTTTTATGTTTTAGGTGCTCCTGTGTCTTCTAAAACTACTATAACCGATGTTTCGCAGGGTGAACCAAGTCAATCACCAACTTGTGAAATGAACCCAAGTAATGAAGCAAGTCAGTCACAAAACATTGGTTGCGGTTTACGATATCTTGTCAGCAAAGTGAAAGAGCATTATGATGATACAACTAGAAGGCACAATAAGATTCGTACTAGACTTATTGGACGCCAGGCCACTGCTCTGGCACAATATGCATATCGTTTGGTAGATGCTTTGCAGTTCCCCAATGAAACACCACTGCATTTGAAACGACTGGCACTGGGTAGAATTATTTATTACCTCAGGAATGCCTGTGCTGTATTTAATAAGCTGTTTTTCACGCCTGCTGACCTGGTAGATTTGGAAGACAATTGCAAGTTGTTCTTCAATTTGATGTGCTTATTTTACCTCACTTTTGTAAATGTCACAACATGGACTATTGCGTATGCAATTCCATACCATGCAATCAAGTTATATGATATGTATAGAGTTGGTTATGGCATAATTTCCCTACAGGCTAAAGAAGCTAAACATGCTGCTATCAAAAAGGACTTGGTATTGACAAACAGATCAACCAGCACAGGAAGTAAAGGGAAATGGTGGCAACTTATAAGAGCTAACTATGTACGCAGCTTTTATCTACCCGAAAATCAGCCCATGCCAAGTACCTATAAGTCGCATTTTCTGTCCCGTGTTCCTTCGCACTGCGACCAGCCAGCCAGGTTTTTGTAACTGTGGCAGAAAACTTGAAGACAATAATGTTTTCTGTTACAATTGCCTGTCTAGTAGGGAAATTGTAAAATGTGCCCAAAACCACAAACTCTCTGATGAGCTGATTATCGTTCTGAAACCAGTGTCTTGTGATGTGTGTGGTAAGCGCTTTGCTGATGAGTCTATTTTGGGTACCCACTTGGTGATTCACAACAGCAACACTGGCCCCCTTGAATGCAGTAAGAAGAATCCAAAAACAATGAGTGTGAAAGAACTTAAGGATGAACTGCGTAAACAAAATCTAAGTGTTTTGGGCAAAAAAGATATTCTAATAAAGAGATTAGAAAGCAGATTAGCTGGAGGATGCTAGTGATAAGCAAGAACAGAAGCATAGCTAGGTCTGATCAAAAAACGTCTATTTAATTGCACTGTTATACTGTAAAATACTTGTTATATTTTATGAATCCAGGTATTTAATAGTAATACACAAATTTGACCATCTTCTGCTTATATTAATATTTATCTTTTCACAGTAGTTTTTCACTGTGTAATCACAGTTAATAGGGTATAAATGGTTTGGAGAGTCTGTCCAAACACAATAGTGCTCATTTATTGATGTAACTTATGTTTATGTATGCAAGAATTTGTCCCTATCTTGACACATTTCTATTGTGCTTTTTAAAAGCAATCAATAGTAAAGCTTAAAAGCACCTTTTGTTTACTTTATGCATCTACACACATATTGCAACTTTGCTATTGGTTATTTAAATGAACATAGTGCCGAAATAGGGGCAAATTCTTGCATAAACCTGGACAATAACATCGATAATGAGTTGTATTTTGTTTGAACGAACTCTCTAAACCATGTATAGCATTCTTGGGTTTCACGTGACATCCTAAAGTTCAGTGGGGGTCAACTCTTAATCGGGACACAGTCATGAGATTAAATTAAATGTTCATGGTATGTCTAGTACAGTACGGCATAAGCGTCAATACAGCCGAGGTTGACCCCCACTCAGATTCACTGCATAATGATACAAGGAAACCCAAGAATACTCTATTAACTGTGGTGTACTACAAGTATATGATTCAAAACAAATTAAAACAAAGGTTGACAATATAAATTTCTGTCCTTGTTTCAAAGCCAACTTCAGACTAACGTGAAAATTAACAATCTCAACCTTCTTTTTAATTTGTTATGAATTATAACTGCACTCTCACAATATTTTGTTTGTTCTGAATTTACTTCTCTAAATTGTCAAATTTTACTTGATATTTCTTCATTTGACTATTGCTGACTGTTCATTAGTGATTGTAGGTGTGCATCTATAGCATAGTCGTTTGCTGAGTACCGTTGGATGTAAAATGTTAACGAAGCTCGTTGATTTTTCATATTATAATCAATGCAAAATGGTGTCAATTCAGACACCACAATGGTAGACCTGCCATTGTAGACAGATATCAATTTTTGAGATTCTGGGCATTTTTCTTTTTTAAAATGCCTGTAGGCAAAAAACATTTCTCCAGAAAATCTTGCTGGTAAAAACAATTTCTTCACTGTGTCCATTTTTTGGAAAGTCATGTAATGTTTTGTACCTTTCTGGTTTGTATGGACATCACCAGAATATCCACGAGCGAGGGTCATAATATGACGAAACACAGTCCAAGGAATAAATATAACTAGTGGATTCACCAAACCAGTGGCTTTCGATCTTGACAGCTTGCATTTTAAAGAGCTGCCGATCTCCTTTAAATAGCTGTCGATAAGAGGGCTGGCTAACTCAAGCTTGTTTCCAACAACCTCTTCTAGTTGGGAATCCATGAGTGACATCCCATAATTTGGCTTTCTCCTAGCTTTGCAAACGGATTTAATCCATTTCGGTTCCACCAAAAACTTCATAGACACAACGGAGCTATTCCAAAATCCATCATCGCGTTCAGTTGCAGAATTACAGGCGCCTAAATCGAGAACTTCTGTTTCCAAAGCAACATTTTCGACAGACGCCATTTTGTTTTGAGCTGTTAATTATATGCAGTAAAGCAGTACTTCATCTTTCAAAAATTTATACGATCACTATTCGGAAAACTGCTGGAATATAATGAGCCCGCACGAGTGGGAGAAATATTTTGCTGGACAACCAACGTGTTTGCAGTCAGCTTGATTTGTCACTACTGCCTCCCAGTCTTTAAACTTATCTAACTCTTCCGATTTCTGTGTAATGGGATAAACGGTTACGCATCTAGAAAAGTCATCAATGAATGTCACGAAGTACCTCGCACCACCAAGACTTTCGGTTTTCATTGGTCCAGCGACATCACTGTGAACAAGCTCTAATCTTTTCTTTGATTGTACTTCTCCTACTGGTTTGAAGCGTGCACGATGCGATTTCCCCTCAACACAGGCTTCACAAAAGTCGAGCTTTCCGGTTTCAAATATATCGACACCTGTCACCATCTCTCTTGAAACCATCGTTTTCATCTGGCCGGCGTTCAAGTGAGCCATCCTTTGATGCCACTGATTCAGTTTATCACTTGATCGTTCTGCAATTGACGCCTGTTCTTGCCTTTCTATTCTGCAGTCCAGACGATACATGTTTCCAACAAGACGGCCTCTTGCTACAACCTTTCCTTGAGAGTCTTTGATTCAGCAAAGTGTATGTCCAAATTGCACAGCTTTTTCTTTCATAGCGGCTGCTCGAGCGCTAAATAGACTTGCGGCCAACTTTGGTACATACAATACTTTGGTCATCGTCGATTTTCGTTCATCTTTCTCTTTAGGACCAAGAAGCATTGTAATGCATATTTCACCCGTCCCAAAAGCATGCACAGTTCGACCATCCCCGAGAACAACTGGTTCTGGCTCTGAAAACTCTTGATAGTTCATCAATAGGTCACGATTTGAAGTCATGTGTTGAGATGCGCCTGAGTCGATAATCAAGCAGTCGTCTGCTTTCAACACACTTAGTCCAACAGCAAAAACATTGTCACAAGAATCATCATTCTTATCAGAGTTCCCACGAGCAGGTGCAGCATTATACTTTGACGATTTATCAAATTTCCCTTGATTCTCATTTCTTCTATGCTGTTTCTTCTTTTTCTGCGCACAATTTTGGATAACATGACCTTCTTCTCCACACTTGTAACACTTGACAGGCCTTCGATCTAACTTGTTATGTTGCAGTGCAGATTCGCCATCGTCAGCTCCACCACTACCACCTGTTTTCTCTTACTTTGCTTGCGTTTTTCTTCCTCGTTTAACAATACTTGATGCAGTTGACTCAGGTTTAGTTCATCTCCTTTGGCAGTTAGGGCAGTAACCAATGTGTTGTATGAGCGTGGCAGGCTTAACAATAAGGCGACTATATGTTCATCCTCTGGAACTGGTGCTTTGATAGCAGCCAATTGATCAGTGATCACTTTCAACTTTCGCAAATGTTCGTAAAGAGAATCAGACTCTTTCATTTTCAGGGAGAAGAATCTTTGCTTCAAAAATAATTTGTTCGCCACCGTATCTCGTTCAAAGCGTTGCTTTAACGTATCCCATATTTCTTTTGGTGTTTTGCATTCGGTTATAAGGTAAATAAGATCCGATTTAATAGACGTAACTATGAGAGCTTTTGTCTTCTTTTGAGCTTTTTCAAACGACGCAATCGCTCCAGAACTGCTGTCCGATGCACTTGGGTGAGTAAGTGTTCCATCAACATGGCCATAAAGTTCTCTAGCTTCCAAAATTGCTGTCATCTGATATTTCCATATTTGCCAATCCTTCGCACCTTCGAGTTTATCGATTGATAATTTGTCTTCCTGGGCCATTGTGATACAACATGCACTATAATAACTTTATTCACTGTCACTTCACAGTTTGGTGATGTCTAGGCCCATTAACCTGTTGATTCTACAAAGAAATAACGACCAAAACACAGCAGAAATACTAGAAATATATGTTTTAATACGAAAAGAACAAAACGTAACAAGAACGTATACAAGCGCCCGCAATACAAACGCCCGCAATATTAATGTCCGTGCGCAGTACTTTATATTAGCATGCAGCAATAGTTGGGTGTCTGTAAAATCCATTTCGAACATTTAGATCCAGTCAAATGGCGTACAGAAATAGCGAGACCCAGGTGCTTTGGAAGTTTCACCCGACCATGAGGCATGCAGTGAATTACATCTTGAGCAAGACAAAGAACCTTTCGTTCATCTGGATCATTACTGCAATCTGACTTAGCGTCTCACATCCAGACCGTCACTGGTAATCAACCAACGCAAGAACAGGTATAGGCCTGCAGGTACAAAATTTTTAGCTGTTGCTTGATCTATATCATTTACACTAGCTGGATAAATAGGTATGCCTTTAAACTGCTTTATCTGATGTTTTAATAACTGCGCTGCTTCGTGCATAAGGAATTTAGGAGGACGATCTTGGTTGCTGGTATTGTTTCGGGTTTTGTTTACTCGTGATGATGAGGGTTGTTCTTTCTTTTGGGTGGCAGAAGCATTAATAACATCGTGTAGGGAAGTACTACTTGAATACACGAGTTTGGGTTTTGATCTTTGGTAAGGTTGATGGAATACAATCGTCTCCCCAAAAACACTTTTCATTCGAAGCTTCAGTCTCTGGGTGGTGTATTTCTGAACATCAACTCCGCTTTGTTCGAGCAACTGAGTATATTTCTTTAACAATGAGACCACATCATAAGCCATTCCCTATTCTAGTGGTATTCACGGTATTCACGTGGATTAAAACTCTATATGCACACTCTGCTCTATCAAAGAAACATGAAAAACTAAATAAATAGAGAATAACACACGAGTGCTTAGAAATATCAGAAATCATTCGCTGTGCTCACTCATGAGATATATCTGATTCTCAAACTCATTAATAATTCATGATTAATAAACCAATTAAATCGCAAACCCGTATTACATCACGTGCACAACTTTTGAAACCCCGGTAATAAACCGGTGGTTGAATAAATAATTAAGAAATTAGATAATAAACGTTTTTAACATTAACCAACGCGTTATTACAACATTTCTTAATTATAAATGCACTCAAAACAATGAAAACGGTTTTATTACAACATTTCTTAATTATAAACGCAGCAGACATACCAAACTAAATAATCACATATTTACACACAATAGCCCATTATATTAACACTCATACTTTATTCGCAAGAATATTCGACAAGACAACGCTCATGTTTCCTTCCAGCACTCATTTTACAGCATTGCTTCAGTAAATAACCTCGTTTTTAAAGCAACGGCATGTAATTAGGGTCATTTTAGGGAGTTCCACTTCAGCAATAAACGATTGAGAAGTTATTTCTTAAGCTCGTGGCTTGTGTTTTACCAGGGTTTCCAAACACTTGAGAACAATAGAATACACTCGACTGTTTACCGCGCGACGTTTATTGTTCTTCAAAGCTTGTAAAGCACGAAAGACAATAAAAATCACTCGGCCTAAACGGCCTCGTGATGTCCATTGTCTTTCGTGCTTTACAAGCTCTTAAGAACAATAAACGTCGCTTGGTAAACAGCTCGTATATTCTATTGTTCTCGCGTGTTTTGAAACCCTGGTAAAACACTCGCACTCGTTTATGAAATATTACTTCCTGTTCAGCATAAGAAATGAATCTGGTATTTGCAACCACTCATGTATTTTTCTGTCTTTTATATAAAATACAGTCCTATCTAGCAATATAAAATATCCACAAGCTATAATTGTTGATACTTTCCACATGTGAAATTATCATAAATAATCTCACATGTGAGATAATAAAAAACAATAAAGTTTTTTGTAAAATTTTAAAAAGAAATGTATGAACATAATTAAAGAAAAATATCAAGTGAATAAAGTAACGATGGTAGCCGTTATATTTTTCTATTATTTATCTATATTGAAATAGTAAAACTGAAGCTTTTTTACAAATTAAAGTGCATCAAAACTTACCTAAACTATCTTAAAAACTCACAAGTAACTTCAAATACATATTTGAAACTCCTTAAAAAGCTATTTCCTTACTTACCGTTCACGCTTTTAATATTTTTCAATTAAAAACTGACTTTCAATTCAAAATATCTATCCACCATTTTGAAAGATCATCATAGCATGAAAATGAGGCTAGTTTTGGCGGGAAAACAAGCTTGCAACTGCTGAAGATAGTTATTCGCTTTACTATAACCACTTTCTATTGTCAGTATGTAATGTTTTTAAGTCTGAAGAATTTCTATGAAAATTAAATTAAACAGTGTCCAAATAATAGAACTGTGCCCTTAAAGTGGCTGTTTGTAGTTATAATTTAATATGGCGCATTCTTTCAGTTGATTATTGTGGAATATAATTAAAACGTAACATTTGGATACAAAATTGTTATAGTATTGTACTGCGTGAAAAATATAAAGAATATTTAATTTTTTCGCTGGTATGGTAACAAAGCTATTTTCGACAGATTGTATTTGCATTCTTTTCTAAACAATTTGAAATTATTTATTTGGGTGTGAGCCACCTTAAATCAAAACTGGTACCATGTTTCGATTCTACAACGTATCTAGCATAAATCCGCTGCATTTAATGTACTTGAATATTCATTTTCAAAACATTGCTGTGGAATGGGTTGAACGAAAACATACCTTCCTCTCCCGAATTCCTTACCGAAATTACTTAATCGGTTGTGAGCCACCTTAAGTCAAAACTGGTACCCTTTTCGACTCGACAACGTATCTAGCGTAAATCAGCGGTGTTTAGTCTACTAGTATTAATTTTCAAATCTTTACTGTGGAATCACTGGAATGGGTTAAACAAAAAGATACCTTCCTCTCCCCAATTCTTTTTCACACCCTTTGAAATGATTTAATCGGTTGTGAGACACCTTAAGTCAAAACTGGTACCACTTTTCGACTCTACAACGTATCTAGCGTGAATCAGCGGTATCTAATCTACCAGAATTCATTTTCAAAACTTTACTGTGGGATAGGTTGAACGAAAACATTAATTAGTGCGTTTTTGAGATTTGGCTCCCCGACTATTCTGATACCACTATCCATTTTGAAGAATACATCTTTATCATTTTAAACAAAGATCTTGCTGGCATTAGTGAAATTATATTAATTTCATATGGAAAACAATTTAGCCAGAAACTTGTGATGTAATTGCTTACTTTGAACTAATTTTTAGGCTCAAATATTGTTGCTTCTTTTGTGCTTTTAAGTGTTGTATTTTCGTTAAAACAACCTACAGTATCTATCATTAGTTACTCCGGGAAAATGTTTGCGTTGCCGCCATTTTAAAAAAGGGCAATCACTGACTTTGGTCATTACCCATGACTAAAGAGATTAGACGATTTAGGCGCTGTTGAGTGAAATCAACTGTGCCTAAATCGTCTAAGAATATGAATGCCTAAAATATATTAGGCATTCATACCCGCTGCATTATTTTAACATATTAGGGCAAGCTATGTAGGAACACAATTAAATCATCAAAACGATTGTCGCCTCAAAAAAGTTTCTCAACTGAAAATTACCAAGAATCTGTTCAAAAATGTTATTACAAAATCGTTGTCTATCTTAGTTGCATATCCGAGCTGACTATATTGTGACACCAAACACCGCCGTTAAGAACCAAGCAGATTTCCAAGCTCTGAAGTCTCAACTTTCAAGCCAATACGTTCCAGAAGTTGAGAAAAATACTAAAAATACCAACTGGAAAACTGAAATAGACCAGAACGTAACACCGAAGAGTTCAAATAATCTCAAGGTTGCTCCTGAGCCATATTGCTCAGGCAAAAAAGGCGCAGTGATTGGAAGGTGCGACCATTTACAGAGTAATTGCAACCAAGATAATTTCCAGAAATGTCAGTGTAACGGGGAGAAAGGAAATATTGAAAAGTGCAGTAAGTACATATT
The DNA here is from genome assembly GCA_963855995.1 of Muricea muricata. Taxonomy (NCBI): domain Eukaryota; kingdom Metazoa; phylum Cnidaria; class Anthozoa; order Malacalcyonacea; family Plexauridae; genus Muricea; species Muricea muricata. The sequence goes on along the minus strand of OY979716.1, from coordinate 91,255,796 downwards.
ATTTTGTTGTTTGCAGGTTGGGAGTAGGTACGCACTGAAAAGAAATCTACCACAGGTTTAAGAAATTATTTTTTGATGGTCTGTATGTAATCCGGGTTGAATTGTCGTGCTTGTCAGTTTCGCACACTTTTCTCCTACTTATGCGGGCTCCCATTCTCAGTGGACTACGCACAAGAAAGCATTTAACAGCTTGTGAAACGCAAACATTTTATTTTTTCTACGACGTCCGCAGGAAAATTTGAGTCCACGTACAGAAAGATAATTATGAGAAAATTAATGTCGACATGATAATACATAGGCCTATTCAATGTTATCTTCTTGATCAGATTAACAAATATATAACATACACGGTAGACGTCATAATGTGGTAAGAACATATCGCCTAGGCGGTACCTTGGCCACTTTTTGTTCTTACGACATTGTGACGTCATCCGTGTATCTATAACTGAACAGACAACGACAAAATTTTATCTATTTGTTTTACATAGTAAAAATGTGAAAAATTTTGCCAGCTTTGTAGTGCGACGAAAAGACTTTAGCACGCCATTTGAAGTGATCATGATCTATACAAAACAAAGCACGCCATTGGCTGGCAATAATTCTAAAATTTCTGTAATTGGCTTGTCGCTGAAATGGCGTCAGCGTGCGTCAGTTCTCTAATAGATCACAGTTCTCGACCATTGCCTATACAATTGTCTATGGATGATACATATCTACAATTCCTTCCACTGTCACTTCCAATTCACCTTTAGGTAATTATCTTCACAAATGATAGCATAGGATCGTAAATCACAAAGGTCAAATTGAAATCACACTAAAGTAGCATTTTTGCGTAAATAGTCAATTATAGTTGATCTCAGGACGGGTCGCATCATATTAAAATTATCACGCAGATTATCTAATTATTAAGCGTAATGCTGCAAATTGTTAAACATTTTAAATTGCGTCTTGCTAGTTTTGTGTTTTCGGACAAAAAATGCGTGATTATTAATTTCTATTGTACCAAAATATTGAGGTCTAACTGCTTTTTATGCTTGCTAGTTAAACTTAATCATTCCGTATCTTCCCACAGTCGAATGCCCAATTGGAAAATATTACGATATCAACGACGAGAAATGTAAACTGTGCGCTAACGGAACATACCAGGATGAAGAAGGGCACTTCATGTGCAAGCCATGCAAACCTGGCTACTACACATTGGGAGGCGACCAAAAGAATTTCACCGCCTGCAAAGGTAGCGTAAATATATAATAATACTTGTTTAATTAACAAATTATTATTCACTATGTTCGCAATTCCTATTTTGATTGGCTAGCGAACCGCAGAGGGTTGCTGGTCAATGTAATTATCATGTCACATCTGCGAATGATAGATTGATCTTACAAAGAAATAACGACCAAAACTCAGCAGAAATTCTTGAAGTATATTGTTTAATAAGAAAGAACAAAAAAGCGTAGCGAGAACGTATACAAGCAGGCGCAATATATTAATGTCCGTGTGTAGAATTGTATATTAGCATGCAGTAATAGTTGAGTGTCTGTAGAGTCCATTTCCAACACTCTCACTCACTTAATATTTTACTGCGCAAAGTTAAGTCCAACAAGAAGACTTTCAAACTGTCTTCATGCTAACGGCTTCGTGACAATGTCAGCCACCATTTCATGTGTAGGACAATACATCAGTTCGATTGTTTTCATCATTTCATCATTTTTTCTCGAGCAAAATGGAACTTAATATCTATTTGCTTTATACGTTTATGTAAAACAGGGTTTTTTGAGATTGCAATTGTCTCTTGATTGTCCTCGCGAGTACAGGCTGGACCTATAGTATCTTTAAATCTTTGTTCAGTTGTAACGATACATTTTATTGAGTTGCTAAGTAAAGGGCGATATATTCTGCTTCAGCAGTTAAAAGTGCGACCGCAGGTTGCTCCTGGCTTGCCCAGCTAATGAAACCATTGGACATTACAAATACGTTGCCAGACGTAGGTCTTCGATCTTCTGAATGCGCGGGACAATCAGCATCAGAATATCTTTCCATACTTTTGTCACTGCTTCGTACTGAGGATGCAGTTTAACTGTTCTCTTGAGGTAGAGAAATACGCCTTTGAGAGTAGTAAGTATGCTTTAGTGCGAGACGAGTTGAACTTTGCTAAGATACAAACTGCTTGAGCGATGCCGGGTCGACTAGCAATAGCTGCATAGATCAGGGGCCGGTTGTATAAAAAAATGGTTAAAGTTAACTATGATTAGTGGAAACGTCAACCAATCAGAACTACGAATTTTGTACTTAATCACTATTTAACGACAAAACAGTGATTAAAAAAGTGATTAAAGAGTTTTATACAACCAGTCCTAGGTTTCCAATCATTGATTGGTAAGCAACAGGATTTACTGGTTTGCTTTAACCATCATCTTTTATCAGCTTCACATTGACATCTTCTTGATATACTTCTCTTGGCTCATTTGCAAAACACCGTCCATAGTCTTGATGTTTACTCCAAGACAGTAGTGAAGCTTGCCCATATCTTTCATCTTTAAAAAAGAGCTGCGAGACTAGCCTTCAAGTCGATCATTTCTTGCACTGTTTCGGTTAAGAATGTCAAATCGACGACGTGCACAGCAAGATATCATGAGTTCCTTGAGCGACTTTTTTCAGCATCGTGGACTCGTTTAAAGGAACAGTGTCACATTTCACGCGTATTTTATTTCTTTATTTTCTTGCTGTTTTACGAATTTCTTGTAGATTTAGTTTGATTAAAGCACATAAATTGCATTATTTTTACTTTCTTCTGTATTCAAGAGACAACAGATGTGTGGCGAAATCACTGCAATTCCAACAGTTACATCCTGCCTCGATTTTTGCATTCTACATAGTTTAAATACATTGTATACCAAATAAGTTCTTTTGTGTTGATTGCCGCATAACTTCCTTCGACCTTTGTCACTCTGCTTTTTTATCATGCGGATATATCGAATTTCAGACCATGCTCGCCCTCCTTTGAGGACGCCATCTTGGATTGCGAACTTGGAAACGTTGGCCCAACGCTTTCAAGTTTATTGTTTATTTACCGGGAACAACATCACCTTCTGGCTGCTCCATATAAATATCTTCGTCGAGTGTTCCATTTAGGAAAGCGGTAACAACATTCATTTGATGGATAAACGTATTTCTGGAAACAGCAAACGCCAAAAGATATCGGACAGATGTGAAGCGAACGACAGGCTAAAATGTTTAATCAAATTCAACCCAGAATTTTTGAAGAAAGCCTTTCGCTGTGAAGCGTCCTTTAAACTGTTCGATCTTTCCATTTTCATCGTGTTTGACTTTAAATACCCATCTACAAGTAATTGCCTTTTGTCTAAATGAGAGTTCGACAAGCTCCCAGGTTTTAATTTCCCAATAGAGATTGATGTTCCAAATCTACAACTGCCTTCCAATTTTCTGCATGATCAGGTTCGAGAGTTTTTTCAACGTTGTCAGTGAGGGCTGTATGCTTTGCTGCTGTGATGCCAGCGTATTCATCATGATAATAAACTTGTGGCCGTCTTTCCTGCGCTAAACATCCAATATCAGATGATTTCCTCTTTACTTATTCTTCTTCCGAGCACTTATCATTCTCTTCTTCGACCTCCAATTGTACTCTGTTTGTACCTCCGAATTCAGTTTTATTGAAGATAACATCTCGACGGATAAAGATCTTTCTTTTGTTCTCATCGTACAATCCATACCCTTTCTGGGCGATACTATAGCCGGGTAAGACGAATAACGTCTTTACTGATTTAGGATTGAAATTCTTAGATAATCCTGCATTTAAGATCATTCCTCATAAAGCTGCTTCCTGAAGAGTCCTCCTGTTCATCGTTTCGGCGATACCATTCTGTTGCGGAGAATGAAGTACAGTTGTCTCGTGATGAATTCCTTTCCCTTCGAAGAAAATTTGAGTTTCAGAAGACATATATATTTACGAAATGACGCTAATCCAGACCCTAACCCTTGCAATTCCAATTACGGGATGCAAACATTTGACTAGCTTACAAGGTTTTGATTGGGTGTTCTTTAAAGACTATGTACTGTCACACTATGTTTTCATTCTGTTTTATTTTTTCAAAAACTAATCCTTTGAGTAAGATAATAATTTTTTTTGAAGTTGTCTTTATTAATATACTGTATAGTTTGTAATGTACCAAAATGCAGTGTTTCTCTAAAAGGGTTAATGCAACTCCATCAATCTCCCACTCCAAGCAGAGTAGGTAAATGGTAATAGGACATGGCGTGTCTTACAAGACCCATTTACCTAAAACGGGCAAACACCTACTATTTAGCTACACATTCCATCTATTTTGCTTTTTATGAGGCTTTTACACTAATTAATTTATGAAAAACGATCAAGACTTTCGAAGAAATGCAAATATCGCAAATTTTGAAAATCATTCAAATGCTTGAGCTGTATTTAAACTTTTGGAAAGTCACTGTACATTATTAAAATGTCATAAGAAGGTTAAATAAGTTTAATGATTATTTGATATTTCCATTTCAGAAATTTGCAAGGATGGTTATTACTCTAATACGGGTATTGCACCTTGTCGTCCTTGTCCTCTTGGTCAGTACAGCTCGGATGTATTTGCTATTTCATGTAAAAAATGCCCAACTGGAACTGGAACTGTGTTGCCTGCTGCAGTAAAGATAGAGGAATGTGGAAGTTAGTATATTATATATTGTATTCGTATAGGAAGATTTACTTCGTAAATCGTCTAACATTTGAATTTTCTTACATCACTAGACGTTGATCGTTGATTTTATGTCCGTAGCTCATTGGTAGGAGCATTTGAACCGGCATCGGAATTGCACGGATTAATTTATTTCTTACTTGGATAATTATATGGTTGAATTTTTCTCAATTGCCCTCAGCTCTCAATAAAATTTTGACGTGTGTATGATTTCCACTCCTTGTTAAGACATATACAGCTATTTCAATTAAAATTGTTGCAGAGCAAATCGGAAGGGCGAATGCAAGCGCGAAAGGTATGCTGGGTTTCGCTAAGAAACATTAATGGCGATTTACTATCGATCCCCAGCAAGCTTTTTGTGTTGTATTTGACTTTTTCGCTTTGCCTTGGGACAATCTTAATTGAATTAGCTGTATTATCCATTTAGATATATTTCATACGAGATCATTACAACCACACATATCGACCAAACAAGACCGTTTTGCTAGCCTGGCCAACGCGGCAAAGCATGCACTGCACATAATTTGGTTACTAATATTTTGTTATTGTTAGTCTGCTACCTGTGTTTCTACAACCAGTTTAGACACCTGTATATAAATTTATTCATGAATAATTCATGAAAAATGAAAAAGAAATACATCTTTAATCGGTGTCAGTACAGTATACACTGATATGGAACGATTCTGATTTGCGTAAACATTCTCGTAATTCTTTAAGCCTTTAACATTTATTTTTTAAACGTCATTTGAGAAGATGGCTGTTTTATGACGTTTTACAAGTAATTTACAGCATTTGTGTTCGTTCCGTGCCAATGCACGCAGATACTCGTGCAAACCACTCGTGTCTGTATACACAGGTGCAGGATGGCTACTGACTAGATTGTGAATATTACATCAACCATCAAAAAATGACCAAAAATTTTAATCACTTTAAACATAAATGACAACAATTAATTGTAGTGGTGTATGACATCATGTCTTTCATTCTAGTGAAATGTGCTCCTGGTACGTACTCAGCTAGTGGTGTTGAACCATGTCAGCCTTGCGAGAAAGGATATTATCAACCGAAAGAAGGAAAACTGAGTTGTTTCCCTTGTAAAGGGAAAATGTCAACTTATGGACCTGGAGCTAAGAGCGAATCATATTGCCTGGGTAAGTGACATCATTAAGTAGAATACTTATCGAGGCTTCATGTTTACAGTTTGCGACACAAAAGTCGGATCTTATTTCCCCTTTTGCGAAAGTCAGCATGCATGTGCGAAAGCAAGATTTATTGCCCAGTCTCCATTTAGCCAGGAATGTCGAGAATATATCAAAGTGACCAGTGAGATAACTTAAAGGTATAATATGCACGTCAATCTACAATTAATGTGATTATAAACTGACAATTTAAATAAAAGAAAATATGGGGATAACGTGTCCAGGTTGGAACATAATTAAAATACGCGTTCTCTGACTAAATTAAACGAGCTTTCGACACACCTACATGTAACTGTGGTCTTCGACGGGTTAAAGTGAAATAATTTATTTGCAAATGCGTGTGTTGAAATATGAAGCTAAATGTCGCAAAAAGTAATTAGCAATTACATATTTTGTTTACAAGCATAGCATAATAATATGATCGTAATCCCATGCATGCTTAACTATATTTTTGCTGCTTAGGGGGAAGGGAAGATTCTTTGTAGCGTTTGTAATGGTTTAGTCGCGACCCCAATGTTCTGTTTATGTAATATGCGTCGAAGTGCATCAGTTATTCCACTTACGTACGATAAAGTTACATATCCACTTGGCTTGTTGTTTTCAGTTATGCATTTGAAGAACTGTCCATGCAACGAGTTCCTCAGGTGAAGGTATGAGAGTGTTACGAGTCAAATTTCTTATAGTTTGTTTAACGATTTTTTCGGGATATCGCTTGTATTTTAAAGTCGTTTTTATGTGGTTGAGTTCGTCTTGCTTGCTGTTATGTGTGCTTGGTAATGTTTGTGCCCTGTATACAAGGGTTCTAGCCGTGCTAATTTTTGTGTTTTATGTCTTGGTGTGAATTAAAGTGGAGATACCTATCTTTATGTGTAGGTTTCCTGAACACGTCAATTTTGAAGTCGTTACCTTGTCGTGTTATATATATAAATGTATCTAAATAATTCCTAAACACACGAGCTCTTTCCGTCCGCAATAATATTAATAAAAGACACGCAAAGAAATAACCTGGCAAATGGATACCGCAGTTTAAACAACGTAGACAACGCGAAATGGGTTGTGAACATTTCTTCAAGACGTCTTTCAAGACTAAAGTCGAAGTTCTGCAAAAGGTCCGAAATTTGCACCTGCCCCATCAAAAATCCCATACAAAGAGATTGTCGCCAACATTGAAACCGCTTTTAAAACCTCGCTGATGGCTCGAAAGAACTCGTCTGCAATGTTACCGCAAGTGTTGTCAACAAAGCTCAGCTCCCAGCAAATAATGTCAGCAAACATGAAAAAAGAGTCGTATTTGATTTGAAGAAAGTTGAATCAATTGTAATACTGAAAGCAAATGAGGGTAACTGCTTCGTCGTGGTGGACCCTTCTGACTATAATAAAAAAATGCAAGCTCTACTTGATGACTTAAAACAGCGTATGAAACAGTAACAAAAAACCCATTTAGTCGTGTTGAACGAGGACTCAACTCGAAGTTGTTACAGTATCTGCAAAGAATGAAAATAAACTGGATGACAGAACTTATAGAAGGTTACACTCTTCCGATAGCTCGCCACCATCTATTGGTGGCTCGGTAAAACAACACAAAGATGGCTACCGTTGCGACCCATTGTCAACTGCATTGGTTCAGCTCTATATAACACCAATATCTCACAGAAATACTCTCCCAATCAAGAATAAGGATAAAAACTCTGTTCAAAACTTCACTGAATTTGCGCGAGGGATAACTACTATAAAGATTGGTGGGGACGAAGCTGTGATATCCTTTGACGTCGTCTTATTATTTACAGCTATTCATGTCCAAAAAACCTGCCAATGCATACGGACGACACTTTAACCTCACGCACTAATCTCACTATTGAAGATATTATTTCACTATTGGATTTCACACTTTTTAACAACTATTTCATTTATAACACCGTGACTTATAAACAAATTCAAAAATGTGCTATGGGCAGTCCAGTTAGCCCGGCTGTGGCCAATCTTTGCACGGAAGTGATTGAATGTACGGCCTTTGAAACCATACTTTTCTTAGCTCATTAGATAACATTGACCCGAATATTTCTTTTACCATTGAGCTTGAACTGGGCAACAAAATTCCTTTTTTAGATACACTTATAACACGACAAGTTATAACGACCTCAAAAGTGACGAATTCAGGAAACCTATAGATATACAGACAGGTGTCTCGTCTTTAATTCACACCATCACATAAAACACTAAATTAGCTCGGCCAGAGCCGTTATATACAGGGCACAAACATTGCCAAGCACACATAAAAGCAAGCAAGACGAACTCAACCACATAAAAAACATCCAAAATGTAACGGATATCCTGAAGAAAATCGTCAAACAAACTATAAGAGATTTGACTCTTAACACTCTCATACCTTCACCTGAGGAACTTTTTGCTTGGACAGTTCTTCAAACGCATAACTGAAAACGACAAGCCAAGTAGACTTGTAAGTTTACCGTACATAAGTGGAATAATGTATACACTTCTATGCATGTTACATAAACAGAACATTAGGGTCACGACTAAACCATTACAAACGCTACGAAGAATCCTTCCTTCCCCCGGAGTTTATAGAGGGAAATGGTTAGGAGACCTTCTTGTGTTAGGTTATTGTGTACCTTGTGCATAGTCACGGTTGAACAAGCTTTTGTTCTTCTATTGTACTACCTATGTCAATTTACATTGCACCCTGAAAGAGAATGGTAACTAAGTGTTCGTTTTGCTTTCTAGAACTATATTTCTCAACAAATATTACCAACAAAGAAACACTTTTACCAGTTTTTGATGAGGAATATTTCTGGCTTATTGCTGAAACGTTATTTCTCATTTACAAAAAATTGTGCAGGGTGAAAAACATGTTCAGCCTCCACGTTTATTTATTGCTTTTTTTCATTGAAGTTTGCCGGCTTTCCTAACCATCTCCGTGTATCAACTATGCTTCCCCTAAGCACCAATTCCCCCCATGAACAACGGACCAATGTCATCTATAATATACCTTGCTCTGATTTCTCATGGTTATAGTTGATGAAACAGGAAGATCTTTCCAAACTCGGAAAAAGGAACATATTTGAAATGTAAAGAACTGTAAAAAGGCTCAAACATATCTAAGCATGCATGGGGGTACGATCATATAATTGACTTTGAAAATGGGAAAGTAATTGATAGTGCTAACTAACAGACATGAAAAACATTAAAATCTTGGCATACTGCTTTAATAACAAATTCTGACGATAATTCTAAGTCGCTTCCAAAACAATATGCTATGCTTGTTAACAAAATATGTAATTGCTAATTACGTCTTGCGACATTTAGATTTATATTTCAACACACGCGTTTTTAAAGAATTTATTTCACTTTAACCTGTCGAAGACCGTAGTTAGGTGTTTCGAAAGCTCGTTTAACAAAACGTTTAGTCAGAGAACGTGTATTTTAATTATAATTTAAATACAGCCCATGAATCTAGGCAATATCACATTCTTCAGAATGATTTGCTACAACAGTAATGACCAAATAGAAAATAAGATTTATAAATCATAATATTACTTTTAATATTGTGTTACTCGTGCAGACAGAAATAATAGGGGGACTGGTAAAACCCGTAAAAACTAATATAAATCAGTCACAAACACCAGTGACTGTAATGGAAAAAATACAACCACGAGTTTTTTAATTGATTTCCATAGAACTAATGTGTTCAATACAACAGGGCAGCTTTTATTGTGTGCATTACAATGAAGAGTATCACTATCAGAAATGTTTCTTTGAATGGATTTGATTAGTTGTAGCTAAGCACAAGTAATTTATTATACATAAAACGGGAACATTAAAATATAATTATATATTCTATTCAACCCAATAAGAATTATAGTCCGGCAGATAGAGGCCGATATACTTACCATATCGAGGGGCAATTGCATTTTGGTTTTATCTTGTTCCTGTAAGGTTAGTAAGTATATTTCCTGATGTTGGCCGTGTTGTAATTTCTTGTGGGCTCTTGCCAACACGATATTACTATAAAATAGATTACTGTCAAAAAAGACGATATTTTGAGTTTAATTTTTGAAAAAACAACTTGCATCATCAGAAAGCTCGTAAACAACTAAATATAAGACATTTAAATGGCCACCTCAATTTTTCAAGTGGTTTTCAAATTACTGACCCTTCAAACTACGAAAAAATGCTAAAATCGCGCAAAAATACCTGGCACTAGTATAAAAATATGCTTTCAAAGGCTGATAACTCACTAAGAGTTGGAAAAATTAGGGTGGCCATTTAAATGTCGTATATTTAGTTTTTTAACGAGCTTTCTGTTGATACAAGTTATATTATTTTTTCTAAAATTGAATTTGAAATATCACCTTTTTTGACAGTAATACAGTTTTATAGTAGCTAATATCGTGGAAAAACGTGTTGGCAAGAGCCCACAAGAAATTTCAATGCGGCCAACATTCAGAAACATATTTACTAACCTTAAAGAAACAAGATAAAACCTAAATGAAATTGTCCCTCGATATGGTAAGTAAACATGCTTTTTGGTACCCCTATCTGCAGGACTATTTGGAAAGACTATAGATAGTTAATTTTATAAAGGTTTCACGTGTTTTAGGTCATCCTGAAAAAAACAATCGTGCATTGTAAAAATATATTTAAATGAGAATAATTTATTTAGAAATTGATAATTGTGCCAGCAACCCCTGCAATAATCATGGAACTTGCGTGAACGCAAAGAATGGTTATCAATGTGACTGCAAAGCTGGGTTTCGTGGTGAGAACTGTGATGACGAAGTTGGTCTATGCCATACAAGTCCCTGCTACAGTAGTGCTGAGTGTGTGGACAAGGTAGGCGAGACTATGAAACATAAACTCGAAAATCCATTTGGAGGGGGGGGGGTTGGCACTAGCAAATTTTTTTAATTTGCAATGCAATTAGACAATAGTTTTACTGTGTTTATTGTTACTCTTTTAACAATGCTGCTTATGTTCCTTTGCTCTTTCAACAACGCCTTTTGTTTTTCGTTGCCCTTTTAACAAGTTTCTTTGCTTTTATTTATTGTTTCGACAATGCTGCTTTATTTCTTTTTGCGCTCTTCCAATAATTATCTATACTTTTCATTGGTATGTCAACGATGCTCTTTGTTTTTCTTTCCTGTTTCAACACTGCTTTTTATTTTTCTTTGATCTTTAACAATGCCCTTTGTTTTTCTTTGCTCTTTCAACAATGCTACTTGTTTTCCTTTGCTTTTTTAGCAATGCTCTTTTTTTTCCTTGCTCTTTTAACAATGCTCTTTGTTTTCATTTGCTCTTTCAACAATGCCCTTTGTTCGCAGTAGCGAAGCTAGCCCAGTAATTTGGTCATGCTATGCAAATTTAAATCATTATCATTATTCATTTCTTTATAAATTGATCCTAATACGGTCTATAAACACTGAAAAATTTGCATTTGCATTTGCATGACCAAATGTCGGGCTGGTTTCGCCATAGTTTGTTTGTCTATGCTCTTTCAACAATGCTCTTTGCTTTTCTTTGCTCTTTTTAAAAATGCTCTTTGTTTTTCTTTCCTCCTTGAACAATGCTTTGTGTTTTTCTATGCTCTTTGGGCAATGCCCTTTGTTTTTCTTCGCGCTTTTAACAATGCTACTTGTTTTCCTTTGCTCTTTGAGCAATGCTATTTGTTTTCCTTTGCTCTTTCAACAATGCTCTTTGTTTTTCATTGCTCTTTGAACGATGCTCTTGTTTTTCTTTGCTGTTTGAACAATGCCCTTTGTTTTTCTATGCTCTTTTAACAGTGCTGTTGTTTTTCTTTGCTCTTTCAACAATGATCTTTGTTTTTCTTTGCTCTTTCAACAATGTCATTTGTTTTTCTTTGCTCTTCCAGCAATGCTTTTTGTTTTATAGGATTGAGCGATCACAAATTAAGTAAGCCTCAGTGTCTTAACGGCACTCAGGATAGATGGACTTGGCACTAACGATAGTTTGGCTTAATTATTATGACAATTTACCAGCCCTGGTTTGAGTTTGAGCTACGTTACATTTTAGATCAATGGATATAAATGTCTCTGTGCACCTGGAATGACAGGGGTTAATTGTGACAAACAATTGGCACAGTGTGGAAGTAACCCTTGCCAAAACAGCGCTGAATGTGTCGAACTACCAGGATCATATGAATGCAAGTGCAAAAATGGTTGGACAGGAAGGTTTTGTGAGGTGAACAGAGATGACTGTGCTTCACAGCCATGCGTGAATGGTGGAATATGTCGAGATAAAGTTGATGGATTTGCGTGCGAATGTGTTGCTGGGTATAAAGGGGATCAATGTGAGATCAATATCGATGATTGCTCTAGTGATCCTTGTGGGGAGAACGGAATGTAAGTGCACACTTTCTTGCCTTAATACATTTTAAAATTCATTTTTCTTTAAATAGCAAGAATTCTGTTTGCTTAAATCAGCATAAAAGAAATACTTTAACATTGTCGCTGTGCATAAATGCAAAAGAATATGCAAAACGATCTAACTTGCATATAAATATTCCTTGCACCCATTGATTCCTTTAGTTAACGAGCGTATATTTATTATAATTTTTCGTATTGCATTTTTTGAAAAGAAATATATCACGTTTCTTGTGCTATAATTATGGAATCTTTGTTGGCTATAAAATAATCGGTTTTGAATAATTGAGAGATATTTGGGAGATGGAAATATCGCAACATAAATAAACCAGCTAAACAATTGTTTAAATTACTTTCTCTCGTTAAACAAGGGAGATATTGACGATGTTCTCAAAGAAGGATTGTTTAAAATAACACAGAGAGCAACTAGAGTTGTATAATTGTATTTTCAAACGATAATATGTCGGGAAACAATAGCAAGTAGCGAATAATTTGAAGTTGTTCAAGCTACAAAACACAACGGCAAGTTGTACTAGAAATATTAATTTTCTTCAGTTTAAATGATTGATTACTATCATTTAATTTTTTTAAAAGCATTGCTGCATTAAGAGAACATTGCTCCATTTGTATAGTTCTGTTTTTTTGGTTTTGAGTACAAAATAAAACAATTATTTAATTCGGTTTTTGCATGATATCGACAATTATCTAGGCCTCGGTTTGTATTATGGCGCAAGCCTCGTCCATGATAATTTTCCCGAAATCATGCGAAAACCGAATTCAATAATTGTTAATTATTTAGAACTTTTGTTCGATTTCTACTGTTTTTTGGCACTGATTTTAAGGCACATGTGGTACTGGTATAATAAAGGACAAGTCAGGTAACGCGGCCAACAAGTGCCCGTATTCAAACGCAAATATCTCGAGGTGAACACGCTCCCATCGAAAAGATAGCTCTACACGCTCGACGCAATTTTTCGTACGATCGTACAAATTCTGCGGCATACGAAGAGATAACCAACGATATTTCCCATTTTTTTTACCTTCCAGCAATCTGTGGCGACATAAGTATGGACACATAGCGTCCTTAGCAACCATTAGCAATAACACATTTTATTACCTGGTTACATAAAAATCTGTTCGACTTCATGAAAGCTGCGTCGAGTGTGTAGAAGTATCTTTCGGCTTTGCTGTGATTGTATTTGTTTTCGCAGGGAGCGTGTTTACCTCGAGATATTTGCGTTTGAATAAGGACACTTGTTGCCGAGTAACCTGCCTAGTCGTTTATTTATACCAGTACCACATGTGCCGTAAAAGTCAGTGCCGAAAACCACTCGAAATTGAACAAAGCGCCACAAAAGTTGCGAATAATGCATGTTAAGCTTATAGTGCTCATAAAGTATTAATATTTAATGCAATTTTTTCTTTCCCCGGGTGTAAATAGCCGTGCGCAGTTAAAAACCCTTGCTTCGGCCGTACGTCCCGAAAGGCGCTTCTCGCCGCTGGCTCGGGCGTAGTAAATTATATGTAGTTTTAGCAATTTGGCTCCATGGTGTATTGTTGACATCCGTACTTGTAGGTATCGATTTAGCTAATATCAGATGAATAATATCCATTGTTTTGGACTGTATTTTTCTTTTTTAAGCTGTATATACTGAATATCAATGAATAAATGGGGATATTATCTTATATAAATTATTGTACATAAGTACAACCATATTTTTTTTTTCTAGTTGTGAAGATAAAGTCAATGGCTACATTTGTCGTTGTTTCACAGGATATACCGGAGAATATTGCGAGATTCGTGCACTCCATTGTTCCAGTAGTCCATGTCGTCGAGGAGAATGTGTGGAAAAAGGAAACACTTTCGAATGTCGATGTCCTCCGACATTTGGCGGAAAAACTTGTGAAGAAGGTTAGTTAGTGTAATGTTCATGCTTAACACTAATAAAAAGGTAACTACATGTTATATAGCCTGTTAAAGCAATCGCAAAGCTACATACACCTCAAATTCAAATTGCCGAATAAAAATATCGTATTTCTACCACGTGATAAGGTGGTTTCGCCAGGTATCTCACTTTAAAAGTGAGGTATGCCTCCATTTCACTTTTAAATGTAGATATGCTATATATCTCACGCTGTCATGGCAACGCTTGGACACGCTAGCACAGATTGGCAAGTTTTCGTAACCAAAAATGGCGGAATGTGCGAAAAGTTTCATGAACTTCACGAAGAATTATAAAGTATTTTGGAGGTCAAGGGCGTTGAAAACACAAATATTTAAAAAATTTTAAGGAATTTTCTGTACTTCTCTTTATAAAATCACAAACAAAGTGTTTGTCACTAGGGATATATAGGGATATCACTATGTATATATATATATATATATATATATATATATATATATATATATATATATATATATATATATATATATATATATATATATATATATATATATATATATATATATATATATATATATATATATATATATATATATATATATATATATATATATATATATATATATATATATATATATATATATATATATATATATATATATATATATATATATATATATATATATATAATATAAATATATATATAAATGAACGAATTAAAGACGAGAAATACTTTTTCTGTCACTACTCAGAGTTTCACGCGCTTAGGCGATCATCAGGCAACTGACAGATGAATATTTTATTATTCACAATAAGTTTGGCTATAGTTAGTGGTTTAAAGTTGCATGTCGGCAAGTGTTAAATAAATGTTTGTTAAGCAGTTTCTTCCGGCTTTTTAGGATTAAAAGTTTTTCTTCTAAGCACAGGTAACATTTTTTTGAATTGACGGGAGTTGTAAATTGTTTGATTATTCCCCATTTGACCTCATAGCTTCTACCATTTTCTTTTATCTGCCATATGTGCTATGATAATTCTGTTTCATTTCGGTATTTGATGTTGTTAATGGATTTGCAGTGGTTTCTGTAGCGTGTCTTGAAGTCGTTGGATGTTACACCTATGTATGTCTTTGTATCGTTGTTGTCAGTTGTCGTTATGTCGGCTTTGTAAACAACATTTGTTTGTAGGCATTTGCCTTCGATGGGACATTGCCTGTTCTGTCTGCAGTTGCAGTCTCGCGTTTCGTTTGTTTTGTTTTGTCTGTCTTGGTTTTTAAGTATCGTTTTGTTGTGTCGTGAAATAAATGATCGCATGTTTTCATTGCAGCTGTAGCTAACGCGTACTGTATTTTTGCGTTCTTTCTCAATATTTTAGAAAGTGTCATTTTCTGCGTGCTTGTAAGTCTTTGTAACGTTCTCGGTGAGTAGTTTGTCGTAGGATTTAGCTTCCATTTCGTATGGAAGCGTTAGCTACAGCTGCAATGAAAACATGCGATCATTTATTTCACGACACAACAAAACGATACTTAAAAACCAAGACAGACAAAACAAAACAAACGAAACGCGAGACTGCAACTGCAGACAGAACAGGCAATGTCCCATCGAAGGCAAATGCCTACAAACAAATGTTGTTTACAAAGCCGACATAACGACAACTGACAACAACGATACAAAGACATACATAGGTGTAACATCCAACGACTTCAAGACACGCTACAGAAACCACTCAAATCCATTAACAACATCAAATACCGAAATGAAACAGAATTATCAAAGCACATATGGCAGATAAAAGAAAATGGTAGAAGCTATGAGGTCAAATGGGGAATAATCAAACAATTTACAACTCCCGTCAATTCAAAAAAATGTTACCTGTGCTTAGAAGAAAAACTTTTAATCTTAAAAGGCCGGAAGAAACTGCTTAACAAACGCTCAGATTTATTTAACACTTGCCGACATGTAACTTTAAACCACTAACTATAGCCAAACTTATTGTGAATAATAAAATATTCATCTGTCAGTTGCCTGATGATCGCCTAAGCGCGTGAAACTCTGGGTAGCGACAGAAAAAGTATTTCTCGTCTTTAATTCGTTCATTTATTTACGCTCTATTGAAAACAATATCGAGCGCTCTTATGTTGTTGTCTCAAAACATTGATAATTGTAAATATATATGTAAATATATATATACATATATATATATATATATATATATATATATATATATATATATATATATATATATATATATATATATATATATATATATATATATATATATATATATATGTATATATATAT
This sequence comes from Muricea muricata, assembly GCA_963855995.1. Taxonomy (NCBI): domain Eukaryota; kingdom Metazoa; phylum Cnidaria; class Anthozoa; order Malacalcyonacea; family Plexauridae; genus Muricea; species Muricea muricata. The sequence continues at coordinate 91,239,268 of OY979716.1, read as the reverse complement.
GTCGTGTGATAATTTCTCGTTTTCAAGAATAAAGAGTGCTCAATACAAGACACAATTGTAGAGCATATGATAATAATAATTTAATACAATTTTTCAATTGAATAAGTTGCTACTTTAAGTTTCATGCAACAAGCAATCGTCCAACATATATACATATACAGCTAATTCAAAAAAGGTTGTCCGTCAAAAATTTAAAATCTAAATTACAAAATCCAAAATACGAGAGCAAAATGCATCATGGGGTTCACTTCATGACTTCTGGTTAACGTTATATGCTTTACGAAGAGCGAAGTTTTGAATAACAATATAGCTAGTCGTGATAGTTTTGTCTTTGCCATTTAACCTTGTGTTGTTAGCAGAACGTATGTTGTGTCTCCTGTTTTGGATTTTGTAATTTAGATTTTAGATTTTTGAAAGACAACCTTTTTTGAATTAGCCATATATATATATATATATATATATATATATATATATATATATATATATATATATATATATATATATATATATATATATATATATATATATATATCTATATATATATATATATATATATATATATATATATATATATATATATATATATATATATATATATATATATATATATATATATATATATATATATATATATATAGTCGTTTAACAATAATTTCCAGATCAATAGGACCAGCCATGCCAGAAAGATCAAAAAAGATTCACAAGTCTAGGATTCAAAAGATTTGAAATTCATTCTAACAAAAGAATTAATTATGGTAAATAGACCACATTTTATGGTATTTTAGTTAGTTATCCATTGTTTACTAAGCGTATAAATAAGTGAAAATCAGTGTAGTTACCTTTAGATTGATGAAGGCTATAGCCGAAACGTCTCAATAAAGTTTAGTTATGAATTGAAGGTTGTTAGAAATTGTTGGTGGTTCGCATTTTTAAACTTCTCGTATATATATATAAACTTCTCCTATATATATATATATATATATATGTATATATATATATATATATATATATATATATATATATATATATATATATATATATATATACCGTTAAGGCGACCAGTGAGAGACATTTTCTTTAGAGTTGTATCTGGTCTGGTTAAAATCTTAAAAGTTCAAGATTAAAAAATTCTAGATTAAAAAATATGTACTGAATTTTTTGTTGCTAACTGCAGCCTTCTTCAGAGTTTAATACTGAGGCGGATCTGACAGAATATTATATATAGTCCGGTCGCTTAGCGGCAAAAATTGGCAAGATCTGTACAAAGCGGACAAAGTCAGTATTTCTTTCCCCGCGACTCCTAAGTCAAATTGAAATGTTTTTGGGGGTGTAATGAAGATATTCACAAAATTTATCATCCCGGGGGGAGTTCCGTTTTTGAAATAACGGTTCGCGGGATGCTTGTTCATGTTTTACTCAATCATTGTATTTAATAATAAGGTGTTGGGATATTGTTCAAAGACATGGACTTGACAACAGATAAATGGGCATATAAAATTTCCTGTTTGATGTTCTCACATTAAATATCATTGACTGGCAGAGAAACATTGCTAACCGTTAACGTACCACCTCACTGTGGTAACACCCCCCTAACTTGAAAATTTTAGGCACCCGTTCTTAAATTGATTAGGAGGCATAGTTAATCAATTGTAGAGGGGGTGCCCAAGTTTGTACTCGCCAGTAGAGATCGTTTGGTTAAGCGACTTCACTAATAGTGTCATTATCGTTGCATGAATGCACTAATGGCATGTAGATTGGTGGAAATAATTTATGTTCATTTGTTGATCTTTTGTCCAACACCGAGTGCAGGGATTCAAGAAAGAGTCTCTTGTGTGTATTTTGCACTCTCTTCTCTATGATCTTCGCATTATCCATACAAGTCTCGTGTCCTGTAGTTTCTGCATGATCTTTAATTGCAGACCTTATTTCAGGTCGTACGCCTGGCTTGTGCTCAGCCCACCGTGACTTCCACGACCTTTTCTCTCACCAATATAAGTGAATGGACAGTCTGGACATTCAAATTTGTAAACAATACCCTTTATTTCAGAATCTGCTTGTTTGTCTTTTAGCTTTCCAAATAAGTCACCCAAACTTTGCGTAGGTTGTTCGTACACCTGCATTGAACAATACCCGTTTTACTTGTTCGGACACGCCTCTCACGTATGGAATGCAGGTAAAACCTGAGGCATTGTTGTCTGATTTATTAGGGGTTTCAGTGGTTTGAAAGGTCTGTTGAATAAATTTGCTTGAGTAGCCGTTGAGTGCTAGATCTTTCACGACACGTTCTTGTTCATTCCTCTGGCCAGAAATTGTTGAAGGGATGCTTTTTGCACGATCAAGTAAGCTTTTAACAACAGCTCGTTTGCTCTGGTTAGGGTTGTGGGAGCTAAATGACAAATATTTGTTGGTATGGGTGCTCTTTCGATATACATCGATTTTCACGTGGCGGTGGTTGTCAATTGTTAGCATGGTATCTAAAAAGGGGATTTGTTGTCCACATTTGGTAGACGAAGGCATTTCGATCGTGAATTGAATATTGTGGTTGATAGAATTCAAATGGGAGTAGAATTTGTCAATGTCCTGTTTTTGTAAGCATGAGTTAGAGTCATCAACATAACGTCGCCACCAACGGATTGGTACAGGAGAAGTGTTTATAGCTATGATTTCTATTTCCTGCATTACTATCTCCGCAATTACGGCGCTGACGGGAGATCCCATGGCACACCCAGAAACTTGGTGGTAGTGTGATCCGTTAAATTTAAAATAGCTATTGTTCAAAACAAACTTCAGTAGTTTGACGATTTCCGTTTCTTGCGAGTTAGTATGTCGTTTCCATTCATCACTTTCATACAATTTACGTTTGATTATTTCCAAAGCAAATTGTACAGGAATGGACGTGAATAAAGACACGACGTCAAATGATACAATAGTTTCATTAGCTTCAAGCTTTTGGTGTTTGACAAATTCTGCAAATTCTTTGCTGTTGTTAACAACGAAATCGTTATTCAAACAAAGGTATTTAAGTATTTTGGCTAGATATTTAGACAATTGGTATGTTGGTGACCCAATGTTGCTGTTTATTGGACGCAACTGAATCTCATGGTCTATATCCCTGTTAAGCGTGAAATGATCTCCTTTGTACACAAGTGGCACTTTATGAACTTTTGGTGGACCATAGAATGTAGCGGGGGAGGAATCGAACGGTTTTAATTGCCAATATTCTTTCTCAGTCAAATTCTCTGAGCGTTTTAAGTCTTTCAGGATTTTTTCAATATCCCTAAAGTACTGACTATGTTCATTCACAATAGTTAAAAAACATGGATGCTGGGGATAATAGTCACTGTCAAGGATGTCAAAATTCGTAAGTTTTGTACTAAACTATTATTACCTGCCAATACTATGAAAACAGAACTGTACAGGCAGTTACCAGAAGTCTCGAATCTAAGAAATAAATAAGAAATATTAAAACACATTAAAATGATTAAAGTATAATACATTTAACTCTGTGTGAGGCTGTGAGCATAAGAGCATTTGTAGAATAACAATATTTAAAAATATACAGGTACACACATGTTTTTAAGTAGTCATAAATTCAAACAGCAGTAACTGCTCGTATGGAGATTTAATTTTAACATCCTGAAGAAAGACTGCATTAATAATTGAATACGGTAGTATAGTACGTTATATCTAAACCATGCAGTGTGACACGAGCCTAAACATTTAATAATAATACTTTGTATTCATATTTATAACACTTATAAACACAAAAATTTAAGTGTAGTCAACATTTGGAACATTTCAAACATATTAGTCATTTATGGTGAAGTGTCTAAATCGAATAATCAGTGGGCTGAATGGCATTACAAATTTACAATACAAAAATCGAATAAAGCACTTGACCTTCTTTGACCGATTCACTGTACGCACAAATATGCAAATCGAATATTTATACTATTCGAAACTATAAACGCGTTTTATAAAGGTTAAATATGATTTAAATAAACTCACGCTTACCTTATCGCAGTGAAACACTTCTTCTCCCGTCCACGGGCATAATTTGGAACAAAATGCTCCACCGAAAAATTTCTGCTAAGTGTGAATTCTGAGCTGTTTATAGCAGACAGCAGCTCTGCAAGCGAGCACTTGCGTGCCGCACGAACACGGTTCAAAAGACCTTCGTAAATCTGTTGCAGACTGTCTACGTCGCCGTCGCCTGTACAAGTATCGTCACTGCCAAACATTCATGTAAAAAGCTTTGAAAATACTCAAAGGAGCAAGTGATATTTCTAATATACCCTTCGTAACACAATAAAACATGCCCTGACCGCCGAATGCTTCCAGCTGCGAATCAGCCAAGTCGGTCAAAAAAACTTGGCCAATAAAATGGCAGAATTTTTTTGAATGAGCCAATCAATCGCATCCTTTTAGAGCCCCTGATAAGGCAAACCGGTCAGTCCACCCCACAAGTCGGTCAAAAATCATATTGACCAATCAAGTGACTGAGATTCGCCACCCGAGTTGGTCAAAACTCAAGCAAAAACCGCTGTCACTGACCTACTTGGACTGACCAACATCATAGCACTGATCTATACAATACTTATATAGTCCAATGCGTTCAAAGGATTTTCGAAATTCCCACGCCACAAAACTGGAATTTTCTTAATACCTGACCGGAATATTGCAACTAGACTGCGATTTCAACAAATTTATTTGCCACTGACCGCAATGCACGACGTAACTGGACTGTTACGCAAATTCTACGTTGGTCATATGACCGCTTTGACCCCCCCTAGATCCGCGCCTGGGTCATCCTTAGAAAGCATTTTTACCAATATCTTGACAACTGATTGAAATATCCGACGAAAAAAGAAGGCGGGATGAAAACACACAAATGTTTGCAAAAAAGACAGATCTGACGTTCTAGATCAAACCAGAAGTAGATGACTGTTGTTTAAACACGTCATTTTTACGTCCTCGGTGATGTCGCGTCTTTTTTTGCAAAGAAACTTTAGCGTATCTTGCTTAAGCTCTCTACTAACTTATGTGTAACCCAACTATGAATTTCAGGTCTAGCATTTGGTAAAAAATTGCCAAACATTGACAGGAGCCTGCATATTCTTAAATTTATGAGCTGAAGTGTATATGTGCAGTGAATCGATTTCTTTACACCGTCTTTTAAATAGAATGGATGATTTTGTGCGAGCTGAGGTTTTTATTAAATGGGGGCTGCTCGCAAACAACCAAAATGTAACTAATGTCAGTTCAAAAAGTGTTCTTGTTTTTTAGAATATGATTCTGATTACGACCTGACAATCACAACATCAGAAATCAAAACATTCTCGAGGCGTTCATTGTACCAAGACCTACACGCTTTTACAGTCGCCTTTTGGATACGAACAGCAGATGAAACCAATGCAGGCACTCCATTATCTTATTCAGTCAAATTAGGAAATTATTTACAGGAAAACGCTTTAGTCCTCAAGGATTATGGCAATTTAGGTGTTCAAATTAATAACCAAACTGGTATTACTGGCGGCGAATTAAACGACGGGAAATGGCATCATGTAGTAATAACCTGGCGTAGTACTGATGGTATCTGGGTGTTCTATCGTGATGGCAAGGAAGCAAGCCGCGCAGAAGATCCAATTGCAAAAGGTTTAGATTTAACTGATATATTTTCAACCGTCAATAGTGTTTTTTTCGCTGTGGGATTTACATGCACTAGGAATGGAATTCAACAGAAACAAAAAATAGAGAATGGATTAAGCTTTGAGCATGGGAGTTACTGGAACGATAGACTGGACCATTCACGTATTAGGCAAACTTTTGAATTCGGAAAATCAATTAGTACTGTTAGAAACAAACATCCTAAAATTCATAGAATTGTCAAGTTTGGTTGCAAAATATTGTGAGATGTGAAAAATATAGTCCTGTAAATTTTGCGAATTTTGTATACTTTTGTATTACGAACGGAAAAGCGTTACCACTATGTGGAATCGTGGTAACGTTTTTTATGCGTAATACAAAATTAAAGTAGCTATGCAAAATTTGCAAACGACATTTGTCAATATTTTACAGCCAATTAACGTCACAGTTTCACTAAGTTTAGGAAGCTCATTCCAACTGTGCAAAAATTGTTTTTGAATATAAAAGTTAGTCTAACTGGGGAATGGTTCATTTTTATGTACACAGTAAAAAAGGGAATTAGTGAAAATTTCGGCCGGATAAAAACACTGGGCTCAAGACAATCAGTCTAATAACTACAACCAGAGAGGATCGAACATCACGCATTAAAGCGATCAAACGCTACATGCTTTATATTTCAGCTGTATTAATAGGTATGACATTTTGCACGACCATTCAAATTGCCTTTGGCAAACTTATGTGTCAAATGTTTTTTTTCATGGCGTAAATTAGATTCCGTGTAAGTTCTTAATTTACAGAGTCAAAAAACATTTACAACATGAAATTTGTCAAAGAAAATTTGGTCGCGTAAATGGGATTTGATTTTCGATGTTCAACGTATTCATCTCAGTACATTTGAAAACGTTTTGAGGTTATTAATCTGAAACGAATGCGTCATTCCTGCCTCTTCTACTTAGGTGATCGCATCAGAGCTGGAGGTCAGTTTGTGCTTGCTCAAGAGCAAGATTGGGAACCAGAAGAACAAACGTTCACATATAATTCGTATGAAGCATACTTAGGTGATATGAGTCAAATGACAGTCTGGAATACAGTTCTATCACCGCAAGATATATACAACCTGGCTGGGAGCTGTAGCAATGCTAAAGATGATTACGTAGTTATATCTTGGGCTGACTTTGTTGAAAATATGCAAGGAGTCTATCGGAAGAGTTCAAAATCGCATGTTTGTGATGGTAAGTTTCATTATCATGGATGCACTAGAATAATTAATAATGTAGCAAATTATATTATACCATCTGTTATGATAAAGTAATAAGATGACTGTACCTATAGATAGTTTTCACGCGACGTCACAAAAACTTAAAGTTAAAGCTACAAGTCTGGCCTTCTGTTGGGTTTTTTATATCGCTAGTAGAAGCATTTAAGTGCTTCTATAGTTCTTAATTTCTGTAAGCATTTTCGTACAAAATTTTGCATGAAACACAGATTAAGCATCTTTCAAAAAAATGCTGACGTCATCAATAATGTTCTTCAAGGTGCCATAACTCGATTAAAATAGTCGTATCAACTAAACATTTTTATGGATGCTCTTACTAGCGATATAAAGAACACAACAGAAAAATAGACTTGCTAGCTTTAATTTTAAGTTTTTGTGACGTCACGTGAAAACCATATGCACAAGGGTAGAAATTTACAAATGTAGTAACGAATTGGGAAACAAAATTGCTTCCTAGCCTTGACCTACACAAGATTGTAGATGTCGCCAAGTCATTAGATACTAGCCTGCTCTTGCGTGTCTTTTTATTGCTATTTTTCGGAATATTTTGTTCTTTTCCGCGAACCTTTGATAGTTTTGATGTTCCTTAGCCCCTACGATACAATATATTACAGTTCTAAACGTTAATTTACTGGTACATCACGTTTACGATTAGGTATAAAAATTGGATGTTTCAATATTATAATATAGAACTATAATTATTCTGTACTGATGAAAGCATTCAGCATCGTGAATTATGCATGTACACTTGCTTTTGAAGAATTAGTATGAAAGTTACTGAAACCGTGCATGAATATCCGTAAAGTACCGTTTTAATTTGAGCTTATGCATGTTCAGAACAATACGTCCATTTTTATATTTAAAACTTGCCTTAATGACTTTCCAAAGTTCAAGGACCGATGTCCTTATGTCAAGACTACATCAAACAAGAATACAATTACAAAATTTCTTTAGCAATACTGACGGCAGACTATTCATAGATGCATCCTCGTGAACATGAATGTATAAATATTACACCCTTCCCTCCCCGACCGCTCCTCCATTCTTTATCTATCGCGCAGCCTCTGAACCAAGAAAGAATACTTGCTTTGCGGTACATTAAATCCAACAGGTCATTGACAACTTTTTCTGTTCGTTTTTGCCAAAAACCCCAAAGTATTAGTTTTACACAAATTACATAAACCATGATGATAAAATTTAAATGTTTTAAATGTTTCAGTTTCCTCTTCACTACGACGGTTCACAGCAGTATTCCATGCTCACCTTCCATCAAACGACGAGAAGATGTTGACGCATGTCACACCAGAAGCTTGTGCTGCAGCTTGTTACAAAGAAACTAGTTTCCCTTGTAGATCGTTTGACTACGATAACGCTGCAAAGAAGTGTTTTTTGAGCAAAGCATATCGTGACACTGTGTCTGTTTCCATAGATGAAAAAAGTTTAAAGGATTACTATGAATTAAGTAAGTTTGCACTAACTATTCTTATCGGTGCGAAACTGCGTTGTTAAGGCCTGTTTTAAACTTATCTAAAGAATCAGCAATTTTCTCCTTCTCACCTATGTCAAGGAAAATAATGGACAAATATTAGATTGCTGTTGCAATGGTGTAGAATTCACTCAATGACATCGACCGGAAGAATATCTCCATTGATTACTGCAGTGCACTCAATATTAAATCTAAATGCTAAACGATTTGAGTGTTGCCATTATTGTCATGAAGCAGATACCAATTCAATGAAAATTGTCGGTCGAAATCCAATTTTTCACCACTAAAAATTATGAAGGCCGCTAACGAAGAACTATTCTTGCACACAGAATATTGAGCGGATGAGCACACTTACACTCTACATTTCATCGACCTCTTAAAAATTGTCTAATTCTCTCAAAACAATTTTGTGCAAACGCTACGTAAATTATTATCGCGAAACTTTTGATCCTTAAGCTCGGATCTTCATTATGGTCCTAGTAATAATGCCAGGTGTTAATTATCACAAAATTATACCTTGATTGATGATCACCATACAAACATACTATCATGGTTTTGAGAAAAATGAGAAAAGGTACTCTTACAAAACTGAAATAAATTTTTTAAAGCATGTTTTAAAACATTTTTCAAAACAGCATGTGACGAGATACTTCTTTTATATCATGTTCCATTGTGTGCTAGTACTTTTTCTGGGGTTTTTTTCAAAACCATAAATAAAAGTCAGGCAATTATGCTAAGAGGTTGAGGATACTATACAGCGCTTATTCTATGATAAACTGGGTAGCTTCTATGGGTATCAAATGTGAAGTCTGATTGTACAGTGCGAAATTCACTTTCCGGGAACACTCAGTTGTAGAATTGTCACAGATGACCTTGTTAATCCACTATCTACTTCGTGGCTGATTTGCATCACACAGACTCAGCAGTCCATTAAAGGAAAATTTGCCAGTATAATTAGCTTTACTTTTTATAGTTGTAGGTCAAATGGCCTATGTAGCTCAATGGTGTATTGTTACTATTTTAACAATACACCATGCTAAAATTGAAAGATGGCGAAATGTGGATTTTTACCAAAATCCTAAGGAAAAAGTGTGTTAAATATATTGTGTTAAAACATATATCTTAAATGAAACGATTGCTCTTTTTAGAGCACCAAAATTAGTTGATCGACATACAGAAATATTTTTTAAACAATGCTCGTCATATCAAAAAGTTATTTCAGACCCGTATAATAATAAAACCATTCCACGTTGACTGTGAAAATTTACGTATCTATCTACCTTGCATTAGATTGTATTGGCAGCCTTGGTGTGGAAAGTGGACATATTTTTGACTCGCAAATGAGTGCGACATCTCAAAAATCGCAACTTAGTGGTGCAAAACATGCTCGAATTGGAAGAAGAAAAACAATCAATGTGCCAGGAGAAACAGACAGTGAAGGTGGATGGATTCCTAGTTCATCTAGCCATAGCCAACATCTTCAAATTGATATCGGAAGGAGAGTGAAAATTACTGCAGTGGAAACACAAGGAGCAGATCAAACAAAAGAAGATCAACGTGACTATTGGGTGAAAACCTACCAACTACAGTATAGTGTAGATGGTGGTTCCTGGTCAACTGTACCACAGGTATGCAAAGAGGCGCATGGTTATATTGCACATTTACCAAATGTAGACTAAGATTATCACCATTTAGAAAAAAAAGCGATGTGCTGCTTACAGGTGAAACAAATATGGTGGAACGAATTAGGCGGAAGTAAAAGTTTTTGATACCTGCAGAGAAAAATATATTGATGATAAGTTAATTAGGCTTGAAAGTTGATAGCCAAGTAATCTTTCCGCTTTTATTATAACATATGGTCTTTGAGTAAAGCGCGTGCCATATTGCTCATAAATAAGAAAAATATAGCTTCCTTAGAAAGTCAATAATCCATGGTGCATCAAAAACTACAGAGCTTTGTCACTAGCGTTTGGCGTTTACCAAGTCAAATGTCTTGCGGAAGTCAACTAAGGCATTTTTTACCGACCAACCAGTTCTGTCGTCGGAGCCAATCCAATGATGATGCATGAAATAATTGCAAAGCTAGTGTATGAGCCAGGGACAAGGACAAAATGGCTTGATTAAATAACTAGCAAAACTATAGATTTAAGGTTTTTTAATGACATCGGGAATCTGAGATAGTCTGAAGGTCTAGCCTTACGCAGTGATGGAATATTAACGATCTTCAAGACCTAAGAATTACAACTTTACGTTGTGCGAAGGAGGGGTTGAGCACTGGTGCAGCCAAGATGTCAGCAAATCTTTCAGCATCAAAAACCTACATAAAGAGGGCTGCAATAATGGATAGGGGCGTACAGGCCCTGCAGTTCCTTTATGCGTTATATACAGGGTACTTACTATGCACATTTAAGAGTATCCCAAAAAACCCTAGTATCATTAACATAGTAATAGCATAATTTATTCAAAATAACGAAGAACTTATATAGATTACATAGTAAACTTCTTAATAGTGGTTCCACTTTTTGGCGACAGCCAGTATAGCGGACCATTCATTGACTGTTAAAACAATTAACTTGTGTAATTTTTGGATATCTCTTGGAAATGGTTTTATTCACATGGAATTGGGAATAATTCATTGTTCACATTTACGACATGGCATATATTATCATTTAGTATAATTTCTTTAGTAAATACTGGTTTTAAAGCATTTTGATTGGTTACTAGCTGGCATTTTTCAAAATTTCCGCCAATGAGAGTCGTTTTGATGTATTATACTTTTGCCAAAATTAGCAAATGGAGAAAAATTGCATTAATATAAACTCAAAGAATACAAAAAAAAACTTTGATGTTGCACTATCTTCAGGTAAAAGATCGTCTGTGAATACCTTATTAAATACTTTTTCACTATTTAAGAATTACAAGTAAACTTTAGTTTTTACTTAAGAATTTTCAGAAGTTAACGTTGTCCATAAAAGACGACAATAGATTTTATACACGTAAATTTTACTAAAGAAATTATACTAAAACAATTATTCGCCTCAGGTTCAGTGATTATGGTAAATATTCACCTCAACTTCGTCTCGGTGAAAAATAAACAACTATTGAGTGAGGTCGAGCAGGAAATGAAGAATTAGAACAATTTCTTTTAGCAAACAATGATTTTTAAGCATTTTGATTGGTTGCCTAACAAGTAAATATGATACATTATTTACTATAGTTGACATTTTTTCAAAATGGCCGAAAATGAATGTCGTTTTGATGTTTAAATTTATACTTTTGCCAAAATTTACAAATGGAGAAAAATTGCATTTAATACCAAGTCAAAGAATATAAACAAACTTTGATGTTCAATAACTTATTAAATAATTTTTTCACTACTTAAAAATTAATAAACTTCAAATTAAATGAATTAGAAATTTTCCGAAGTGAACTGCATTCATAAGTGCATTTTATTCATGTTTTACTAAGAAAATTATGCTAAAACAATTATTAGCCTCAGGCTCAGTATTACCGGTGAATATTTACCTTGACTTCGTCTCGGTGAATATTCACCGATAATCACTTCGCCTTCGGCGAATAATTGTTAATGATTAAAGCACAAGCCAAGGCATTAATAATTCCTCATATCCTGCGAGAACCAAATTCAATAATTGTTTTCTTATTTTTTGAAAATATTTTAAACTCAGTTTAAACCATTGCTTTGTGATTACGGAGCCACAAGCTGCTAATAATGAAACAGCATGAAATTGTTCGAAAACTTTAATAAGCCAATGACACTACAGAAAAAATATTTTTAAAACAATTGTCAGATTACAAGGAAAGGTCGATTAACAAAGGTCAGTCAATATACGACAAAATGAGTCATAATTTCGTATATTTGTTTTCAAGATATGATGAAATGACTAATAATGTCGTGTATTTATCTTCAACCTCAAATTTGGGCAACTACCAAGCGAATATGACGATTTCACATTTAGCTCTTGACCAACCAGAACTCCTAAATTATTTTCAATAAATAATAATCACCAATAATCACTTCGCCTTCGGTGAATAATTGTTAAATATAATATTGCTCACACTGCGAGAGATTAGAATTTATTGAACTTGTTAAAAGTTTATGATAGTATCTACAGTGTTTTTAAAGCTCGTTGATTCAATTTTTGTACACTAACTGTCGTATTTTAATTTGTAGACATTCAACGGAAATTCAGACTTCAGAGGTCGCAAGAAAAACCAACTGGATATAGAAGCTCGATACATAAGATTTTTACCAAAAACGTGGAATGGTGGTATTGGGATGAGAGTTGAACTTTACGGCTGTTCTATCGGTTAGTATGAAATTTGTTTATTTAAACATCATTTTGCATGAGTTAGCGGCTTGGTTCATGGGTTAGGGGAGTGAGTGTTCTACCAAACTCTTGAATAGTAATCTACAGTGTTATCTGTCTGAGAGTCTTTAAGGCTGGTATACTTTACATGCTGCATGCTCCTATACTCAGGCAGATCATTTAGCTAGTTCTCCTATGTTAATTTTCCGAGTTAATGGTTTGTAAGAAATCGTCCTAGCTTCGCTAGTGTCCAATTTACAAAGAAGTTTTGTTTTAAAATACGAATTTGAATTCATTGTATTAAACGAATTTTCTTTTACGATTTATAATGCAATATGTGTTTAATAGAGAATCTTAGAAACTTCCTTTGCAACAAAAAAGCCATGCACTTGTATTGATTTTTTTACATAAATTACTTATTAGTTAAATGGTAAAGGCACTACACGCACCGTCAAACCTCGTACTTTTTAGTCCAGATCAATTAAAAGCTGCATATAATCAGGGCGTTGGTAGACTATTGTTTAAAATTTACTGAAATGATAGATTGAAGGATTTGAATATATTGTCTTGTCAGAGAAGGTTCCGAATTTTAATTCAAAAAGGTTCATAGTTCTGTACGGTCCGCAAACGGCCCGAAATTAATTAGTATTAAAAATGGCGGTGGGTGTGAATAAGTACGTAATGGGGGCTCTGACCCTAGCTATTTTCCGGGAACTATTAACACAATTTTGGTTCTCAAATACATTTATTTAATCAATTATTTGTACAAAGGTTGATACATTATTTATTAATCAGGTAATTTTTATTAGCGTTTAAACGTACTGACTCAGTACTTTGTCATCGTGTGAGTCGATTGTGCTCAAAACCTGGCACGAAAATAAATTGCTTTGTTGTTTTCGTAACTCTAACTGATGTTAAACTTATTTTGTTAAAATTTCATTTAGCACCAGATGGCGCTCCTACGGACTTAACTAGAATCAGCGCAACCCACTCAGGTATGCTACTATATAACTCAAATTGGCCGATTAGTTGCATCACTCTAAAGTCGACTATTGGCAGGCTGGCTTTGCCATCGAGCATTATGTAGATATGCATGACTTTGCATTTACCTATAATATAATTTGACAAGTTAGAAAAACGTACGTTTTCGGTAGTTGGTCTATCTGTGAGCACGTAAATATGGCACAGAATTTTATGGATAAGTTTAAATGTTCATTTAGCATTAAAGTTACATAATTATGACACGTATTCGAAATGGAATCTTTTGGGCGATAGTTATTACTGCGTAACTTATTTTTGTAAAACATGATGCTATTTGAACGTTTGAATACGTGGCTGTGAAGCAGGAATTGTCAGCTATGTATGGGAACAAATTTGCACCAAAATGACGTCACAGTAACGCCACTGCTTGTACCCCAACCTGGATTAATTCAATGAGCTGTTAGTAGCCTCACCAGTGACGTCATTTTTTCGCAACTTCGTTCCACGCTCATGAAAAATTTTTCTTACGGCAACATTTTTAAACGATAAAACAGTCCCCTTCAGACATATCAAAAATGGCTTTTGCACCTAATTTGAATGCTGAAAGTGCACATAAATCTAAAAAGTTAAATGAAATCGGAAGGGGTGTAATTTGAGAAGATTTTTTGGGCAAGAATAACTGAATTTAAATCAATTTTGTAACCTCAAGCCGTCGTTGAATATCTGAATATATTTAAAATTGGCACCATTTTGTTTCGCAGCCGCGGATCTATTTTAGCAGTCTGGTAGCTTAATATGTGTACGTAAATTCCGGCAGCAACAAAGCTTTCTTGTCCTTTTTTTACTACCTTCTGTGCAGACGGGGTTTTTTTCGACCTACACAGCCCGCCAACTGCCCTTCGGGGGATTTATTTTACTGTAATTTGTTACAATGTCCGGTATTTACGTCATAGAGCTAATTTCCGATAGCGTGATCGTGAACCAGTGTTGCCAGATCGTGAACCAAGTTCACAGATTTGTGAACTTTTTACCCTCTACATGAACTTTTTTTGAACATTGAAAGCTTGTGAACTTTTTGTGAACTTTTTAAAATATCATGAACAATTCCATGAACTTTGATATTTCCATTTTTTCAAGATGAAAATGTTCAGTGATTCAACTAAAAAACCCGTAATATGTTTAGAAATTTGTCTTGCAGATTGCAGTGGCTGTAAGGGACAATAGGTGCCATAATAGAAGTATAGAACACAATTTGTATAATATATGTATTATATTTGTATAATTATGTTAAATTAAATTTCCTGGCTTTTTTTTCTGTTCGCTGTGTTTTTAAAAAATCAAAATGTCGGATTGGTCGGAAAGCAAAAGTAGCGATGATAATGGATTTCCTCACATAAAAATATAGTATATACAATTTTAAAAAAGAATTCTTTCTGTAATTTATTTCGCATTCAAACATAGTCTGAGGAGGATTTTCGGACATATTGATAAGTTCCGACAATTTCTGACGATCTCCGATAAATTCCGACAAAATTCCGATCTTAAAATTTAGGGCATGAACTTTTTGTGAACTTTTGGCGTAAGCGTACATGAAATGAGATTTCATCTGGCAACACTGTCGTGAGCCAAAGCAAGTAAAGATTTAGCGTCGCTCATGGTCGGTGAATTTATGAAATTCGAAAAAAAAATTTTAACCAAAAATCTTGTACAATCACGTTCTTTTTGATTTCATTAAAAAGCTTTTGGTTTTATGTGCGCTTTAAAAGTAATTTACAAATTTAAGTTAGTACATTTAACCAGAGATAGTCAAAGAAATGGATAGGAAACTAGCTGGCATCAGTGTTGAAACCCAGGTTCGATTCGTGATGTCACGAGTAATTGCGAAATGCTATACCAGTTTTCAACATTTTCTTTATTTCGCTATATTTTTCGATTTCAAACAGTAATATTGAAGCTTAAATTGATCTTTTTTTAAACAAACATGTCTAGGCAACGACAAATTGTGTGAGGCTAACGTTTTCATGTCTTTGTTTTCAAATTTTTACTTTATTACCTACGAAAATGCCGTCTCAAAAACTACTCTTGCTTGAATTGAAATTTGGGATGCATTTTTAACTGCTTTATTCTTGAAATTTTGTCTAAAATTTACTGGAAATACTTAAATATTTCACAGTAGGTTAGCGTAGTCAATCTTTTTTGTATTTGAATTAAAATATTCAACTGTATTATTGCTAAAAGTGCAGCTGATATTTGAGGATTCTGTGATGTCATAATTTGCAAGCAATTTAAAAAATATCAGCATGCTAAAAACATCACAAGTGAGGGCGAGTTTCCTATCTATCTTTTTAGCCATACATGATTTAATATATTGTAGAAAGATATTTATAACTTCCTAAGCTGGGTATTGAAATTTCAACTTTCTTAATTATTCTGTTTCTTCTACATTACAGTGCGAACCATGGTATTAGTTTTATAAGATATTTATGCCGTACGTATTCAAAACGAGCAGTGTTAATCATTAAAACTTACGAACATCATAACAAAGTTTTGAGAAGATCCTGGCGATGTTGATATTTGATGTTAGTCACATGACTGAAAAAATATGGCACTGTTTCATATTTGAGGTGGACCATACTATTAGTTTTAAAAAATATGATAACACGATACTCAATAGGACGTCGTTTTTAACTTAATTGGAAGTGGAAACGACATTCCTTAACCAAAAACAGCATAGGTAACAACAAGAGAATGTTTTAGTTAGAAAATAAACGAACTTCGTGTTATAGTTGAAGGATTTTTCAAACATTACGTGGAACGGTGGAATAGAGGGATTCTGGATTTCAAAAAGGGATAAGAATGGGAGGTATTTGGCGTTTAAAGAAGGACTGTTTGTAAATTATCATGATCAACGTCTATCAACATTTTGAGAAAGTTTGCTTTGCCATATATCTTCAACCTAGCAATGATGGATTCCTGGTAAGCAATAATAATTCTAAAAACACCCCCAATGGTGTCGTGGAATAAACGTTTGGAACTGGATTGAGGCAAGAAAATGCTTGAGAGCACAACAGAAGTCTGTCCTTTTGACGGGCAGACGAAATCAGCATGATAAAGCTTGGAAAATGCATGCATGGGTTAGATTATTGATATTCAATGATGGCATGTGACCGGAGAGGCTAAGAGGTCAACAAAAAAGTGGTAAAGCTAGTAAACGAGTTCTGCTGGTAACTGCGGAAATAGGGGTCAGAGGTCTCTTTTGCACATTTAGCACATATGTTTGTTGCTAACAATACGGATCTAAATGATCGTTCTACCCCTTTTTTGGCAGGTACCTAAAACCTTTCATCAGAAGTCCCTTTTCCCAGTATTAGGGCATTATCATGACTATCTCGACTTGTCTGTCTTGTCTGTCTCGACTTGTTGTGCTTTTCATGCACTTTTCACTTAATCCAGTTTCTTCCATGACAGTAGTTAAGGTATATTTTTAGAATCATTATGGCTTACCAGGAATTGCTAGTTTTGAAGATATATGGCAAAGAAAACTTTCTCAAAATGTTGACAGACGTTGCTCATGATAACTTACGAACAGTTCTTCTTCAAATGCCTAATACCTCCCATTCTTATCCATTTTAGAAATCCAGAATCCCTCTTTTCCACCGTTCCACGTAATCTTTGAAAAATCCTTCAACTATGATACCAAGTTGGTTTATTCTCTAACAAAACATTCTCTTGTTGTTACCTATGCTCTTTTTGGTTAATGAATGTCGTTTCCACTTCCAATTAAGTTAAAAACGATGTGCTATCGTGTTATCATATTTTTCAAACTAATAGCGTGGTCCACTTTAAATATGGAACAACGCCATATTTTTTCAGTCATGTGACTAACATCAAATACCAATATCGCCAGGATCTTCTCACAACCTTGTTTTGATGTTCGTAAGTTTTAATGAGTAGCAATGCTCACTTTGAATACGTACGGCATAAATATCTTATAATACTATAACCATGGTTCGCACTGTATAAGTCAGGGTTGCCAGATCGCTGCATTTTTGAGGCCAAATCGTCATTAGTGTAGTCAAGTAAACAAAGAAAACAAAAGCCAAGTACAAAGAAAAACAAAGAGCATTGTTGAAGATTTGGCCTTAAAAATGCAGTGATCTGGCAACCCTGGTATAAGTATTTAATTGTCTATCATTTAATAAAGATCATTGAGGCGGTTCTCAAAGAGCGTAGCGAACGAATGGGATATCGTTCTTGGCACGAGAATATAAATTAGATTTATCCGTGCCATTGCGTAATGCTCTGTTTACTATATGAAGAAAAATTATAAACCGAAGACTTAGCTAACGCATGAAATTTTTTGATAAGTGAATACATACAAGATTTAAGAAACGTCCAAAACAATATTTATTAAAAGAAAAAAAATGAAAACCTCTTACAACTTTTAAATGCCTCGTGTATCGGATGTACGTTCGTTTTATTTTTCCAGTTTACAGCGAATACAAGTTTAGTTCGAAATCTTTAAAACAAGAAAATATCAATCTTTTAATAGAGCTTATCTACTTTATTGAGTCTATATATTCCTAAAAAGTTGATAGATAGAGAATAATACATGGGTGCGCGGAAATCCAGGGGTTTTTTTGAGTGTCGAACATGATATCTCACGAGTGAGCGTAGGAAGAGTGGGAAATATCATTTCAACGCGAGAATTAGACCTGGTATTTTCAAACATCCATGCATTGTTCTGTTTATTATATAGACTACAGTATTCTACCAATATAAAATATCCAGCTGAAACTATGACTGATGATTGTGTGAAAAGCGACAATTCTGACATGTGACATTATCATAAAAAATCTCACATGGGAGATTATCAGTTTTATCAGTGCCCGAATTCCTTATAAAGCACTGTACTTTATATAATATAAATTTTTAAAGACTGTCGTCTCTTGTATTCCCTTGCTTGTTTTCGTCTGAATAACGTATTAGCACAACGTCCAAAAAGCAGGAAAGCAACTCACGAAAGCCCTGCCTGAGGGGGATATATATTTTTCATAATTATGTCATTTCTGAAGAAACACAGTAGTTTCCAGTAAAACACAAATGTCTATATATTCAAATAATATCGCTTTACCAAACCGAACATGTAACATTTCCTTTAATTTTAATTCAGGTTCATGTTCCCCAAATCCGTGTCAGAATGGTGCTCCGTGTGTTTCAGTTTCTTATGGATATGTCTGTAAATGTCTCTCTGGATATAAAGGGCGTAATTGTGAAAAAGGTATGGTGTACGACGTTCATCGTTTTGAATTTCATTGCACTTTTGTTAAATACCAAAAAACTTTATTTACCTTAACAGTATCTACAAGGCACACATAGTACTTTATTTGTAGACATATTATAAATCATATTAGTTACAGTCTACATGTTAACTGGAAAGAGCGTCATATGAGTGCGGAACCGCGAAATTGGGAATAAGGTACGGAATGGTGCCATAAAATGCGAAATGATGGGCGAGACCTAGAATCGGAAATAAAATGCAGTTCCAGTTAAATAAGCGAAGAAAAAATTATAAGGCAATTTCACTTTATAATTTTTAATTTTTCGCTATATAAAGGCCTTATATTTAATAGGGATCACTATAAAAAATTCGGGGCAATGGGGACAATTAGTCCGTGTTTCACCTATCACGATCACTATACTGACATTTTTGTTTAGAAATTCCATGTAATGATCCAGGAACTCCGTATAATGGCAAAAGAAGTAGTGCTGTGTTCACGGCTAGAAGCAGAATCCAATATTCATGTAACTCAGGCTACAGACTCGTAGGAAAAAGTAATTTGGAATGTTCCAGAGGAAAATGGCGCTCTACTCAGCCAAAGTGCGAGAGTAAGTTGCAATAGTTTTTCACTTTTAGAAGTGGAAAGCTTTATTTCTCTGACAAAATTTCGAATAATTTGACCGACAAAAAATCGAGCGCTTCCGTAATAAGCAAAATAAAATACGCCATAAACATTATCTAAAACACAAAAATAAAACGGTTCCAGCTAGCACATTAATGAGCAGGATTGATATTTATATAGCTGCCATTTTTTGACTGGGGAAAATATCTTAAGGTTAACTAAACTCAGCACCCTTGTCTGTACCTATCTAGACCTCACTACCAATATAGAAAATATTAACTTTTTATTAACAGAGCGCGAGAAAAGACCGAGGTCCGATATTTCTCTGTACAGGCCAAGAAAGCGAGGTCAATAAAGACTTTATAATATGGCAGTAGGACTTCAAGTCATGAATTTCATTTTGAACCTTTTTCATATAATAAACACTTTATACGTTTATGCATGATCTTGATCTTGATCTTTTCTTGGTAATGAATCATACTTTTTTAGCCAAACTAGTTTTCATATATGATTCAAATTTGATCTTTGGCGGTAATTTTCGATCAACGAAAGTGACTCTCAGCCAATCAGCGTTCTGTATTTCATCGGAATGATGCTTTTCATATAATAGTTATTTTTAACGTTTGTTTAGATAAAAACGAATGTACTGAAGGAACTTCAGGATGTAACCACCACTGCACTGACTTTCCTGGTTCATTCAGGTGTTCTTGTTCCGCTGGATATCGGCTTAGTTCTGACGGCAAGACCTGTCAGGGTAGGGTTACGAAACAGCTTTATATACAGGTCATTATTAGCCTAGTCCCAGGACGTCTGCTTTTGAGTAAGTCATTAGGCCTACTCAGAAAAAAGCCTTGCAATATATACTTTTTGACGTACTGAAATGTTTTGGGGCTAACCGAGGGCTTAACAGGCTTAAGCTTTCAGGTGTTTTGCACGCCATTTACAAACAATTTTGCTTGCTGTGGGGCCATTATTTTTTTCCCTTATGATAGCGTTTGTAGATGGCCGGTCGACTGTATTAATTCTATGACGCTGTCCAGACTAACATGTGTCTGTCATAACTAATTTTTAAATGATACGAGAAAATTTTCCTTCTTAATGAGTGCCAATGAGGCATTTGACATTATATTCGGACGATTTCAGCAGCTCAAATTACACTTGACAGCCCATAGTATGTACCTAAACACCTTCCATGTTAGAATATAATTGCATGGATTTTTCCATAATCAGTGGATTAGTCAGACATTTTTGATAGTATGTGGAAAATAATACTTTCCATGCAATAATACTACTATGTCTTAAATTCTAATCTTATACGAACAACGGAAAGGAAGGGGGGGGGGGGTACTTTACACATTACCGTACCCAATGGCGTATGTGTTTCGTAATTACTGGTGCGGTGTAAAATTTCCAAAACCAGAGGAACACCTAACTATAATGACTCTCTTTCCAGATATTAATGAATGTACAGAGAACGTCTGCAGTCATGGTTGTGTAAACACTCAAGGATCTTTCCGATGTATGTGTCCACTTGGTATGATTTTAAGGAAATCTCGAGCCAAATGTGAAGGTGAGATTTATATTATAATTTATATAATTCATCAATAATTAATAAAAACACAAAAGATATACATGTTTAATCAATATCTGTAAATCGGATACAAATTTGCGATGACTTTTGTAAACTTTATGTTTCTTTTTCTACCTGAATATTATCCATTTCTTTGAGATTTCTATGACAAAAACCATCGTTTCCTTCCATGCAGACCTTTCAAAAGTACGATAAGGCATTCGAATCCGATCTGTATATCAATCTAACGATCAATCATGCAATCGATTGATCGATAGAACGAAAATCCAAAACTTTATTTAAACATAGTAAAATCTGACTTACGAGTATTTATAACATTACAATTAGAACAATGGACAAATGAATTACAAGACGTACATGACATGGTCGCTTAGACTTGCAATAACACAATATTTCATCTGTTACTAGTAAAATTTCTTTAGTAAATGATAGTTTAGAAGGTTTTTGATTGGTTGACTGACTTGTAAATCTGAGGCATTAGTTACTATTGTTAGCATTTTTTCAAAATGGCAGCCAATAAGAGTCGTTTTGATGTATTATACTTTTGCCAAAATTAGCAAATGGAGAAAAATTGCGTGCATTCATATAAACTGAAAGAGTACAAACAAACTTTGATATCAAACTATCTTAAGGTAATAGATCGTCTGCAAATACCTTATTAAATGCTTTTTTCACTAGTTAAAAATTACAAGTAAACTTTAGTCTTTATTTTCAGATGTAAACTGTATTCATAAAAGACGACAGTGCATTTTATACACGTGAATCTTACTAAAGAAATTATACTAAAACAATTATTTGCCTCAGGTTCAGTGATTATGGTAAATATTCACCTAGACTTCATCTCGGTGAATATTCACCAATAATCACTTCGCCTTCGGCGAATAATTGTTAATTATATACATGCTGCATACTGTTTCACAAGATTGCCATCTCTTTCACAGAATTTCTCTTTAAATTGATTAAGAGAGCTTGTGGCTCGTACACTTTGACGCAATTCGTTTCGCAGTTTTGTCCCATCGGAACTGAATTTTATTTTCCCAAAATTTGGTCGTGGTTTTGGTACAAATGATGTGTTCTCTATGTAATTATATCCTGTGTTGCAAAAGTCAAACAATTCATGAAGTTAAGGAGGATGTAAATTATAAACAGTTTTAAACATCAAAATGCATTTTATCTCATTTCGTCGTGCTATTAAATAACCCCAGTCCAGTTACTCCTGTTTACGAAAAAAATTCCCTGAAAGTGGCGTTATAAGGTGGCCCTTGCAGCCCTATTTTGTAATTTTTGCAATTTATCAGTCAATGTACCGTCTCAAAAATGCTGCAATAATTGAAATGCGGTTAAATGCATTCTCTGTAGATCAAATTTTATGAGTGTTTGTATCAATGAACTGGCACACCCGTTTAGGTGTTCCTGTAGCTTAATATGCAATCTCTGTAGACTATTTTCAACATGTCGTGCTCATCGACGGTGTTGATAAATTGGTGCACCTATTTAAGGTTGATAGCTACATCGTAGAGTCTCACAGTAGCATAGAAATGTAGCTAGGATTTGAAGTGGGATAATGAGAAAATGTTTATTTCTTGGGTTTTAATTTTTATTTACCTTTTTTATGGAGTCGCTTTGGTCATAGATGTTCATTTCGAACTTTTCGCAATGTAACAATTAAGAACGAAAGGAAAATTTTCCATAAAAATTTCTATTCAACATTCTTTTAGAAATTCAGCAAAACTTTCTTGAACTTTCGCTGATTATATACGATTTACCTGAAACTTGCCCAAAAGACCGAGAAGAAATGGAAAATTGCCTGAAGAAAAAACGTTCCCCCAATCTTTTCGTAGACTTGTACGCCTGTAGAACTTTCTACAAACTAGCACATCATTGACGAACTTTTTTCTTAATCCATTACACGAGTTACATGAGTCGAGAAAGAGAAAGATACGTTCAGATCGATCGTATTGTTTAGTTTTTTCGTATATGGATTGTCAGAAACTTAACCAAACTTTGATGCTGGACCGCATTTTCACAGATCATTTTAGGATGCTCGTCAGAGAGTTAAAGCTATTTCTGTCATTTTTGAGCTTGAAAAAGTTTTAATTATATTCAATGGGTTATGGTTGAGTGGGGAAGGGGGCATAGCAGGTGGGACTGTGCAAGCTCCCTCAGTCTTAAAAAAGTCTCTGCTTCCGGTTCCACAGCAGATGGTGGTATATCAAATGCTACTTGTTTTCCCTCACTAGCAAAATTATTATTAAACTGTCGGCTATGTCCTTGGGTGTATTTATAATTTCTGCACTTTAATATTACAAATAATTTTGTGGCTTGAAACGTCTTAAGAGTTTAATTCATTGCTAAGTTTTTTAGTCGTTTTTGGATTTTTCTTACTAAAATCAAGGTTATCGGTAAAATATCGAGTATTAGCTTTTTTGATTTTATTATTTGTATTCTTATGCAAAGATTTATTTTGCCATCAAATTAATGGATCGCCAGTCTGTGATTCCATCTTTTTTAAAATCTCGCTTGAGCATAATTTTCTTTAGCCAGCTATTTATCCATGGAGGATTTCTTTTTTTCAACTCTTTTGGTTCTGGGTGGCTCATGCGTATAAGTAAAATGGAATAGCGAGCTTTTCCATGTTTCCCAGTATAGCGTAGCCAGCCCGATGCTAATAGTTTATTGTTCGTTGACACAATCAATTTCTAAAGAATCGAATTTGCATGGCGGAACTACCCGCGACTGCCCGAATCTCATTAAAAGCATTACTTGGACTACGTGAAAACGAGGTTGTTTTCGAGCAGTTTCACAACAGTCAAAATGAAAACTATACGAACCAAAAAAATCTGATCGTGTGAAGTTCTTTGTTTTCGTCCTTAAACGAGGCCTATGGTAGTTTTTATTAATTTCTTTAAACAATTCGGGAGCTTTTTTAAATAACTCGTATCGAAAACGCTCGGAAACGACACCGCGTGCATATAGTCTATTGAAGTCAATCCATAGTTGCTCTCTTATAATTTTCTTTGTTGAAGTTTTCCATGTTTCTTATTTGAACAAAACGTGGGCCGGTTTCTTTGTGATGTAACTTATGCGTCATGTATACCAATACATGATTAGCTATGGAGAATTCTATCATCCAAGCATTAGTAACCTTTTCAGGGAAATCTCTACTTGCAGAAAAGTCAATTAGCGTAGACAAATGTCTAATGTACAACCGCTCGCCTTCGGCCTGTGTTTGTAAATCAGATGCAAAATAAGGAACTTAGTATAAACTACAAATATAACTAGCAACGATAACCAAGAATTTTACCAACAACAGTGCAACGACAAGAAAATGAACGAAACGGATAATCAAAACACAAAACACAGTGTAGAGAAGGGCCACTTTTATGAAGTTTACGAGCCAGAATAATGGCAGGAAGGGCAGTTCGCCAAAATATGCAAGATAATGGCACACGAACATGGATGAGGCCACATATTGTATGGTACACATGCTTGGTTGATTATTACCTATTCTAGACACAATGCACGCGCTAAGGAATAATACCCTATAACATAATCACTGATGCAAATATTCATGAAATGTAATGCTAGGAACTGTTGGAAAACTCGACAACGAAAGGAATAATCTTTTTTTCAGACAAGGATGAATGCGCTTCAAACAATGGTGGCTGCTCTCATAACTGTGTCAATACTTATTTGGGGCATCGATGTTTCTGTAAACATGGATATAAACTGCAAAGTGATAAAGTTTCTTGTAAAGGTAATGTGATCCGATTTCTTCAGTTTCTGAAGGATTCTTAGTATTTTGAACAAGCAAACAAGATGTAAATGTATGGCGAGCACACAGACAGCTTATTAGTCACGCTATAAAAACGTTTTCGCATTTCTTACCTCTGAAAACAATCAATTCCTCAAGAAATGAATAATAGGAATAATTTCAAATTAGCACAAAGAGACTAAAATTAATTCTCAGGTTCTGGCACGTCAATGCATATAATTATCAAACTTAGAAATTCATAGACAATGCAGATGCAGTTAAGTGTTGCACGAATTGTCTGGCTAAACTGAGCATATCTCCCGCTCTTCGCAATCGGATATGTAGTTATACTGAAAAGATTTTACAGTGCACAAATACAGCAAATGTCAGCTATATTGAAGTCAATAATACAGGGCATACACCAGGGTTACAACGAGCACAAAATATTTGGAAAACCTCATGCCAGCTGAAGAGTTTAACGTCCTCTGGTACTTCTAGCACAAGCTCCACAACCTATCCCAGTAGAGCTATCCATAATTGTTTGGTATACTATTCACTCTAAAATCGTAGTTACCCATGTTTGTATACAAGGCGTAATTCTTATAGTCAATTTTCTGTACGCCTTAACCTCTCGTATACAAATAAAAACAACTAAGAACACCCCAGGGGCTCATTCCGCAATGTCTTTGCAAAAAAAACAAACGATTATATTAGTAATAGAAATACATGCATGCAGCAACCCCTCGCCACTAACTAAGAGCATGCAACTATATTTTCGGAATTACATGAATTCCTTGAATAGGTTGTTGTCATAGCAACACGGCAATTGTTATATTAATTTTTCAAAATGACAAAATATTGGGTTTTTAATCCTTGTTTTATCGACAATTTTTTAAAATGGCAAAACATTTGTCATCGGCATGTTATTACGCCAAATGTAAGCTTAAATTTGGTTTAAAATACGACCTACTACGTTTTGAAATATTTATGAAACTAAATTTTTATCTACATAAACTTTGAGTTTGAAACAAAACCGTTTCAAGCCAATTTTGTATCTTCGCTCATACTCTTTTACATGTAAAGTTCGTCAATATTTTGAAATACAGTAATAAGAAGACAGTCTTGCATTTACAAATATAAACTTACTCTGGAATTTAAACAATAAACAGTGAATAGACTGGAGGAGTACGGCTACGCCGGCCTTTATAAAGCATTAAAACACAAGTACAAATATGCATTATCAACAAACTTGCCTTGTGTTTCACGCCGTAGTCAAGTATTGGCGCTTCTCTGTATTTTCCCAGAATTAATCTCTCTTCAAGAGTCAATGACCACCCTTCGTTGGTTGTGAAAGTTGCTAAATCTTTTTGCAAAAATACAAAATATTGTAGTGCAAAAAGCAACTTTAGATATTTGCTGTCAGTTGAATTCGTGATTAATCAATCAACAATAAATTTTAAACCTGGCCAATCAGTGTTAGCCATTCATGATAGTCCGCCATATTGTTGAGATCAGTGAGGACATACCACTTTTACTACCTGTCACGAGCAACGACTTTCAACTCCGCTAATACGAAATTAGTAACCCTCGCCCCGGGCTTACGCCCGGAACGGCGCTTCGCGCCGTTGGCTCGGGGATCACTGCAAGTAGTAGTAGTAAGACATCTGGCATTTTAAAAGTTTTTTCCGTGGGAATGGATGAATACTATGTATGGGAAAAATTGAAATTAAGGTGTTGTCCTGGCTCTCTCTGTTCTGAGGTCTTCATGGATTCACATATATACAGCAAAAAAACATAGTACATAGCAATGTTATAAAGGATTTTTGATTCCTTCAATTGTTTCTTAGCCATATAGAGATCATTCTGTGTATTTTAATAATTATATACTTTTCCTCTATTCAGAAATCAAGTGTCCTTCTCCACAAATTATACAACATGGCCTGTACAAAATTGAAGGCAACCCTATATTTGGAAATTCCGTGTCTTTCTCCTGTGTTGATGGTTACAAACTTGTTGGCTCAAACCGTAGGAATTGCGACGCTGATGGACAATGGGATGGAGTTCAGCCTGTTTGTGAAGGTATACTGCTTTTAATACACTATGGCAAGCAAAATATTGACAAGCCAAGTTATTATTTTAAACTGGAAAGTTGCCAGTGTAGGAATGCAGTATAATTATAGTACACGAAACGATCAAGTAAACGATCAACTACTAACATTCCGACGAAAGGCACTTGCCGAAGCATATATTAAGGATACTTAGATGAGCAGCTGGAGATATTTTGCCTATGATTTTGCTGTCTCACGGATTATGTCATATCCACAGGCATTTCTGGCAAGTACATTTGTTCGAATTTGAATATAAATGTATTACAGAAAAATAGTTTCTACCGTTTTATAAGCGACCAGAACAAAAACATCAGTTCATTTGTTGTTTGAAGTGCACAGGACAACTTTTTTATGAATATGTTTCTTTTTGTGTATGTGACTCAAGGCAATCTACCCAAAAGTTTTCTTAAAATAGCCATTTACTTGATATTTCTCTATCTCATTCGTCATAAAATCTCGCAAGTGTACTTGCCAGAAATGAGCGTGCGGATGACGTACCTAAGCCATCCACGTAAGAAAAAAAATACCCCGATATTTACATCTATGTATCCTTGATCTATGCTTCAAGAATGGATATGCGCTTTCTACTTTCACGTAGTTAAAAAACTTTTACCATTCGTGTGCATGGATATTATTTCAAGTTCAATGAAAATTGTACTATGATCTTGTTATAATATAAATTTTATTACAATAATACTTAGCTGTTAAATGCGTGGATGTTGGTACTGTTGAGAATGCTGACCGTCAGATGACCGGAAGTGGGAATGATTATAAGAGCAACGTGAGGTACAGGTGTCGTTCAGCGTATCGACTTTTAGGAAGTTCTGAGAGAACATGCGGCAAGACCAGTACGTGGAGTGGAAATCAACCGTTTTGCGTGCGTAAGTAGGATCATTGTTTTTCTCACTGTTTGATTTTTTCCCGTCACTTGGGAGAAATATAAATACGTAAAATTGAACTTATATACCATGTGCCTTGATATCTCACAGGGGAATTTCGAAGTTAGAAAAGCTTTATAAGAGGCTGCGTGTTAGAGAGGTCTCAAGATGATATTTATTTTTCCTTTAAACAGTATTTCAGAAAGACTGATTAAGATCCAAATATGCCAACTCCATGTACTAGAATGGCAACTTGACCTCGCTAACTTCCCATGACGATTAGTTAATTTTTGAGACAGTTTTCTTTTATGTCCCGGACGCACTACCGATATATATATATAGTGATCTTAAATAACAAGTTTGACGAAAATTTCATAGAAATTTTGAAAGCTTTTTCTTTCCTTGTTGTTGGAATCCCCCTCAAAATTGACAAAGTTTAATGACTTTTGGAACTAATCCACTTAACCTTGCAGCTAGCCCCCGTCTTGATGCAGTTCCAGCTAAAAAGTGCAAAAAACCAAAGGGCTTAACTACCTGAAGGCACTCTTTTTACATGCTTTCATCTCTAATATTCCATCTTAATGGGCCGTTTTTTCGATCCAGCAGTTCTTTTTCTGTTGTCCAATGCAAAAAATTTCGACAAGGATAAGATCTCTACGTACTGAAAAAATCTAATTGTTCTGGCTCTTTCCCTTTCATTAAGTCTGTAGAAATCCAGGAGGATATAAGAGTTATAGGCAGCCTACATGAAGAACCTGATTGTCAGACATCTGGGCCATTTGTAGTGGCGACGTCACGTGCCTGGTCATTTGAACGTATTTGTCGGTGTTGCCCATATACTTGTTGTATTCAACCACTGCTTTAGCACTGACATTTCGCTGGAATTTCTCTGTATCCGTTTGCATCCTATCTCTGCACATTCTCATCAGAAGAGGTGATGAAAAGTGATGTAACAAGGTAAATTGGCTTCTTGTCAAACCAGTAATGATTGACATTTTCCTGATCTTCTTCACAATGAATTCTCCTCTAGACATCTCAATTTTCGTTGTTATCATATCTTTGGAAAAGCCAGTCCTACTTTTTTGTATCATTCCAATATATTATCATATTTGACACTACCGATACAAGTGCTGAACAAGTTCTAACCCTGAATAATAACCATCACAAAAAAAACGTACGATAATTCTGTTTATTGAATGGCTGAAATGAACGAACAACAAGGTTTCCAATTAAACTGAAGTTTTGAAACTTATGTGCATCTTCATAGGTGCCAACGTAAACTTCAGCATTGCCACTAAATCCATCATCGCGATAAAGGCCAAGGAAATCGTAATTTCCCGCGAATGGGCTTATCTTTTATGCACTGCCTAAATGGCTACGCATTCGTTATCTGGATCGTGCATTCGTCAAGTGAAAGGTCTTATTGTATTGGGTGTTGAAGATTGGCATAGTATTGTATATTTTCTTATCTTTGTCTAAAGCTGGCTCATCTTCATTCACACATTGTAAGAATTAACAAGTTGCCAGAAAACAATCACGTATGACATCGTTGAAACCAGGAATGATGCTCAAATAATTTCTGCGGACGGTAACTGTCCACGCACGAGCTTTGTTTGTGAATGAGTATTTTTATTGCTATTCGACAACCAAAAAAGCTTTCATTTCTACCATGGTAACTGGATAAAATGATTTAGCATAATACTGCCCAGACTTGGTTGCCCTTACAAGACCATCTCGACTATTGAATTCATTGACAAGGAGTTGCCAGAGTTCTATTGAGCAGAGTACTTAGCGAGTACTTTGCTCAGTAGTTCAATAATTTTAGGTCCTGTTTCACAATTTGGATTAAAATCTTTATCAAAAAAGCCTTTCTTGTCAGTTTTTCTTGGAATACACAGGTCGTTTTTGCGTATTTTCCTACTGGAATTGATGCAGTTTCCTTTTGGATGACATCTTCTTTTGGTGCATGAGTTGTAACAATAAAGATTCATGCGATAGTTTTTCCTTGTCTGCATTCATATTTTCATCATCATCGCCATTGTGCACCTCTCGGACTCTTCCACAAAACTTAGGGAAGGCTGCTAATTGGTCTAAATAGTTCAAAAACTGGCCAATTTTGCTTTTGTCGGTACACAACACTGATATGTAGGTCAGCAAAGCTGTCTTGCAGGATGTGTTCGTATAAAATCACGATCGGATTCCCGGCCTGATGGAAGCTTTATCCGTTTATCCTTCAACAAAAAGTATAACTCAATAAACAAAAATGTTGACCATCAAAATATATTATGACAGCGGTATGGATCGTTCCTTAATCCGTGCAATGCCTGTTTCATCATAGTTAATAGAGTAGATGGTTTGGAAACTCATTAGAATAACAATATTACTCATTATCTATGTTGGTCCACGTTTATTCAAAAATATGGTTCTTCATCGTCACGTGTGTATTGTTTTTTGCCAGGTCCACCAATAGGAGTTCTTAAATTACCCTACTGTTCCAGTCGCGGATGGCTAAATTTCCTAAAACGTTTCTATTGGTTAGTTAGGTGAAAATACAATACGCACGTGACGACGAAAGACCTCATTCCTGCATAAACCAGAACAAAAACATAGATAATGACTTATATTGTAGTTCTAATGAGTTTCCAAACCATCTATCTCTATTAACTATGGTTTCATCGAGGAATACGAGTTGGTGATTAAATACGCTTATTTCGGCTTTAAATTGCTGTCTGAGGTCATCATTTCTTTGAAGAGCAATACGTTGTATCTGTAGTATTTTAATATCTTAGCTACACTGACGATAAAACAACTTGCAATGTTAGTCAATAGCCAACCAATGTCAATACTTCAATCGGTTCAATGACCTACATTTTTACGCGTCATTCTAAGCATGTGAACAGCGTGACACAATGTCTGTGGACGAAATGAAGAGCCAGTAGCACTGTTAATGTAGTTAGCTACTGTTCATGTAGCCGTATCCGAGTTGTTCGAAGAACACAATCCATTATGGATAGACTCTTCATGATCGAATAAACTCGCGCTTCCAGTAGGCCGACCAAGACGATACGGCTTCACATCACCGCTATTCAAAAACGTAATCGTCCGGTACACAGTTTTTGGGCAAACAAATAACTGTGATGCTATTTCTTTATAAATTCTTTGATAAAATAGTCTTTGATAACCATTCTCCAATGCAAATCATGCGCTGAATATGGTCTCGGCATTGTGTACAGTATATACTGCAAACAGGTTTTAATTTCCACGCTAATCGAACGCGCAATTAACACGCATGATAAAATCTTCGTGTTGACGCATATATTACAGTAACCACGTGATCGATATATATGTATGATAGTATATTTCGCCAGGACAACCTTTTCGGGATTGACAGTATATATATATATATATATATATATATATATATATATATATATATATATATATATATATATATATATATATATATATATATATATATATATGTATATATATGTATATATATATATATGTATATATATATATATGTATATATATATATATGTATATATATATATATATATATATATATATATATATATATATATATATATATATATATATATATATATATATATATATATATATATATATAAAAGTTGAAACCGATCTAGAGTTTTATTTAAAAACATTAAAAACTGAATTTTCGGTCGCTCACTGCGACCTTTATCAAAGTGTTATCAAAAGATTAGAAGTCTCCTATTTATACAATATCATGTGCTCTATTACTATTGTTCTTTATAACAATGGAACGTATACACTTGGGCAATGTTTGTGTTCATTCACCGATGTGACGTCTTTGCACGAATGAAACGATTCGAGAAAGAGACGTTTATGATGACTATTTACACCTCTCTCTAAAATTTCCACATCGTCACTGTGTACATCATGGCCAGTTGCCTCTACGTGGTCTTTAATCGACGACTCATTCATGCGCCTAGTTCCTGGCTTATGCTCTGCCCACCTCAACTTCCACGATCTTTTACTCTCTCCTATGTATGTGAATTCACAAAAATTACGCTCAACTTTATAGACAATCCCATTTACTTGTGCTTCAGTCGGTCTATCTTTTGGTTTCCGAAATACGTTTCCAGTGTCAACATTGGTTTGAACGCCGTTTGAATATTCATACTTGCTGATGTTCGCTATACCCTTTCTGAAACACCTTTAACATATGGTATGCTCGTGTAGCCTCTCGGCTCCGATGCTTGGTCTTGACGGTTCTGTTTTGCTTCGCATGCATTATCAATGAAATTCAACGTGTAACCATTTATCTTTAAATCTTTCAAAACGTTCTCCTTTTCAGACTTTCTTTTATTTGCATTTGACGGAATTGCTTCTGCACGATCTAATAATGTTTTGACTACGGCTGCTTTACTCTGTCCGGGATTGTGTGAATCGAATGCGAAATACTTTTCGGTGTGTAGCTTTTCGATGTACTGCTACTTCTACCTGACCAGATTTCAATACCGTGACACTTGTATCCAAAAACGCAATACTCTCTCCTTGTTCTGAGACTGTTGACCTTTCGATTGTAAACTGAGTATGCTCATTGACAGAGTTTAAATGGTCGTGGAAGGTTTGTACGTGACATTATTTCAAACAGGAGTTCGAATCATCCACATATCGACGCCACCAGGGAACGTTAACAGGTGATGTTTCTAAAGCTTTAGACTCAATTTCCTGCATCACCAGCTCTGCAATTACCGCGCTGACCGGTGAACCCATAGCACACCCAGATACCTGGTGGTAGTGTTCTCCTTCAAACTTAAAATAGCTGTTATCCAACACCAAGGAAAGAAGATTGGTGATCTGAGATGATGTCAGGGCCGTATGTACTTGCCAAGTGTCAGTCTCATCAAGCTTCCTTTTTACTATTGCTTTTGCCAGGTCAACAGGAACCGATGTGAACAACGAAATCACATCGAAAGATACAACTGTCTTATCCTCATTAATATTTTGTGTCCGTGCGAATGAGGATGAGACAGTTACATCTTTTGATGTGATTTCGTTGTTCACATCGGTTCCTGTTGACCTGGCAAAAGCAATAGTAAAAAGGAAGCTTGATGAGACTGACACTTGGCAAGTACATACGGCCCTGACATCATCTCAGATCACCAATCTTCTTTCCTTGGTGTTGGATAACAGCTATTTTAAGTTTGAAAGAGAACACTACCACCAGGTATCTGGGTGTGCTATGGGTTCACCGGTCAGCGCGGTAATTGCAGAGCTGGTGATGCAGGAAATTGAGTCTAAAGCTTTAGAAACATCACGTGTTAACGTTCCCTGGTGGCGTCGATATGTGGATGATTCGAACTCCTGTTTGAAATAATGTCACGTACAAACCTTCCACGACTATTTAAACTCTGTCAATGAGCATATTCAGTTTACAATCGAAAGGTCAACAGTCTCGGAACAAGGAGATAGTATTGCGTTTTTGGATACAAGTATCACGGTGTTGAAATCTGGTCAGGTAGAAGTAGCAGTACATCGAAAAGCTACACACACCGAAAAGTATTTGGCATTCGATTCACACCATGCCGGACAGAGTAAAGCAGCCGTGGTCAAGACATTATTAGATCGTGGAGAAGCAATTCCGTCAAATGCAAATAAAAGAAAGTCTGAAAAGGAGAACGTTTTGAAAGATTTAAAGATAAATGGTTACACGTTGAATTTCATTGATAATGCATGCGAAGCAAAACAGAACCGTCAAGACCAAGCATCGGAGCCGAGAGGCTACACGAGCATACCATATGTTAAAGGTGTTTCAGAAAGGGTAAAGCGAACATCAGCAAGTATGAATATTCAAACGGCGTTCAAACCAATGTTGACACTGGAAACGTATTTCAGAAACCAAAAGATAGACCGACCGAAGCACAAGTAAAGGGGATTGTCTATAAAATTAAGTGTAAATTTTGTGAATTCACATACGTAGGAGAGAGTAAAAGATCGTGGAAGTTGAGGTGGGCAGAGCATAAGCCAGGAACTAGGCGCATGAATGAGTCGTCGATTAAAGACCACGTAGAGGCCATAGAGATTATAAAAGAATAGAGGGGGCATCGTAGGATAAATTCAGACAAACGAAAGGGAGAAATTGAAGCTTGTTAATGGGGGCCAAATTTAAGACCCGGATGTGATTCCCGGATGTATGCTTGGGCGCCTATTGGCTGGGCATCGACTTTTCACGATAAGAGATCGAGAAAGCTCGAGAAAAACTTTTTTTCGATTTTTTCGCACTCAAAATTTTTATGTCAAACAAAGGCGATTGCCTTGAACGTTTTGAATTTTGTGTTTTGAATACAGGATAAAGTTGGGTATGTTTAATATTGAGTATTTGTGAGCGAAAATGCAATTTTTGGATTCGAAACATCAGATGGACACACTAGAAAAGTCCTTAAAGTTTAAATACATCGCAGTATTGTGGTAGTACACCTTGTTGCACCTCTAAAACAATTTTGATAACTGTTTGAAGGCAAATAAGTTCAATTTGCGTCCAGATCTTGGATAATTTAGCAGATATTTTACAAAACCTCGCTGCAAAAAGCCGGTCAAAAACTGGTTGCTATGCGTTGCTAAGCAGAACCTAAGGTTGAAAACTCCAATATTTACACAAAAATCTGGCTGCCTGCACCTAAAATTACGAAAACTGGAAAGCTACAACATATTTTCTCGTTATAGCCAATATCTGCGTGCATCATGGTCATAAAAACAAGCAAAAAGTGACAAAAATTGTGGGTGCCCCATTAGATTTGTTCAATTTGTCCCGCGATTCTTCAGCCGATGCCGCCTCTATTCTTTTATAGTCTCTATGGTAAAGGCAACTGGCCATGATGTACACAGTGACGATGTGGAGATTTTAGAGAGAGGTGTAAATAGTCATCATAAACGTCTCTTTCTCGAATCGTTTCATTCATGCAAAGACGTCACATCGGTGAATGAACACAAACATTGCCCAAGTGTATACGTTCCATTGTTATAAAGAACAATAGTAATACAGCACATGATATTGTATAAATAGGAGACTTCTAATCTTTTGATAACACTTTGATAAAGGTCGCAGTGAGCGACCGAAAATTCAGTTTTTAATGTTTTTAAATAAAACTCTAGATCAGTTTCAACTTTTATATATATATATATATATATATATATATATATGTATATATATATATATATATATATATATATATATATATATATATATATACATATGTATATTTCCTAATAAAATTGTCGGAATGCAAAGTCCAAATAAAACTAAAAGAGGAAACAAGTAAAAGTTTGAGACACGCAGCCATGTTGAAGGTCCCACTCAGTAAATGAATTAATGTAGTTTCGATAAAAGACTGACTTTGACTTAAACGATTAAACTTGCATTAAAACAAAAACTACATATCCTGTAATAAAAATATATAGCATTCGCAGCTAATCTTGAGCTATGCAACATGGTTCATCCGATTACAAAATTAACCCAACAACAGATGTGCTATCTAGCTTTAATACATATCAATGGATTGCTCCTGTGTTTTTGTTAGCGAACTATTGTCCAGCACTACAAGCACCGAACAATGGCAGAATAAATGGTTTCAGATCAGAGGTACATGCTACAGTTGGTGTTGCCTGTGACTATGGTTACATTGTCCACGGAACTTCTTTCAGAACTTGTGGACGTTCCAAAAAATGGTCTGGATCCGACCCCACTTGTGAACGTAAGTACAGTTATAAAGCGAAAATTTGAAAAAAAATGTGTGTGTGAGGGGGGGGGGGGCGCTATGTACTAAAGTTTGCAATTTGTCCGCCATTGCACAAACATTTACATTTTAAATGGGTGGCGAGGCGCCAGAAAGGACGGTGAAATTTGTTTAGTAGCATATTTTTTAAAATTTGTACTTAAAATTATAATAAACAACAGCTGACTTGTTATTTTCCTCGACACTAAGTCTCGGTTGGAACATGTTCTTCAATTGGACGCTTGTTTGCGTAAACAACAGACTTACGGAAGAGCCGTATAAAGCTATTATTTGTTAGTTGATTCCTTCATAGTTAACAATTTTGACTAAACAATTGCGAAAGTGCACTGTAATGTTGTAAAGAGTTAGCAACAGTCACTTATTTACTAAGAAGCAGTATATTTAGTTGAAGAACCAAGTACTTAGGCTAATATGTGCTATTCGATTAAATGATGTGCACTTTTAGAGCTTTAGTTTCTAACTGCATTTGAAATGAAGTTAAAAAAATAATTGAATAAAAAAATTAATGAAGTCAACTTGCCTTTTTTTGCTAGTTGTGGATTGTGGAGATCCTGGCGCTCCAAATAATGGTAATCGTCACGGCAACTACTTTAAATTTAACTCAACTATCAACTTCAGCTGTAAAGAAAAACATCATCTTGAAGGTGCACGTGAAATGACGTGTCAAGCAAATGGAAAATGGACCGCAGCGGTTCCAGAATGTTTAGGTATGCGTTATTCAGTTTTAGTACTGTATATTACTGACTGCTAGTTACAATGAACTGTATTTTTATGGTATGTATCATTGTATGACATAACAAAACCGTAAAATGTTATTGTCTTAATTATTGTACACAGCTCAAGTTACTATTAAGTGCCCTGAAACCTGATATGGTTTAAATGCCCAACAGCAAATAAAACAACACAAAAATTAAGAGCAACAGCATTTTTAATCACTCATTTTTTTTTCTGTTTTGGAAAATAAACATATTTATTAAAGAATGTTATAAATATGGCAAGAATTTGGAAACAATTTAAATTATATCTTATGGGGAATTTTAAGCTTGATTATCAAAGACTGGGGTTTAATTTAGCTAGATCATATTTACTGAATCGCGAGGCGATACTTTGCGTTTTCTCTTTATGTATATTGTAATCCAGTATCTTCACGTAATGAACTAATGCATATATTTCCACAAAAACCGATCACAAACAGGTGGCATACACTATTATTTTGTACAGTTCTTTACAGTGCAGCATCATAATCATTGCATTATATAAATTATATTACATATAGTTTTGTTTACCAATATCTGCATGTATTTTTTCAGCGCGATCATGTGGGCATCCAGGTACTCCGTACAATGGAGCCAAAATTGGTACTCAGCACACATATGGTAAAAATGTCAGTTATATATGTCGGACAGGATATAGACTGGTGGGTGACCGTGTAAGAAACTGCGAGGAGAGTACAGCAAAGTGGACAGGAACTATGCCTTCTTGCAAATGTAAGTCATAATTTATTGAGAATAAAATCATCAAATGAATAATTTATTAAACGCTGGCTTAAATATCGGCATGCGTATGGCTTCGACTCGACGTTCAAACACAATTACAATGTCGTGAAGGAAAAGGGATCCTGTTCCAATTTTCCAGCCCAAATTTTTACTAAATCCCATTGTCCAAGTGCATAAATGCCATATAGTCCTAGTGAATATTTCAGAACCATCAAAGATATGAAAACTATGTTCATATTTATATTAAATTAATACTAGTGACTGTCTTGCTCAAATCTTAATTCCATTCTTATTTCCCATTATTTATTGAGCAACGA
Source organism: Muricea muricata (assembly GCA_963855995.1). Lineage (NCBI taxonomy): Eukaryota > Metazoa > Cnidaria > Anthozoa > Malacalcyonacea > Plexauridae > Muricea > Muricea muricata. The sequence continues at coordinate 91,201,720 of OY979716.1, read as the reverse complement.
ATTCCAGTCTCAGTAGGTGTAGAATCGCTTGTAGACGTAACAGCATTGCTGTGTGGATATATGTATGGGTTATCATATGCGGAGGGGGGGGGGGCAGGGGATATCAGTTCCATCGAGAAACGATCGCATATTTTGTCACAAGTGAGCGCCACGAGAGACACAATATGGTATTGTAACGACCGCGATAAGCTAGAGGGAAATTACCGAGTCTTGACTCAAAACGTATTGATGCAATACTTGCGCCTTTATCAGGGATGAAAATCAGATTTCGTTTTCAAATTATAAATCATTTGAATCATTTCCAATGAATGCAAAATCATTGTAAAAATACGTTCGACAGGTAGAACTTTGAAAAAACAAACCAAGATAGCTAACTTATCTTTTTGTAGCTGAAGATATATTATTATTTGTCTATTGTCTATTGTCATTTGTTTATTATTTTTCTATCTTTAAGAAATTTCGTTACTTGGGACAAAAAGTAGTTGCACGTACCGCACATTTGGGTAGCCGCAAAACGATCAGCGAACTCAGAAAGCCATTTTGGGGTTAGTGACACCCTCTCGAATGCGTTGTATTATTCATGATCGTGCTGGTCGACTTGCAAATTTATTATGCTGGAATTTATTGTTTCCAGCAATATTTCTGCCCAACGTGATAACACCCCAAAATAATGTGTTGTTGTCAAACATGTAAAAAACCTTCCTTTTTAACAGCCTGGACCTCAACTGGACAACCTCAACTGTCCAGCTGTTTTATTTGCATCTGTTGTTCTAATAAACTGTTTACTGTATATAAATACAAATAGAAGCAAAGGGCGACAAAATCGATAATTTAATTGTGATCATTTGGTGTTAATGATCTACAGGGTGTATAAAAAAAACGGAGCCCTCTTTTTTGTCAAATTATTTCTAAATTACTGAAGCTTATAGCACAATTTTGGACTTGTTTTAAACCACGTTCTTTTCTGTTTCGAACAAGCCGTAATTCGTATTTTTACTCCCAGTAACGTATGTGCTATGAAAAATTTAGTAAAAGCTATCGATTTGAGATGCCCTCCAATTATGCAAATTCACTATATGTCTTTCATGGTCGCCAGTTAAATTTTTAACTTTTTCGCTTATTACATATTAAATGGTATTTCTGTTAAACTTAATAAAACTTGTTATAATAAAGCTTTACAGAAGATAACGGATCGTTAACGTGCACTACGAATGGATAGTTCAAGCTTGTATCGACTTCTGAATATTGACATTATGCAATTTCGACAACATTGTGCACGCGCGTATAAACAAAATGCTAATTTCGATCATTATTTTGGCATAAATCTAAGGTTTTTGCTAAAGTAAACGGTCCGTTATCTTCTGTAAAGCTTTATAACAAATTTTATTAAGTTTAACAGAAATACCATTTATGTAATAAGCGAAAAAATTAAAAATTTAACTGGCGACCATGAAAGCGACCATAGTGAATTTGCATAATTGGAGGGCATCTCAAATCTATCGCTTTTACTAAATTTGTCATAGCTCATACGTTACTGGGAGTAAAAATGCAAATTACGGCTTGTTCGAAAGAGAAAAGAACGTGGTTTAAAACAAAACAAAAATTGTGCTATAAGCTTCAGTAATTTAGAAATAATTAGACACAAAAAATGGGCTCCGTTTTTTTTATGCACCCTGTATATTATTGCAAAGCTTGATGCATGAACTACTTTCCCCATATGTCAAACATTTGTGAAATTAACACACTGAATACGTACAGATTGCATAAAAATATCATCATGAGATACCTAGATAAGATTCCACCAGAGTTTCTGGTACTAGATAAACAATGAGCGGTAGATAGAAGAAACTTATTCATTTAATTAAAGGCAAAGTATCCTCACCTTTAATACACTAACGGAACAATATTTATCAAAATGACAAAAAACAATAAGGATATCACAACACAAAAACAATATCGCGATATCTTTCAATTTTTATGCCACCCCGTTATAACCCTGCTAAAACCACAGCAATGAGAGAAAGGAAAGTTGTAAACTTACAATATGTTATCTGATTTTACAAAATTCTTTTCAAGTCTGAATCTTAGTGATTAGGCACAAAAAATTATGAAATCGATTTGGAGCACGAGCTAGTGTAATTTGGAATATCATTTGGTGTGTCCTGATAGATTGGTTGCAAGTCAACCATTTACACTCATTGTTCAACGTTAACGTTTGAATAAGCAAATTTAACGATAATTCTACAATTATTTTATGATCAAATGAAGCATTTAAAGGTTAGTACTAGCTACTGAAAATAGTCACAAAATCAAAGTGCTCGATGAAGAGTGAACGGTGCAAATTTTTCTTATGTTACGAGCAAAATATTAAGTAGCTAAGTTCAATATATAGGCTGTGATAGGTGTGATAATCCGTAATCTCAGAAAAAGATATTGTTTACTGCAACATGACTGAACGAAAGCTTGTGAAAATCAAATTAAACGAGCTTTCCATTTAGTGGATAATCATTATAAAAAAATTGTGTTCGATCTTGAACGAGAGAAATGTAAAAATGGACATTTTCCAATTCGCCGCCGGAACTAAATCAGTTTATTATTATTATTATTATTATTAAACTTATTTACAAACAATAGCCCTTCAGCTTATCTGCTGCTTTTAAAGGGGTTATTTTAAAAAGTATAAATCAAAATAAGATTAAATATTTACAGGATAATTAAGAGGCTACAGTTTTATTTACAATGTGTGTTCAGATACTTGACCGACATGTAAGTGATTATCGAGTTTAATTTTAAAAGAGCGCATCGACAGCCGGTCATGAATATCTAAGATTTCATTAGGCAGTGCATTCCAGGCGGAAGCTCCTCGATATGAAAATGATTTTTTCATAAAAGATCTTTTGGGTTTATCAAGAATTAGTTTTCGCCCGTTGCTCCGCATTTGGTGATTTGCGTTTTCGCAATGAGAGAACATATCACTGATGCAGTTCGGCGCTGTTCCGCGGATAGCCTTAAACGTAAGCAAAAGTTCTCTTTTTTTCAAAACAATTTCTATTGGATTCCAACCTAGATTTTGAAAGATTGTTTTTGATCTTGTTTCGTAATTCGATCCGGTAATTATACGAGCAGCTCGCTTTTGCATTTTAAAAAGTTTATCTAATTTTGTTTTGCTCCCATCATTCCAAACTACCGAACAATATAAAAAGTAAGGAACTACCAGGGAATTGTAAATACGGAGTAAGTCATTGTGAGGTACGTATTGTTTTGCCTTTCTTAGCAGGGCTATTGCACTCGAGATTTTTTTGCATTGCTCGTCAACATGTTCTGTCCACTTTAGTTCATTATCAATTATAATACCTACGATTTTCTTTTGCTTAACTTGCTTAATAGTGGATCCGTTTATATGTATACAAAAGTTTGTGCGAAATTGGCTAAGTTTTCCCTTGGAGGCTATTAGTATAAATTCGGTTTTACTAGTATTCAAGGTTAACTTATTTGCTTTTAACCAATCATTAACATGGGATAGGTCAGCATTTAGTTTATGCTCAATTTCGGCTGGGGTTTTTCCTGCACATGATAGATTAGTGTCGTCAGCAAACATGGAAGCTTGAGTGTATTTAAGGCACGCTGGTAAATCATTTATATACAATGAGAATAGCAAAGGTCCCAAATTGGAACCCTGTGGTACTCCACATTTGACTGTTTCTTGTTCTGACTTAGTATTATTGATTACGCAGACTTGTTTCCTGTTGTTTAAATAAGATGCCAATAGTTTTAGAGATATTCCCCTTATACCATATTGGTATAGTTTTCTTAAGAGGATAGAATGATCGACCGTATCGAATGCTTTTTAAGGTCTAGAAAAAGCACTCCATTTGCCAACCCTTTATCCATATTATGTAGCCATTGGTCTGTACAATTTAGGAGCGCAGTTTCTGTTGAATGATTTGGTCTAAAGCCTGATTGCTGTTTACAAATGATGTCATTGTCATTAACGTATGAACTTAATTGGTCGTATATAATCTTTTCAAGAATTTTGGCAACAGTGGGAACTACAGATATTGGTCGATAATTCCCACACTCTGCCTTGTCACCTTCTTTATAAATAGGTGTTATTTTAGCAAGTTTTAGGTCATCCGGGAATACTCCAGTGTCTAGTACAAGATTAAAGATATGTAGTAGGGAGTCATAAATGGTGTCTCCTGCTAGTTTGATTAGTTTAATTGGTATTTTGTCTAGACCTGGGGCTTTGTTTAAACTAATTTTCCTAATTGTTTGAATTAAGTTAATCGTTGTTATTGCTCTGAAAGTAAACTCAGATCCATAGGGCTGAATGATTTTTATTGGGTCTGTATATGTAGGGGAAATATCTGAAGCAAGTTTGGATCCAATTTCCGCAAAAAAGCTGTTAAATGTATTCGCTAATTGATTATTGTCTGTAATATTTTGATATCCAACTTTTATGTTGTCAGTGGTATTAGTTTTAACCATTTTGTGATTAAGCAATTTGTTTATGTGGGTCCAACTTTCTTTGCAATTCTTGCTGTTTTCAAGGCTTGTTTTAAAGTAGTGAGTTTTGGCTTTGCTAATAAGTTTAGTTACTTGGTTTTTACATTTTTGTATGCACTATGGAAAGCAAAGGAATTTGACACAACTGCTTTCTTTTTTAAGTAATCTCTATGAAAACTCAGTTTTTTAATTTCATCAGTCATCCACGGTTGTCGGTCATTCCTTACTTTTCTCAACCGTACAGGAGCGTTTATATCGGCTATAAGCAGGAATGTCTTGTTCCATTCCCGTAGAGCCACATTTGGATCTGAGTGTTCATTAAAATGTTGCAAAGCTTGTTTTAAGTCATTTTGGAATTTTACCTGATTTAGTTTGTGGTATTGCCTTGTTTCAATAATTCTAGACTTTCGTCTAGGTATTCCAACCTTTCTACATATATAGACTAGGTTATGATCGCTTATGGCTACATCAACAACATCCGTTATGACGGTTTTTAGATCATCGGTCTTACAAATTATTAAGTCTAATAACGTTTTCGTTAATTCTGTTGTCCTAGTGGGCTTATTAATAAGTTGAGACAATTGATACGTATTTAACATTACTTTAAGCCTTTTTATGTTACTATTCTCGATGTCGCTAGGCATTAGATCTATATTAAAGTCGCCAGTTATTATAATTTCTTTGTTTTCTTGATCAATGCGTTGAAGAAATATTTCAAAAAAATCGAGAATCTCAGAGTTGGAATTTGGTGGTCGGTACCACGTCGAAATAAGTATTGGCTTAGCATTCGGCTTTCTTACTTCAATACACAGTGCCTCTACGTTTTCAGGGACTAATGCTGACCTTTCCATGTATGATATGTTATTACGTACATAAATTGCTACACCCCCTCCATTCCTATTTCTGTCACGTCTTGTTAAATCGTATCCCTGAAGTCCTATTTCCGAATTTTTTATTGTTTTATCAAGTCTTGTTTCATTGATACATAATATGTCGAAATTGTATTCATTGATACATAATATGTCGAAGTTGCTGGTATTCAATATCAGGTGAGAGGTTTCATAGCGAGAAGAAATCAAGTTTAAATGAAAAATGAAATTAATGCTGCACCATGAATACTTTTGTGATAGTATTTGCATGTTATTATATTATTACAACACAGCTCTTATATTCCTTTTTTAGTGGTGGATTGTGGTCACTTACCTAATCCAGCAAACGGATTAAAATTCGGATCAGAGTTCACATACAACAAAGTATTAACATTTGACTGTAATCCTGGCTACAAACTAGTTGGAAACCGAAAGAGAAGATGCCAGGAAAGTGGTTCGTGGAGTGGAACTGCTCCAAATTGTGTTGGTAAGTACTCAGTTGTAATGTTGGGCCACATTTGATGTTGTCAGACCAGTTGATGATAACTACAAAGTGCGAAGTAAGAGCAACAAGAAAATTATTGAAGATTTCGGCAAGACTTTAACAATTCCTAACATCATCGGAAGGTAATTAGGAGTACCAAGAACTTTTAAACGAGAAACCACCTACAGCTTTAACTTCCTTCCACCATCTCGCCAGGTTGGGATTTTTTAATTTTTCTACTGAACTCACATAGTATTTCTTACGCGCAGCTTTAATACTTGATTGAACTTTGCTACGCCAATACTTATTGATATTTGAATTTTTCCCGCTTTCATGAAGAGCTTTCTGACGACTCGTAATGGCGGGCTTTATTGATGACGTCATCTAAGGTTTGTCACATTTGCGCACACTAGTCCACTCTAAAGGAAAAAAAATTCAATCATTGCCCTCGTTGAGTCGTTAAAATTTTCATATTTTATATCACAATCGTATTATTTAAAATAGCAGACCAATCAAATGAAGCGATATACCGTCCGAAAGGTCGTATACCACTGTATCTGAGATCGCGTTTCTATGTTGGTGAATTGTCCGGTTTTGATGGAGGATCCTGGGCTTTCAGAAGAATTGAATAATGATCGCTTGTTACAATTGGAGGAAGTTGAATAGATTGGAAAATGTTGTCTCTCGAATTTGTTAGACACCAATCTAGGATTGCATCAGCTCTAGGAGCTACCTTGATTATCCGCGACAGACCAGTAATTCTTTTAATATGGTTTGTGTCTAATCCAGTACTTCTAACATTAAAGTCACCTGTAGCTAGAACTAGGGCATCAGGATGGAGCTGCAGAAAGGAATCAACATTACACTGAATATGTGAGTATAGTTCGGCATTTTCAGATTGGCGCGATATTGTAGAATGATATACAACAGCCAGCAAAATAGCCGAGACAACAAGGGCAAATAATGTTAGCCAATCAGCACGTTTGTTGACATTTTGCGTAATTGACCAATCAGAATGCATTAAATTCACAATGTGTAAACAAAAGGAGTGGGAAAATAGCACCTTGTTCTATGGCCTCTGTGCCATTCGTTATTGCACTTCTCACTTCAAAAACAACAAATTGTGAGAAAGCGTGATTTTTTTTACAATTTCCTCGGGGGAATTTTTTAAATTCGATCTAGAACGCGAAAGATCAACGTTTCAATAACCCTGTTTTTATGCGCGCAAGAAAGATACCAATCAGCTCTATCGATACTATATGTAGACGTAGCTTTGTGTTACCTTACTTCCTTTATGCACACTTTATGCCGGAAATATGTCACCAGGTTTTGCAGGTTATGACTGGCCATCATCGTCATCACGGCTCGACTCCAGCGTTAGCCAATGGCAAATTCTTTGTAACAAAGTGTCAATGTTTATCGTTTCTCTTTGATCGTCGACCAGTTGGTCGTACTCGTCGTCATCATCGTCACTTAATTCCTCGTTCTCGTCGCTTTCCTCAGCAGCAGAGGGCACGGACACATTTGAAACAGACTTGTTTGCTGTTTGACCAAGCTCTTTCACTTTTGACAATAACGCTGTTTTACAGATCGGGCAATCTCCGATATTTGGGAGGATGCATGCGATGTGGAACGAATGCCCACATCCATGAAAAACCGTCCACATGGAGCTCTGTTTGTTGCAGTTGAGCAAATCGCATTTCCTAAACGTTTTAAAGTAAGTTTTATATTTATAATTCATATTATTATAATTTGTCACGACTTAAAATATTAAATGAACTCTATTAAATATGTGAGAAATCATAGGGAGCAATGGGCTGCAGTACCCTGGCAACTTTTCTAAACTGCAACACTATCATTTTACTGTAATAAGTAATATGGACAGGTATACATTAATTATATTACAATTCAATTCATTAACATGTGCTAATTAAAGGTTGTCTTAACTCTACCCTCTATTCATCACATGTGCCTTTTTTAATAACATAGAGTGTGTTGTGTTTTTCAAAGCATGTGCATGTCCTAAGTGAACCAAGATCTCTTTGAATAGTGAAATATTAAGGCTTGGGGTTTTTATAATTGAGGTATATAAGAATATTATTCCATTTACCTGGCTGGGTTTGGTTGGTTTTCATCAGACAAGAATCCTAGAGGTAGGACTTGATTGGTAACAATTTTTTGACCAAACAGGTTAGGAAGTTTCCACTTGCTTGTGTGTTTAGGTTGACGGGGTGCCCGAGGTTGTTGAACAGCTTTGTTGGGGTTTGTATAGAGGGTCTCAAACTTGTCGGTTAGAAATTTGGCTGCTTTGGTTTTCAACTTATCTATTCTTTTTGTACTGAAAATAAACTTTCTAGGTGGTACAAATACAGATTGGAAGGTATTTAGATCATGTTTGCAGGCATCAATTTCTTTGGCCTTGAGTGCAATGTGATCTGCAGTGTCTGCTTCTTTTGTTCTTCGTCGTAACACCGAATGAAAATTCTCCACTGGATATTCGTCAAAAGCCAACAAGTGTTGATGTAGGGTGTTGAACATGGATGGGATATTTTCTTGCCAGTGGAGGAATGCAGAAAGTGGCACCAGTAGTGCTTTGTTGTAGTGGCGTCGGCGGAACACAACAAACATAACCTAACAGTGGATTGATGATTGGTAAAACAGTTCATACTTGTTGCACTTGAAGATTATGGAATAAATACTCAACACCAATGGAATGTAATTGTCAAGGAGATTGACCACTGTGAGGAACTCAATATCTTTGCACTTGTAAAAGACAGAGAAAATCATATCTCTCACAAGTGTAGGAGATTGACCAGTGTGAGGAACTCAATATCTTTGCACTTGTAAAAGACAGAGAAAATCATATCTCTCACAAGTGTCCACCCTCCATATAATACTTCCAGCAATAAAGATGCTCTCCAAGGCTTGGGCTAGCTTAGCTTTATTTCCAAAAAGAAAGGCATAGAGATCAGCAAATACCTGAATGGAATTGAAACAAAACACATTCTCTGGCATTCAACGAAATATGTAATGGATTGATCAACAGGATTACATTCTTCAGTGCTGCAGGTACTGTACGAATATTAGAATAAACCAGCTGTCTGATAAAAAATTGCATTGGCCAGTCACCAATGAAAGGAGCAACAAATTGATTGAGGTAAATGTCTAGACAGACAGCTGGTTTATTCTAATATTCCTACAGTACCTGCAGCACTGAAGAATGTAATCCTGTTGATCGGTCCATTACATATTTCGTTGAATGCCAGAGAATGTGTTTTGTTACAATTCCATGAGGTATTTGCTGATCTCTATGCCTTTCTTTTTGGAAATAAAGCTAAGCTAGCCAAAAAACCAAAGCCTTGGAGAGTATCTTTATTGCTGGAAGTATTATATGGAGGGTGGACACTTGTGAGAGATATGATTTTCTCTGTCGTTTACAAGTGCAAAGATATTGAGTTCCTCACACTGGTCAATCTCCTTGACAAATATATTCCATTGCTGTTGAGTATTTATTCCATAATCTTCAAGTGCAACAAGTATGAACTGTTTTATCAATCATTAATCCACTGTTAGGTTACGTTTGTTGTGTTCTGCTGACGCCACTACAACAAAGCACTACTGGTGCCACTTTCTGCATTCCTCCACTGGCAAGAAAATATCCCATCCATGTTCAACACCCTAAATCAACCAGACTTGGACTGGCCCCAATTAAGGGGCCTTGCCATTCTAGCACTGAGCGGAGCCCTGAAATTTTTTGCTGTCCTGAATGTTTTAGGTGAAGATTTTATGGTATTCTGGAGAGAACATGATGAATTTTTTAACTGCTTCCCTGAAGAGTTCAAAAATTCCAAATCATTCCCATCCGGTCCTTTTTATTTTCATTTCGTACCCCCTGATAGTCTGTTTTAAACATCTTTGAATGTTTACAAATACGGAAATTAAACAACAATTGTCAAGGGCCCATTTGATGCCCCAGTAGGGGCCCTTGAGCCATGGCACAGTGGCACATAGGCCAGTCCGAGCCTGACATCAACACTTGTTGGCTTTTGATGAATATCCAGTGGAGAATTTTCATTCGGTGTTACGACGAAGAACAAAAGAAACAGACACTGCAGATCACATTGCACTCAAGGCCAAAGAAATTGATGCCTGCAAACATGATCTAAATACCTTCCAATCTGTATTTGTACCACCTAGAAAGTTTATTTTCAGTACAAAAAGAATAGATAAGTTGAAAACCAAAGCAGCCAAATTTCTAACCGACAAGTTTGAGACCCTCTATACAAACCCCAACAAAGCTGTTCAACAACCTCGGGCACCCCGTCAACCTAAACACACAAGCAAGTGGAAACTTCCTAACCTGTTTGGTCAAAAAATTGTTACCAATCAAGTCCTACCTCTAGGATTCTTTTCTGTAGAAAACCAACCAAACCCAGCCAGGTAAATGGAATAATATTCTTACATACCTCAATTATAAAAACCCCAAGCCTTTAATATTTCACTATTCAAAGACATCTTGGTTCACTTAGGACATGCACATGCTTTGAAAAACACAACACACTCTATGTTATTAAAAAAGGCACATGTGATGAATAGAGGGTAGAGTTAAGACAACCTTTAATTAGCACATGTTAATGAATTGAATTGCAATATAATTAATGTATACCTGTCCATATTACTTATTACAGTAAAATGATAGTGTTGCAGTTTAGAAAAGTTGCCAGGGTACTGCAGCCCATTGCTCCCAATGATTTCTCACATATTTAATAGAGTTCATTTAATATTTTAAGTCGTGACAAATTATAATAATATGAATTAAAAAATATAAAACTTACTTTAAAACTTTTAGGAAATGCGATTTGCTCAACTGCAACAAACAGAGCTCCATGTGGACGGTTTTTCATGGATGTGGGCATTCGTTCCACATCGCATGCATCCTCCCAAATATCGGAGATTGCCCGATCTGTAAAACAGCGTTGTTGTCAAAAGTGAATGAGCTTGGTCAAACAGCAAACAAGTCTGTTTCAAATGTGTCCGTGCCCTCTGCTGCTGAGGAAAGCGACGAGAACGAGGAATTAAGTGACGATGATGACGACGAGTACGACCAACTGGTCGACGATCAAAGCGAAACAATAAACATTGACACTTTGTTACAAAGAATTCGCCATTGGCGAACGCTGGAGTCGAGCCGTGATGACGATGATGGCCAGTCATAACCTGCAAAACCTGGTGACATATCTCCAGCATAAAGTGTGCATAAAGGAAGTAAGGTAACACAAAGCTACGTCTACATATAGTATCGATAGAGCTGATTGGTATCTTTCTTGCGCGCATAAAAACAGGGTTGTTGAAACGTTGATCTTTCGCGTTCTAGATCGAATTTAAAAAATTCCCCCGAGGAAATTGTAAAAAAAATCACGCTTTCTCACAGTTTGTTGTTTTTGAAGTCAGAAGCTAGTGCAATAACGAATGGCACGGAGGCCATAGAACAAGATGCTATTCTCTCACTCCTTTTGTTTACACATTGGGAATTTAATGCATTCTGATTGGTCAATTACGCTAAATGTCAACAAACGCGCTGATTGGCTAACATTATTTGCCCTTGTTAGCCGAAACTGGACGGGGTAACTTCTTGGGTCTTACTAACAACCATAATGACTCAATTGTTGGGTTTCAAATTCCGTCAGACGCCTGCAATAAATGTTACTGTTTATGTAGGCACAGGCACCTCCACCAATAGAGCCTAAACGATCATTTCTAAACAGATTGGAATTGTGCAAAGCTATCACGTTATCAAGGATTACAGAAGATAGCCAGGTCTCAGTTATACAAATAATGTCAGCGTGATTAGTAAATACTACAGCATCAAGTTCATTATTCTTTGGAGCAAGGGAACGCATGTTACAAATTAGTAAATTTGGCACTTTGATGGGTGATTATATTACATAAGGTATCGAGACTGGTGAGCCAGATGGTATGTCGTCAAGGGAGGTTAATGGTGACGTGGGAAAGGAAAGGGGGGGGGTGACTGTGCTAGAATGTCCATGATTGTTAATCGGGGTACTAACATTAATCTTTACTAAGTTATCCCAATTAATACTTTGGTGGCGACGTAGTCCAGTTGGGTACCGTTGGGTTATTAGGGTGGGGATGGATTGGGTCGGTAACTATAGGTGTGGCTTGCTAATAGTAAAAACGGAACCAGTTCAATTGATCTTTTCTCTTTGGTGTCATTTGCAGGGGTTTGATCGGGTAACACGCTATCTTCATCAACGATCAATGGTCGTATCAAAGACATCATTGCACTGACGCCCAAGTGATTGTGGATGTTTTATCACTTTCACGACCATTTCAACAACAAACGTAATTTAAAGACCTTTTCCGGTAGCGAGTTTTACAACAAACTATTGGCCATGAGCGGAATTTATAAAACAAAAAAATCGGTTTCGAAAGGAATATAAGCATATTGGAAGTAACAGGAAGCAAATATCGTTTTGGAGCAAAAGCTAAATTTTTCAGTATTAATCAAACGTAAATTCAACATCGCGCTTAATTCTTGGCAACCCACTCAAAAGTCAAAGCTTGGAATTTTGCTTTAACAGACGATGTCGTCACTTCAAAATATGATTAACTGACAGCTATATCAGTCCTTTACTGAAATCAATAAAAAATTGTGAACAAAATTATAACTGGCTCGTCAAAGAAACTAAATCCCGAGCATCTCTGAAACCAATCTGTATTTCGCAAATAATATGCTAATTACATTTTGTTTTCAGCCGCCAACAATGTTTTTCCCAGCTGTTCTGAATTACGGAACGAGTGATTGGTAGCGCTATTACTAGATTTCACAGGCTTTCTTCGTTTACATAATTCATTCCTTACCTTTCTTTCGGCGCATTAATTGTAGGTAAGGACTCCCCACACTATTACCTAATTCACAAAAGGAATTAACATTAATACTCGGTGTATTAATTAAATGCTCAACTGACCGTTCATGGATTTCAGTATTTGGGAGGCTTACGTTCTCATTGTTTGTGCTGTGAGTCTTTTGTTGTTGCTAGAAAATCAAAGTGTAGTTACGTTTTAATTCACCTCTCTCCTTCGTAACTTCAGCTAATTTATGCTGTAAATTTGAAATTGCATTTTCACTATTGCTTAAGGCTTTATTATTGCTACTTGTTTATGAATTCATGAAGCCCATCACTGCAGTTATTACAACTGATACATTTAGATAGTTTAGGATCTACAACAGACTCCGCCAGAGCTATATTAGATTGGCCTATGAGATTATGTCCATCAACTCCGCCATTGTTCAACTGTTAGCTCTTGGCAAGCTGTTCTTTCAGCTGTTAAGATTTACCTGTGTGACTGGTTTAGTGATATCATTTCTAATCAGACACTGCAGAAAACAACAAAAAATTCGTTAACATGACCGGGATTCGAAGTCGCATCTTCAGGTTTCTAGACCACCGCTCCACCAATTAAGCTATCGAGCCAACTGGGATTGGTAGTTATGGAGTCTTATCCAATTTAAGTGCACGAAATATTTTCGTGACGACTTAACGCTTGATGAAGATGAAATTTCGAATTCCACTCGATACAACCAATTTTTCGATATTCTCTCCATTGCCAGATTAATATGAATCTAATTTTTGTATGGGGCTTTGTTCCAGAAATATGATATTTTTTTTACTGCAGTTCACTAACGATGACAATGTCCAAGCTTTTGTTGCTTGTATAGCCTTTTGTCTCATGTCGGTATTGTCAAATGAGTGTTTTGATTTTTTTTCTCTTTAAGCTCATATCTTCTCTCATGAAAAGAGTTAAAAGTATGCCTGTTGCAAATATATTGTGGAAGGCATTTTCGCTATAACACCAAGTTACTCAATTAGTCATGCTCTAATATTGGAGAACTTTGAAGATCGACAAATTCACCACCACAATTGTAACAAGAATGCTTAATTTAGTAAATCTGTTAAGTTTGGTCGTCAAATTGGAAAAAAAATAGTCCTGTGAATTTTGTAAAATTTGTATGCTTTTTGTATTACATGCGAAAATAGCTTACCACATTTCAGGTAAATAGTCACCTTTTATCCTATAATTGTTGCAGCTACATCATGTGGAAGTTTCATGAACGGTCCTTCAGGTGAAATTAAGACTCCTGAGTTTCCAGCGCAATACAAGAACGACCTTTACTGCACATGGAAGATTACTGTTCCAACTAACAAGAAAGTTCGCATTGAATTCTCAAACTTCAAGACCGATCCCAGCGATATACTGTACATCTATGATACTGACAAATCTGAACCAATTGTGCAGTTTTCTGGATTAACATATAAACCAAAAGTGCTCACCTCTTCTGGAAGAAGTTTAAGAATAAGATTTGTCTCAAACGAAGAAAAAGCCAGCACTGGTTTCCGTTTGACCTACTCTCAAACTGGTAAGTTTTAACACAGACAAACAAAGGAATGGATTGGAAACTCGAGCTCAAGCGGTAATTATGCTGCTATGATGATAACCGTATGATACGGCCTGGTACGCTTTGAAATGAAACCCTTTAACTTTACTTCAAATTAATTTATTCCAGGATCTCGTCCAGTTTTAAGCTTCGTAAAACGTTTTTAATAACATCAGCCCTATTTCTTGGCATTCAAAAAGAAAGCAATCATTCAGCGTTCGTTTTTAGCTTTTACACCAAAAGAAGTTTTGAAAGCCGATAGTTTCATGGACGTTGCTATTCGATTTTAAGAAATAATACAATGCCATCAAATCTATTCAGAAAGCAAAGTTTAAAGGGTAATAGCAGCAAAAAATATCCGTTTTAAAAGAGCTTTTGAAGTAACTAACAACGCTATTTAAATATTTTTCGTAGCTACCTTCACTCAAGAGATATTTCAGCTGGAACCATTGATATGTACTAAAACTGGATAGCGCATCGTAGTACAAAACCCAAATAAAATTGAAGCAGAAGACACGTCACATTTTGGAATCGCCGTCATGTTAAAAAGTCTAAAAAGCAAAACATCCCGCAGTAGAAATCTATAGCATTCAATGCCCAAGTTGGGCCATTAAACATGGCCGCAAATCTAAAAGTGTGACGTACTTCCGGCTTCAAAACCCACCAATAGTTGCGCTATTAAGCTTTAATACAGATTAATGGCTGAAATACACGAGCAGCCTGCCATCTTGGATGGAATAAGAACATGATGTTAACGTCTCAAGTGGGATCATGCAAAATTTCGTTATTGACGAGTAATGATCAGAACGAATCAGACACTCGTTTTTATTTGCTATTTTATGTCAAATATTAAGTAAAAGCATTTTGGCCATCTAATGTTTGTTACTTTCTTCTGGCTTATCCCATTTGGAGCCACGTAATGAGCTCAAAAATTTATCCAAGACAGCGGACAGCTGACATGTTTGAGTTCAAGTGTCTCAAGAATCAAGCTAGATATGAAAAAGCTGTACAAGCTTAGTCGGTCATTTTAAAAGCTTTTTCAATTGAGCAAAAGTAAATCGTTGAAACCATCTTTTGAAGCTATATTGATTGTCATGTTCCAGTCCCTGGCTATTGCTTTAGTCGGCGTGGGTATTTTGACAGCAATGTTCCGACCTACGCGAGTTTGCATAAAAACATTGTTACACGATGTTTGACCCCATTTGAAAAGAGGTGGTATGGTCATTGTAGTTTATATAATACCTACAGTAAAACACGCAATCTGATTGGTCAATACCCGTGCAGGATGAGACAATCCTGCACGGGAAATTTGAAAGTTGACATCGCTTCGCATTTTACGAGCTTGTTACGGGCTTAGAATTGCCCACAAAAAACCATTTCACCTTCTGAAATTAGCAGAGAATAAAGATAAAGTCAAATACTAAAGCACAAGGTACAGAAACTATAATCTTTTATGTTGTCAAACTTCTATAATGTCTTTGCATACTTGTATTTTTGTTCTGTTTACGTTATAAATTTACCTGAAATTCAACTTTTGGCATTCGCATATTCATTGTTTCAGTTCATGCTGTAGCGATAAAAGTACAACCGTTCGAATCAGCATACAATAGTGCCTATAAAGAACTAAATTTTATTTTTCTGCTATGCTTTCTTACACACATACCGCACTTCAAATTCCGATAAGTTTTTAGTTTTTTGTTTACGAAAAAATACAAAATTACAAATGAAACTAGCATATCTGCCACTTTTGGCCGTTAATAACATCGGTTTTTAACAACATCTGCTCTTCGGTTTAGTACCAGTCTATGTCTCTGTTAGAATACCATATTTTCACCAAGTTTTAGAGCAAAAGAACACAAAACAAAAAAGTTATGCGAAAAGTTTTAAAATTGTGTAAATTGTAGCGTACGGTCGAATGCCGACAAAGCTAAAGTTGACGATTCTTGGGAGAATTGCGTACTTCATCAATGGTTTAAAAAGTGTTAACCGTTGTTTTATTGTAGTTATTTTATAAAACAATTACTAAATGGTTTTCCTTGCAGGATAGCGTGATCCATGCACTTGGGATGTTGCTCGATTTTCGGAAAGCGTAAAAATACACTCGCCTGCGGCTCGTGTATCTTTACGCTTACCGAAAATCTCGCAACATCCCGCGTGCATGGATCACGCTATCCTGAACGGAAAACCATTCAGTAATCCTTTATTACTACACCTTGGAAATATAGAATCTATCGGTAAAGTTTACTTATTATAACCAGAATCCATTTTTCTCCAAACGAAGCAGTCATACAATTGAGAAATACAGTCATTCAAAGTTTGCTATTTTTGCGATTCGAAATAATCAAACCGCTACTATTTTTGTTGCAAATTCGCAAGCGCACGTCAGCCCAAGTGGTACTGCAAACGCGGACAAGCACGTACAGGTATCAACGTGTTCTTTGAAATGGAAACATGCTTATTTTACATGCCAATCGCCAAGCAATCATGGCTGAAGGTATTTAAAAGGTTCAAACATGTTTTATGCATTTCGATGGTGTTAGGGTGTGCATTTCTACGACAAAAAGGGGAGGTAAAAAATGCACAATTTGTTACACCTCAGCAAACAAGTTGTAACAAGTCTGTTCAAAAGTTATCAGCAATTGTTCGCACTGCTTGTTCCGAGTTTGTTGAAACACGTTTGGAACAAGCTCTTAACAACTCGTAGGCAAAGACCTTGGCTTGCGAGGTTGGTTTTAGAGCATCGTCAATTCTTACAAGCTTGCTTCAAGCTCTTACAAGTTTGGTACAGTATAGTGATAACAAGGTTGTTAAAAGGTTGACAAGACATGGTTGTAACAATATTGTTGCAGCATGACTGTATTTGACTGGTTGGGACAACTTTGTGACAAGACTGATATCAATAAGGCTGTTACAAGTTGTTAACAGCTTGTTCCAATGCGAACATAACTTGATGGCTTGTTTGCATACTTGCTACAAGTTGTGAGGTTTTACGTGTGGAAAGGAGCTCAGAAATCCATGTTAATTTGTTAAGGAATGAGCCCTCAAGAATCATCAGTAATTTTAAAAAAATAAATCCAATACTCAATTAAATTTATTCATGGTCATTCGAATTTATGTATATTTATCCGCTTTCCATTCTGCGCTTGCGCAGCGCCACTAGGGCTGACGTGTGCATGCGCATTTGCAACCAAATAATAAAGATTACTTAAATCAAATATCCCTTAAAAACTTTGAATTAGAATTTTTCCACATTAAAATTAAGACAATTGAAATTTTTTAACTTATGAACGAAACTCACTCAATTATTCGGCTCATTCGTGTCCGTTTTACTCCACTTGTTAAGTATCATATTGCAATATTTTGTCATGCATCACATCGTAAGATATGTCCTAAAGCCTAATTAATTGCAACAATTCAGAAGACTAGAGTCATCTTGGAATTCAAAATTTGAACAAAACAAGAATTAAAAGCAGTTGAGACTGCAAACTTTCGAAATCTTTATTTGAAAGCCATCGTCAGATTGATCCTTATTTTCCTAATTGCACTTCTAACTTTAGATTGCGGGGGTATGATGTCTGCACCAACTGGAGTCATCACAAGTCCAAACTTCAACCGTCAATATCCAAACAACCTCGACTGTCGCTGGCTTATCCGGCACGTGCCTGGAAAAGAAATTGATTTAGTATTCTCCGATTTTCATACACAAGGGGGTTATGACCGATTGGAGATATACCAAGGACCAAGGAGTACCGACAAAAAATGGCAGTTGTTAAATGGCGAGTCAAAACCACGTGGTTCATTTTTCTCTCCCAAGTACATGTATCTACGATTTGTAACAAATGCACAAAACGACAAGCCATATCGTGGATTCAGAGCAGAATATAAAGGATATTAAATTTATCAACCTTTAGGGATTTTCTTAATCCTAAAGCGTATAAAATACTATGTTATTACTTGCTGATGTTTTTTCTTTGCGCATTGCATAATTGTAAAAGTTAATCGAAATAAAAAATAAAGTGATTGGCAAATAGTTTTTTCGTCATCTTCTCGTAACCTCAGTATCACACACCAATGTAAGACGAAATAAACTCCGAATCATCATCTTGTAAACTCAAAGTTTTGGTTCTTTAGAAAATAAGACACAAAACGTTTGGTAAAATTTTGTTTTGAAGTCATTCTATTGTCAACTATTTGAGAACATCTTACTGGATGTGAGCATGACATGCATATAAGCGTCTTCCATAATCTGTATGACAGCCATTATGAGCTTTTATTAGCAGTAATAAGCCTTTTACTAACTATGAATTAATCACCAACAGTACGAAAATGCTACAATCACACCAACGCACAAGCTCTAAGCTTGTAATCTTTCTGAAGCGCTTCACATTAAGTTTAAAATGCGCTTGATAGTGGTCTAAAAGCTTCTAAAGATTTTTTTCTGTAATAAACAGTCTCGTATTTCATGTCATTCTAGTCTTGACGTCATTTTCCTGTATTGGCAAAATTTAGACAGCATTCTGCAGGTATATATTATAACGGGGTCTACTTATAAAAATATAGTTTTTTATGTTGTTTTCCTGACTCCAAAATACGATACGCTGTTGCCATGTCTACCAGAAAAGAGTGTCTCCTGTGTTTGAATTCAGACAATTTTTTGTATGCATTTTTTTTCAGAGAAATATGAACGATAGAGACCTGGAAAAACTTTTGTTAATTACCTAAGTCAATATCTAGCAAATAACACCGAATTTATTTCATAAAATGTATACAGCGCCAAATCGACGATTATATTTTTTATGTTTTGTACGCTTTGCATTTAAAATTGCAATATATGTATCTTTGCCAAATTCTGATAACGTTTGCTTTTAATTTTGATTTGTTCGTGTCGTATCGCAATTAACTATAATTAATTAACTTAGCACTAATACCCAATAATTTATCTATGTAATACATTACCATAATTTAGAATAATTAATAGTAGTTTTCCCAATAGATCGTAGAACATGTAGAGTTGATATGTATTAAATAAAAGGCAGGACACGAAAGTGGCGACGAGGATGAAATCTTAAATACCGTGAGATCAAGAGAATATCAAAACACGATTCAGGTACCGAACTAAAGCATTTTTATCGTATAATAAGAATGTTAAGTGATCAGGCAAACGAATCACCCGAGAGTCCCCAAGCAGCGACAAGTTCTACAACACAACAATCAGTTATAGTACCCCGTAGTGGTTTACCGCCGTTTCCCCCGTTTGACCCGCTTTCAAATCCAACAAATACCGGTCTTAGATGGCGAAAATGGCTTCGTCGGTTTGAAAATCTCCTAATAAGCCTTCGTGAAACCGATCCAACCGTTAAAAGAGGTCTTTTGCTAACGTATGTAGGCGAGACAACGAATGATATTTTTGACACATTGCCAAGCACTGGCACAGACTATGACTCAGCTGTACAAAGTTTAACCGAATGTTTCGACCCAGCTATTAATAAGGACATGGAAATATACGAATTTCGTCAAATTACCCAAGCATCAGGAGAAACACTCAACGAATTTTACCGTCGCTTGAAGGAAAAAGCCAGCACATGCGAATTCACTAACGAGGAAGCGGAAATACGAACACAAATAATACATAAAACATCCGATGCACGCCTTCGCCGTAAAGCTCTACGCGATGAGCCAGATTTAAAAGCATTATTACAATACGGGCTTACTTTAGAACAGTCAGATCGCCACAGCAAATTACTAGAAGAGGACAAAAATACGGCTTCTAGGCAAACAAATTTCCTCAAAGGCAGGAGTTCGCAAGAGCGCCAGAGGGAACATAAATCCCAGGGTAAAAACACCCGGTACAACGCACCAGCAAAGCCAAGCATGCAAAAATGTCGCAATTGTGGTGGTTCCTACCCACACATCGGAGGAAAATCGTCATGTCCAGCCACAGGAAAAACGTGTTTCGAATGTGGGAAAATCGGACATTTTGGAAAACATTGCTTGTCGAAGCAACGACAACAAACACGCCCATCAAATCACCATGCACCACAGCAGCGTACTCGAAGGGACATTCGTGGTCTGTCAGAACACCCGCAAAGCGACACTGATGAGGAATTCATTTACACTATCATGGTATCAACGAAAGCACCCGAAACAATAGTCAAGATTGCAGAACTGCCTGTCCCAATAATCATTGACACAGGGTCGTCTGTGAACATTCTCAATTATGAGCACTTCAAGAAAATCAATCAGCAAAACCCTTGTATTCAGCTGCAACCAACCCGAACAAAGGTATTCGCTTATGGAGCAAAACAACCACTTCATCTCCTTGGTCAATTTACTGCCGAAATCCAATGTCATTCCAAAAGAACAACCAGCACCTTTCTCGTAACGAAAGATAACAATACCTGTCTATTGAGTTACAACACTTCAATTGCTCTGGGACTACTCAATATTAACATCAACTCCATTTCTGCCGACCATCCAGATCCTAGAATCGCACAGGTCCTGCAAAATCATCACAAAGTGTTCCAAGGGATGGGAAACCTTAAGAATTGCAAAGTCACGTTAGAAGTCGACCCAACTGTTTCGCCGGTCGCTCAGCACAGCCGACGACTGCCTCACAGCATGCGAAAGAAAGTGAATGAGAAGCTCCACGAGATGGAAGAGCAAGGTATTATCGAAAAGGTGAAAGGAGTGACTCCGTGGCTATCACCACTAATACCCATACCAAAGAAAGGCGGAGACCTTCGACTGGTCCTCGACATGAGAGTCCCGAACCAAGCCCTCAAACGACGCCGAGTGCAATTCCCCACGGTAGACGACATCTTACAGAAAATGGAGGGTGCGACAATTTTCACAGAAGTTGATCTTTCTCAAGGCTACTTACAAATATCATTAGCTGAAGAATCACGCCCCATGACCGCATTCCAAACACCAGATGACGGACCGTACCAGTTTAAACGTCTCATCATGGGTGCCAGTCCATCCGGAGAATATTTCCATGAGATCATTCACAACCTGATCAAACACATCCCGAACTGTCAAAACATATCGGACAACATCTGGTTATGGTCGAAAGACATAACAGAACATGTCAAGCAACTGGACGAGCTCCTTCAAACAATGGAAAGCAGTGGTCTTACCTTGAAATTCCCCAAGTGCTCGTTTGCAGTCTCAGAAATCAACGTATTTGGTCATATAGTTTCGAGCCAAGGAATTCGGCCTGACAAGAAGAAGGTCGAATCAGTAATCAATGCACCAGCTCCCAAAACAACAGCAGAAGTACGCTCCTTCCTTGGTCTTGTCAACTATTGTTCACGTTACATCAAAGATTACAGCACAACTACCTACCCCCTTCGACAGCTGTTAAAAGAGAAAGCCAAATTCCATTGGGGAGAGGAACAACAAAGTAGTTTCCTGAAACTAAAGCACGCCATCACCAGTGCCCCAATCCTAGCTCATTATTCGATTACAGCACCAACTCGAGTAGTTGTGGACGCATCACCATGGGCTGTTGGCGCAGTGCTCCTCCAACAACAATCTGATTCCACCTACCGCCCGGTTGCATTTGGAAGTCGTTCTATTACCGAAACCGAAATGAAATATTCCCAAATTGAGAAAGAGGCATTAGCCATTGTATTTGGATGCGAACACTTCCATCTATACTTATATGGCAAGTCATTCGAAATGGAAACCGATCACCGCCCACTTGAGTACATATTCAAGCCCAAATCGGCCGGAAAACCAGCACCAGCACGCGTAGAAAGATGGTTACTCAGACTACAGGAATACGATTTCATCGTAAAATACAGACCAGGTCCACAAAACCTAGCCGACGCACTTTCTCGATTACCCAACAAGACCCCGAGAAGCAATATGGAAAGCTGTGCCGATCGACATGTCCACTATCTCGCAGAGCAGTTAACACCTGTTGCCATGAACACTGCAGAGATCCAAGAACACTCGAAAGCCGACCCCGAACTGATTCAAGTTCGACAATGCATCCAGAACAATCAACCACATAAACTCCCACTACAATACCAACCCCTTGCACAAGAAATGAGTATCGTAGACAATATCATACTACGTGACAATCGAATTATCCTACCAACAAAATTGCGAAGCCAAGCAATCAAATTGGCACATGAGGATCATGCGGGTATGACAAAAACGAAACAACGCATCCGCTCCAAGTTATGGTGGCCCAACATGGACAAGGACATTGAGCAGCACATCCGAACATGTCATCCTTGCCAAATCGTAGGAAAACCAGACCGACCAGAACCGGTACAACCTACCAAGCTTCCAGATGAACCATGGAATGAGCTTGCAATTGATGTATGTGGTCCATTTCCTACAGGAGAATATGTCGTTAGCCTCACCGACTATTACTCTAGATGGCCCGAAGCAACAATACTTCGAACAGTATCGTCAGCGAAAATCCTAGAATGGCTCGATAATGTTTTCGCAACGCACGGATATCCTAAACAAATCAAGAGCGATAATGCTAGTTATTTCACATCGCAAGAATTCAAGCAAACCCTAACTTCCTGGGGAATCCAGCTACATTTCGTCACACCATATTGGCCTCAAGCAAACGGTCAAGTGGAGAGATTCAACCAAGTTATACTCAAGCACGTCCTTACCTCAAACACAATTGGAAGAGATTGGCGAAAATCCCTACCAGTGATGCTGCGAAACTACCGTACAACACCTCATCAATCCACCGGAGAAACCCCAGCAATGATGTTGATGAATCGGGAACTTCGTACCAAGCTACCAAGTTTTAATACAAGCAAATCGTTTGACGACACAAGAGCTCAACAAACAGATGCCAAAGCAAAGAAACAAGCGAAAGAATACGCCGATAGAAAACGGCGAGCTCAGGAAAAAGAGTTCAAAATTGGAGATAAAGTGCTGTTACGTCAGCCACACACGAACAAATATTCAACGCAATTTTCTAGCGACCCCTATACTATCATAAAGATCAACGGTTCGCAATTAGAACTTCGAGATAAGCATGGACAAAAGTACAAACGTAACTCAGCACACGCAAAGAAATACCATGAAGTGGCTGAAGGAAGAGACGAAGAAGAAGATATGGAACACCCCGTGAATGAACAGGTCCCACAACAAGTCCCTCAACCAGAAGAAGAAACCACACCACAACCAGAACAAGTAACCCAACCACACCAATATCCTCAACAACCCCTACCCCTCCACTCACCACCCAGGAAAAGATCAGCAAGAAAAACAAAACCACCTGAACGATTCGGATATTAGTAATATTATATAAGACTTAAATCAGTTCCCTAGTTAACTACTGACTGAACAATATTAACGGAACAATATTAAGTAATTACATTGACATTTTGTTCTTAGGAGAAACATTCTAAACAGGGGAGGATTGTCGTATCGCAATTAACTATAATTAATTAACTTAGCACTAATACCCAATAATTTATCTATGTAATACATTACCATAATTTAGAATAATTAATAGTAGTTTTCCCAATAGATCGTAGAACATGTAGAGTTGATATGTATTAAATAAAAGGCAAGACACGAAAGTTCGGCACCTAGATCAAGAAGGGCCGTACCCAACCGGCACACGATGTCGTTTTGACCTCGAAATTTCGTCAAATTGAAGTCAACACGTCATTCAACGAAATATCGACGTCGTTTCGGCGTCACTTTGGCGACGCATAATAGACACCCTATAATCAACGTTGTTTCGACGTTGCTAAAACTGACGTTGTTTCGACGTTATTCTGATAACGAGTTATTTACGTTGCAAAAACTGGCGTTGTT
This sequence comes from Muricea muricata, assembly GCA_963855995.1. Classification (NCBI taxonomy): domain Eukaryota; kingdom Metazoa; phylum Cnidaria; class Anthozoa; order Malacalcyonacea; family Plexauridae; genus Muricea; species Muricea muricata. The sequence goes on along the minus strand of OY979716.1, from coordinate 91,177,599 downwards.
TCGACGTCGTTCTGATAACGAGCTATTGACGTTGCAAAACTGACGTTGTCTCGACGTCATTCTGATATACTTAATATTTGTCTATTCAAATCATCCACCCTCCATCATTATAAAGATATATATATATATATATATATATATATATATATATATATATATATATATATATATATATATATATATATATATATATATATATATATATATATATATATATATATATATATATATATATATATATATATATATATATATATATATATATGAAAGTAACTGAGGTTTCATGTCTGGAATTATTCAAAAAATATGTTAAATGAAGCGTCTTCAAACATTAAAAAATAATAATAAAGAACGTTTAAAAAAATCATACATAAACGAGGATTACAAAAGACATGCTATGGCCATTGTACGGCGTTCTGGCATAAAGAATGTGAAGATTTGTTTTTTAAATGGAAAGCCACTATCTAAAAAATTTTCGGCCCCTAAAGACCGCATGAATTGCCCTGAAGAATGCGAAACCTGTAAAAGTGCAAAAGATTTAAACAATTGCTTCAAGAAGAATGTCGTCTACGAAATATGCTGCTCTCATTGTGGAAGTCTTTATGTTGGTGTAACGGGAAGGACGATTGGCTCACGAATAAAAGAACATTTGAAAATGAACAAGTAGACTGTGTATAAACATATTATGAACCATAAGAGAGAAAAAGAACAACCCAGCTATAGCGACATTACTTGGAAAATAATTTATGGAAATATCCAAAACCATAGACAAAGAAAATGTATTGAAGCGATGGAAATCCAAAAACACTCTGGGAATATTATGAACGGTTGTGTAGGACGTTTTTAGCATTTAATATAAGCAATACAAGAGTTCAATTAAGTTATTTTTAATCATGTGAATAGTCATTAATTTATTCAATAATCATGTACAAAGGAAAAGAATATTACTATAAGATCAGTCCACTGAAGAAGCCCTAACCGGTGAAACGTCTGGACGTTTTTAATAAAGTTTTTTTTAAACGTTCTTTATTATTATTATTATTTTTTAATGTCTGCAGACGCTTCTTTTAACATATCATATATATATATATATATATATATATAAATATATATATATATATATATATATATAATATGCTAGTTTTGGTTAGCGAAATACAAAAGAGTGCTCAATGACATGTAGACAGAGCGAAATGTATAATTGTGCAAAATACCTCAAAAACTTACCACTACAGTCTGTTTCATCCAAAGGGAATCTTCAGGTGGTAGACAAATTTCGAAAATGTGCGAGCTTCTTTTATGCTCAAGGCGGAAACGTGGGCGCGTGGGTGGTTGAATAGCATGCATTCCTTTCTTTGTTTAGGTTGTTTACCTGAAATCTGCTTTTGTGTTGGCAGGCCGAAACTATTTCCGATCTTTTGTTAAGCAAGCAATTGTTTTTTTCTTTCAAAATACTGATTTTTTCCTCCAAACATAAATTACATCTTTTGGATCCTCCCGTGTAAGAAATAGACTTTTTTATTATGGACCATTTTATGGTGAAATCTGTTTTCGTTTGCTTTAAGTGCCAAACGTGTTTCGAAAGTTCCGTCTCGTTCGAATATTTTTTGTGTGTGAAAGATTTGATATGATTCCTGTATCGCTCTTTGAATGTGTTTGAGGTCATGCCAATGTAGTGCTTTGTGTCCTGTGTGTTGCCTGTCAAAATTGTTGCTTTGTATACAATGTCCTTACTCATGCACTTGTTCTGCAATGGGCATGTGTGCTTGTTCCTACAGTTACAGTTCTCTGCGCTAATGTCTTGTGGTTGGCTTTTCCTAATTATGCGTGTGTTGTGACTTGTGATAATTGACTTAACGTTGTTCATGCAGCTGTAACTGACCTTAACTGTGTTCCTATTGAAAATCTTGTGTAACTTGTTGCCTATTGGAAAGTGCGTGTCTACAAGTTTGAGGAAACTGCGTGCGATGTTTGTCTTGACATTTTTGCTAAATGGAGGGTTAAACCAAATGATGTTGCGTTGCCTGTTCCTGCGTGGTTGCTGTGTTACATGTGGCATGTATTCCAGCTTGTGGCTGAAGTTGCTATGTCCTAGTGCGTTTTGATATGTTTGTACTGCATCGTCAAATACTTGTTTGTCAGATGACAGCGTTGAAATGCGCTTGTTGATAGATGCTGGAAGTTGCCTTAAGATGCTGGGTGGGTGGTTAGAGTGCTTGTGTATGTATAACGGATCGTCATTGGGCTTCCTATAAGGTTTGTATTTTCCGGTAGAAAGGTCGAATGTTACGTCTAGAAAGTTTACCACGTGTAAATTTGATTCTGCTGTTATTTTTAGGCCAAACTGTTCGAAGATTTTGTGTAGCTCTTTCCTGGTTTTGTCTGCCAAACGTGCTGATCTGTTTTTAATAACCGCCAAACCGTCATCTCTGTACAAGCCGATGTTTTTCTTGCCAAACTTTTTTCCTAAATGGTTTAAGATGAAAAGACCTACTAGTTCGCAAATTTCTGCCCCGTCATAGCTACCCATGGTAACATCAAACAAATTGCTATTGTTGTTTTTGATCCACGGTCTTCCGTGATTGAAAAGGAGTGATTTCCTAGCGTGTTTTATTATAGAAATGTCTTCGTCCGAAATATCAACCAAATTGGAGGCCCAAGATAGTGCTTGGTCCAGTAAATTTTTTGAAATTGACGGGTAAAAGTCGACTATGTCAAACGAAATAAAAGAATGCCTAGTTCTTTCCTCGATGCTGCCAAACCATTCTATGACGTTTTGCGTGTTTCTCCATTGGTTTACGTTCAAAATTGTCCGAAGTTTTGTGTTTAATCTGTCCAAAATTGATTTACTAATTTTTCCGGAATCGCTTTTTGCTGGGTTGATGAGCCGGCATTTTGGGTTGGTCTGAAAATTTTCCTTATGATCTTTGAGAGAAATAAAAGCTTCGCGTTTTTTCATGCATTCAATCCGGTTGCCAATCGAAAGTTTATTTGCGATGTGGTTTAGTTCGTTGTTTATTTCCGAAATGTTTTCCTCAGATCCGTGTTTATATGTTTTTGTGATGTTGTCGTGCAAGAGCTTGTTGTATGTGTCGAGCGAGGTTTCATATATGTTCCTAGTTTTATCGGCGAAAACAAACATTTTGTCGGATGAATTGATTTTCTTTAAGTCGTTTGCCAAAGTGTCTTGAAAATAGTCTTTTGTGTCTCGAAATTTAATGGTTTCTAGTAATTTTATAACGTCTTCTTCGAAAGGTTTCAGTTCCAAAACTGTGGGAGGTGTTTTGTTAGACGAAAGGCCGAAATTCCTAGTGTTTTCCTGACTTTTTTCTCCTTTTAGAAAGAAATGAGCTTTCCATCTCATACGTTTTAGTACGCTTTCCGCTTTTTCAATCAAATTCCTCAAATAGTTGTCCCTTGATGGTATAGGGATGTTTTTCAGTGAATAGTCTAGTCGAAATTGCCTCATTTTAAGGTAGAAAATTAGATTTCGAAAACGAGAGTGCACAACCAATGTAGGGTGCGGATATAATATGCTAGTTTTGGTTAGCGAAATACAAAAGAGTGCTCAATGACATGTAGACAGAGCGAAATGTATAATTGTGCAAAATACCTCAAAAACTTACCACTACAGTCTGTTTCATCCAAAGGGAATCTTCAGGTGGTAGACAAATTTCGAAAATGTGCGAGCTTCTTTTATGCTCAAGGCGGAAACGTGGGCGCGTGGGTGGTTGAATAGCATGCATTCCTTTCTTTGTTTAGGTTGTTTACCTGAAATCTGCTTTTGTGTTGGCAGGCCGAAACTATTTCCGATCTTTTGTTAAGCAAGCAATTGTTTTTTTCTTTCAAAATACTGATTTTTTCCTCCAAACATAAATTACATCTTTTGGATCCTCCCGTGTAAGAAATAGACTTTTTTATTATGGACCATTTTATGGTGAAATCTGTTTTCTTTTGCTTTAAGTGCCAAACGTGTTTCGAAAGTTCCGTCTCGTTCGAATATTTTTTGTGTGTGAAAGATTTGATATGATTCCTGTATCGCTCTTTGAATGTGTTTGAGGTCATGCCAATGTAGTGCTTTGTGTCCTGTGTGTTGCCTGTCAAAATTGTTGCTTTGTATACAATGTCCTTACTCATGCACTTGTTCTGCAATGGGCATGTGTGCTTGTTCCTACAGTTACAGTTCTCTGCGCTAATGTCTTGTGGTTGGCTTTTCCTAATTATGCGTGTGTTGTGACTTGTGATAATTGACTTAACGTTGATCTTCGGGACTTGTAGACACGCACTTTCCAATAGGCAACAAGTTACACAAGATTTTCAATAGGAACACAGTTAAGGTCAGTTAGAGCTGCATGAACAACGTTAAGTCAATTATCACAAGTCACAACACACGCATAATTAGGAAAAGCCAACCACAAGACATTAGCGCAGAGAACTGTAACTGTAGGAACAAGCACACATGCCCATTGCAGAACAAGTGCATGAGTAAGGACATTGTATACAAAGCAACAATTTTGACAGGCAACACACAGGACACAAAGCACTACATTGGCATGACCTCAAACACATTCAAAGAGCGATACAGGAATCATATCAAATCTTTCACACACAAAAAATATTCGAACGAGACGGAACTTTCGAAACACGTTTGGCACTTAAAGCAAAAGAAAACAGATTTCACCATAAAATGGTCCATAATAAAAAAGTCTATTTCTTACACGGGAGGATCCAAAAGATGTAATTTATGTTTGGAGGAAAAAATCAGTATTTTGAAAGAAAAAAACAATTGCTTGCTTAACAAAAGATCGGAAATAGTTTCGGCCTGCCAACACAAAAGCAGATTTCAGGTAAACAACCTAAACAAAGAAAGGAATGCATGCTATTCAACCACCCACGCGCCCACGTTTCCGCCTTGAGCATAAAAGAAGCTCGCACATTTTCGAAATTTGTCTACCACCTGAAGATTCCCTTTGGATGAAACAGACTGTAGTGGTAAGTTTTTGAGGTATTTTGCACAATTATATATATATATATATATATATATATATATATATATATATATATATATATATATATATATATATATATATATATATATATATATATATATATATATATATATATATATATATATATACATATATATATATATACATATATATATATATATATATATATATATATATATATATATATATATATATATATATATATATATATATATTATATATATATATATATATATATATATATATATATATATATATATATATATATATATATATATATATATATATATATATATATATATATATATATATATATATTTGGTAAACTGTTGGGACCAAACCAAAGGATAAATCTCCACCTGAACAGACTAACGGAGTCGTTTACAAAATCTGTTGCTACGATTGTGACTTTGTGTATTATTGACAGAGCACTTAAGAAATTTCTCTCCTCCCTCTCCTCTGACCAACAATCCTTTGAAAAATGTACACCTGCCTACATACCTCCTCCAACCATGATGCCATCAATCCTCCATCTACCAACAAACGAAATCGGCAGCGAGATATTATTTGGTTCAAGCCGTCCAGCAAATCCGTTAAATCAAATATCGCACGAAATTTCCTTCACCTAATCAACAAGCATTTTCCTAAAACCAGCGCTCTGCACAAAATATTTAATCGTAACACCGTAAAAGTCAGCTATAGCTGTGTGCCCAACCTAAAGAGTACAATATCCCGCCATAATAAACAGATCCTATCCACATGCCAAACGCCACCACCACACCAACAAAATTGCAATTGCAGAAATAGTGAGGATTGCCCCCTCAACAAGAATTGCCAATACAAATGCATTATATACAAAGCTGAAGTAACAACATCCGACGGTAAAACCAAAGAATACATAGGAATGACCGCAAATTCGTATAAGAAAAGATATTACAACCACAAAACAATAAAACAATTATTGAATTCGGTTCTCGCAGGATATCAGCCTTCTGCTTCAGCAGATAACACAAACCTGTGTCTTCATAATTCCTCATATCCTGCTTGATCTCATTCAATAATTGTTTAATATCCTACTAGTAGCAAGCCAATCAGATTACAGAATACTTAATATTCGATGGCAGTCTATATAATGATAACCGTTACAAACGCATGTCCAGTAAAGATTCAGCAGCGCCCATAGTTAACGATGATCGCATCTTCTTCAGCGACCTTAATCTGCCTGATGCTTTTCTAGAAGCCTGATCAAAGTGTTCTTTGTCCACCAATGGTGCTAGATATCTATATTTAGTCGTATATTAAAATTGATCAGTTTATCATGAAATATACCTTTTTATTCTACTGGGCGTATAAAAAAGTAGACAAATCTGAAATCACTCCCTGTTTCGCGAAGCGCCTCAATGTACGATGTTTTTTTTAATTAAAATAGATTGTTTTGGTACTTACAATCTAGAATAAACCGGAAAAATGAAAAATTTAAAACTTCAATACCCGGGGGTTCTGTCTTTTACGGCAATTTAAATATGCCTTGCGCACAAAACTTAAATGCCTAAAAGTAGTTTTGACTTGGTAGATGGAAAATTTTTGTCGGGTGTTGTATTGTACAAAATTTCAAAAAAATTGCTCGAGTGTAAGCCGTTGAAAACGTCGCACAGACTTCCATATTTTTAACAAAATTAGCTTTGTGCATGTTTAATTTATGTATTTACTTAATTTGCATACTACTCCCAAGGGACATTTAATTAATATTGGAACATTTCTTAAGAAAAACGATTCTTATTGAGAAAAATATACGTTCGCACGACGTTTTGAATGGCTTAAACTTAATCGAATTTCTTGAAATTTTGAAATAAAACACCTAACATATTGCCTATCTACCAACTCCAAATTACTTTTAAGACTTTAAATTTCGTGCGCAAGCCATTTTTAATGTGTTTCAAAATACGCACACCCCTGGGTTTAAAACATTTAAATTTCAGAATATTTTCATGTATTCTACACCGTAAGTACCCAAGCAATGTATATTAATAAAAAACTTCATACTTCAAGCCGCTTCGCGAGGTTGAGAGCCGTCTCAAAACTGTCTACTTTTCTTATACGCCCTGTATACATTCCCAACGGATATTAATTCTGTAATCTGATTGGCTCCTCTGCTAGTAGGACACTTAACAGTTATTCTACGAACTCGAGTCGTTAAACAACTTCATCTAATACCACATAAAACACTACTTAACGTTATTTAAAATTATGTTTCAAGCATGTTTTGCGTAAAGTTTCATATTCTTAAAAAAAGTTTGGGCGAAAAAACGCTTGTTGACTTCAAAATTGGCACTGTTTTTGTTATTACAGCAGTATAAAACAATTATAATTTTATCCAGCTTTCGGGAAACTTATTCAGTATTAATTCGTAAAAAACTGTACTTTATACTTGTTTAGGTGACATTGAAATAAAGTACTCACCTTTAAAAAACTTTATGTGTTGTATACGTATGGCTAAGAAAGACTGCAAAAATGCTCGAAACAAGATTTTTAGCGATTGAAAAACTTTCAGCCGCTATCTCGTTTTCTCCACTAGTAGGATATGATCTAATATCTTACTAGTAGTGAGCCAATCAGATTACAGAATACTTAGCTTAGTATTCGATTGCAGTCTACATAATAAGAGCTAATATTATACCTCAAATTCAAATTGTCCATTCAAAATATCAGGTTGAATTATGGGTTGGTATATAATTATTAAGGTATCGAAATCTAATACCTCTGAGAGAATTGCGAGACCTGAAGCGACCTTTTTGAAGATGTGATCGACATGTGCGGACCAATTTATTGACTCGTCTGTCATAAGGACTAATGATTTTGTGGTTTGAACCCAGTTAATTTTCAAATTACCTACGTTAACAACGGGGTCGCAAGTCACTAGACCAAGCCTCTTCTTATAGAGCTAATTATCATATATTCTGTTTTGCTATTATTAAGCGTTAATTTGTTTGCCGACAGGCAACTTGCAACATTGTTTGGATCACTATTTAGTGTTTCAGGGATTACTTCAGTATCGGTACAACATATCAGTTATAGACCCTCCTCTCGAGGATTTGGCGAAATATTTCTTGAAGTGATGATATTCCCCGAGGGCTTTAGCCCTGAAAAGTATCGAATGCTCCTCGCTCCGGGTCTATAAGTGATAAATATCCTACCAGTAGAGAAACAAAGATGGCGGCTAAAAGTTTTTCGATCACAGAATTACAAATCTTGTTTTGAGTATTTTACCGGCCTTTCTTGGCCATACTTACAACACAAAAACCCAGCTAAAGTCTTTGAAGGTTATTTCTTGATTTGAATGTCACCTAAACAAGTATAAATAAAGTTATTTACGAATTATTACTGAATAAGTCTCAACTTTCGCCTCTCGTCTTTGTCTGTCTCCGTAAATAACACTTTTCATTTTTCCAGATGATCCGTGATTTATAGTGAAGTTGAATTGTTTAAAAATTGCTTTCTAGATTAGTCTAAGACCTGTATATGAGTTAATTGTATGCATTCATTTAGGACATATAATCTCAACTGTTTCATGGTAAGTCCACCATGACGGTCAACATGGTAACGCTGCTCGAACACCAGGGCGAAACATCCCAAACTTACCACACCTAAAAACAACGCTTTCGCCATAGCTCTATCTACTAAATCATAAAAGCTATGGTTATTCTTAGGTGCTTATGTTGTTCAGAGATGGTGCAGTTAGGGGTGGTCATTGGTAAATGTGAAATGTCTAGCACTCATATTTCACAAGAAAATAAGCATGCAACAGCTCGTGGTCAAATGTCAATTTATGTCGTACACCTTCAGATAAACAGCAGTGGAATAAAATTACATTTTTCTCTAAATCTTTTAAATAGAAACATAATTAAATCTTATTTAAATATATATTCATTGTTTTGTGTACAATAGTTAATATTTCGTGACCGAAATAATCATTTGAAATGTACATACCTCATGCAAATCGACATATTTCACCAAATTCACCACTTTACTCCGCTGCTTACACCGATGCTCGTTAAAATCCTTCCGAATACTTAGTTAGCTCAGATATAATGGTATTAGGCACATTTCAAACGGGTTTTAACTAAGATTCAAGTGGATCATAGCTATTTAATCATCGACGGAGTAAAACCTCAACTTTGTCTAAATTCGGCGCCATTGTGTGGTCCCGTATCGGTTGTCAACAATTCGACATTGTTATAATTCCATCCAAGCCATTTTAATTGCACTATTGACAAATTTAACCCTTCGTTAAGGATATCAAACTAAAATTATGAATAAAAGATACAAAGTGCAGTGTCAAAACCATCATGTAAAATGTTCCTCAGGAGTCTTTAAAAATATTCGGTACAAATCTCGCGCGGAAATGACAGTGACGTGGGGGGGGGGGGGGGGTTGTTTTGAATTAAACTAAAACTATGAATGTTATTTGACGAAAGCTACTTATTTAACTTAAAACAAATATTTTGAAATTTTTTCTCTTAGTTGCGCATAAATATACATTAGAAAACTCGGCATTGGTAGACAATAACTAATCAATAATTGTAATTTATCCCCACCGTTAATGGTTCAAACGCGTGAATACTGGAAAAATGCTGAAAAGCAGTAAGGACACACAGACGTACACAATTTTTTGTGGAAGAATGGGGTCGTAGGATTGAAGTACTACAGCTTTATATTAGTCAGTTGAACCCAATTAGACTCGTTACAGTTATACATATATATTTGTCCTGAGGGTATCTATAAGGCCCTGCAGGAGATAAAAGATGCTCAACGTGGGGTGATAATCCCCAGTGGGGTGATAATCCCCATAGAGCCATGTTAGACAGGGTGATAATCCCAACATCCAGCATGTATTGCTAGATAGGGTGATAATCCCTTCTTCCAGCAATCAATCTGAACCTATGGGTGATAATCCCCTAGGTCAGTTCCTATAAATTAGTTTACTATTTACATAAATACAACTGAGTCTATGGGCTTGAAGGTGATATTTGGAGCACTTCATCCCCACAAATACACGTAGTGTATTCCCCATAGACGAAGTCAGACCGCACAAAAATTTGTGTAACGCAGAGAAAGTCGAGGGATTTTAGTAATTTTTGGTAGTGAACTCTATAATGTTGAACCAATAACTTTAAGTAGACTCCCCATGTTCAGGTGAGGCCAAGATAGCGGAAATTAACGTTCAGAAGGTATAACTATTGTGAAGATTTTTTTTTTAGTCATCGTTCCAGCTAAAACTTTAGTTAACTGGATTTTGATAATGATTTTAGGATACAATGAAATAGAATTAAAAGAAACCGGTGTTGGCGAGCATGGCTGACACTCCCGATAGTGTGGGACAGCTAGCGGTGCTTAACTCACTGTGCAAGCCGCTATGTTTCCCGATTCAGTATAGTGTTTGGTTATGCGACTTAAGCAGAAACCAATTTGAAATAAATAAACTGTGTCAAAACTTAACTCTGATAAGATGCCGAATGCCGCTAGAATTAATATTAATTTTTTGAAAGTAAACATTGAAATTTAAGTACAGTTTGAAGAAATAGATTTTCCTTTGTGTGAGCAGAAATTTTTTCCACTGGTCTTAATAACGGGATAGAATTTCTTGATATGTGTCAAATACAGATCTTGTGCTCAATATTTCTCAAGATATCTCATCTAGGAAAGCAATCATATTTGTATCGCATGTCTAAACCAGGTTAAAATATATTCAGCTGATTACATCAGGTAAGATTACACAATAATCTCTCTTGGCAAGCCTTATTTGTGCTCGTGTTCTACCACAAATGACAAATTGCGTGCATTTTGATTAGATTTTAAACGAAATATGCAATAAAAATTTTGGAATGCCCGGAATACTTACGATACCATATACAGCTGGCGCACATCATGATAAATGTAATATCAAATGTGACACTCAACTAGGTGCCACAATCCCCTTGAGACGTTGGTGTTGTTCCAAAATCTGCTGTACCGTACTCGCCAGAGCGCAGGGAAGAAACCGCGTCAACAGCTAGTATACACGCATGCTTGAATCGATGTTGGAGACACTATACAAGCTCTTCTACAGGACTGAAACGCGACGCTCGACGTTGGGTTTGGACAAGAATCTGCCGTGTTGACCGCGATCTCGTCTAGAACAGCTGGGCTGCTGTTGTAACAAACTTGCTGAGGCATCGTGGACATGGCTTCGACAGCGACACGGGCCGCATTGCTTGCTACAACGGCTACCGGTTCTTCCACGCTACGAGAAAAAATTGATCATATCTTATATGCGCCAAGTGGTCCTCTGTAAATAACGAAGATTGTGGGTTTTCACGTTAAGGAAATGTCGACGTAGACGGCAAATTTGCGTTCCCTGCGGCATCTACCGTTGGCCTCGAAGACGAAGTAATTGCGTGCTCTTGTAGCGAGAGACTAAAGCATTCTTTTGTCCATGGTTAGGTAGTCCTCTCTCAGTACATTGGCGTCGTAAACTCTCCGTATCACTATTGGCCGCCGTTGATCGAGATCGATAATTGCGGTTAGAAATCCCTTTGGCGTTTTTACGACGAACAGGAGGCATTTCGATGAATAATAATTTGCATTGAAATTCAAAATTATTGTAGCAGCTCCTATCTCTTGAGACGAATTGGGCAGGAACTTCGTTGAAGCCATTAGCATACGGCGCAGTGGTTGTCAAAGGCGGCACGGAACTTTCCATTATTTTGTATTTCGACGCTCGGGACAGCAACATTGGTCGACGCTGTTTCAGATTGGGTTGTTGGTTGAGAGTGTTGCCGTTGAGGGATCGTGTTAGTCATGGCTTCGATGGCAGTGCGTACGGCGTTTAACGATATCTCAGCGATGGCTTGTTCGACACTTCGGCTTACGAGACTTTGAATTTGCGTTAACTGTGTCGCGGAAAAAACTGACTCCGATGGCGAAGGTTGTATATTTCGTGCTTCTGGTGACTGTCGACTGTTTTTTTCGCCTTGTGATTGAGCGTGTTGTTGCAGACGTGAAACAAGGACATGTCGACGGCCATGTGTTGGTAAGCCTTTCTCAGCGCATTTCTGACGAAGGCTCACGATGTTATCGCCATTGACTGCTGGTGTTGAATTGGTCGGTTCACTTCTTCGTCTCAGAGGAGGCATTGTCGCAATATCAGTGAATGAAAAAGCCTCTATTTTAAATTTTAAACTTTTATGAGCGCGTAGAACCGTACTCGTGGTAGCTTTAGACAAGGTGATAGTTAGAAGGTCGCGGAATGTTTAACGTTATAGTGACGCGGATTCTCATTGGTTAGTTTTATTCCAATTAAGGAATGGCATTTTGATTGCGTAGGCTCGCTTCCGATACACGGGTTTGTATTGTGCTATGGCACAAGGAGGAAATGACCCAAAGTGGCGATTGATTTATATCACACCTTTTTGAAGGAAATGCATTGTCCCATTAACTTAAATTTATGTTGTTCATAAATTGGCTAGAAAAACCGCCTAACGCTAAGACATTAATAAAGACCTGGACATTTCTGGGTAAAGCTGAAGATTTCATCACGATTGTACAGCAATATAATTTTTTGTTAATTTGTACTTGCTATTACTTCAATTTCATTAATACGCGTTGAGTCCTGTTGTCTTTAAAAACATTCCGTCTAATCTCGCGCGGACAGGACTGTGATGGGGTGGGGTTGAATGTCTTCACGAAGTTTAAAGAAGACTGCGTGCGTGTGACAACAGGACTCAACAAGAATTAATGTGCCTAATACCATTATATGTGAGCTGACTTAAGCATTCGGATGATTATATTATTATCATTATTATTCAAATAATTATTTCAGTCATAAAATATTAACTATCGTACACAAAACAATAAATATATATTTAAATAAGTCTTAATTATGTTTGTATCAAAAAGATTTAGAAAAAAAACGTAGTTTTATTCCACTGCTGTTTATCTGAAGGTGTACGACATAAATTGATATTTGACAACGAGTATTGATATTTGACCACGAGTGAAACAGTTGAGATTATCTGTCCTAAATCAAATGCATAGAAACTGATATACTGGTCCTAGATTAGATCGATCGAAACAATTACAGTTAAATTTCGTGTCGTATCTCACCGTTGATCCAGACCACTAAGAAATAGTTCTTTCCATTTCAATCAATTGCAACTGTGGTTAATGTCTACTGCTGAAACAGATTTGTCTACATTTGAAACACTACTGATGACGAGAGGATGTGGTTGCGTCTTGTTGGAACTCGCTTCACTTGTGTCAGGTAGTGGTCGTTCAAAAGTTCAGTGAACTGGACTTCGTCTTCACCGGCTGTTAACTCTTAAATTACTGAATTTTTGGGCTAATTTTTTTTCGAAATTAACATAGTATGTGTCTAGCATAAAAAACAAGCAAATTACTTACAATAGGTATGAGAAACTATATATTTTTGGAAAGCATATATAATGTAGATTATGAAAAAAAAGTTTCACAAAGTTTTTTTGGTCATGGATGGTTCTCAGGGGGAGTCGATTAGAATTTTCCGATGAAAAATTAGAATAATAATTACAATTTTGTAAATTCAAGAAATTTTACCAACTCCAGAAATGTCATGGCTTTGCCACAAATATTATAAATGACTAACAATACATTTGGTCAAGATATTCCTACATTTTTGTTTCAATTCACTTAGTTAATTCAGAGTAATTCCACATTTACTGATTCACATAATTACTCAAAGTTCATGGCAGCCATCTTGGGTTTATGATGACCCTTTATTTACACTCAATACTCTGTCTTTGTAATAAAATATAGAACTTTTATTTATCTTAGGAATAAAAGCTATATTATAGATAAAATTTACAGGGTTTGGTAACCATATTAGACTTCGGCTTTTGTGTGATAGCCTGTGTTTTGGATTTACTGCTAATTGCTGTTTGGCGGCTTGGTTCAGGCTCATCATCTGCTGTAGTTTACTCTGGTGAGAGCTACATGACAGAAAATTATGTTATAATATTATTTCTCTGATAAAGAGTCAACTGAAGTATTTGCATAGAATTTGTATAGAACTCTTCAGATAATAACTTACAAGAACTACTATACTAAGTCCCATTTCTTTCACTTGGATTCATTCAAAACATAGTTGGTAAATAACAGTATATCAATATAACCTAAAAGAAATATATCTCTGAAACTAGGAATAAAAATAAGAGATGCTTACCTAATTCAAGTCCCCATCAAGGAAAACCACTGGCGATTCCAAACAGATCTTCGGAAAATTGAAGTCACCGCATATTAGTATGTTGGCGTAATTTGTCACGGTCTCAGGAAAAAGGACACTGCCGTGCGTCGGAAACTAAAAACAGCGCCAATGGACGTAATGAGTATCAAGTTCAAGGCTCTGCGGTCCAAGGTGAAACGATTGATCACGGAAAGCGTTTTTATTACATTCATTTTGAGATCAATGGTATTTCCAGCATTCTGATTGGTCAAAAATAGTGCGATTAATCCCCAAATCGCATCATTTTGGGTGCGATTAAAGAACTGCTCATTAATCGCATCCTTTTTGGTCCCAATTGCATATGGCTGCCGAGTCTAGCCAACAAAACAAATCAAACTGCATGCATTCAATTTACCAAATAAATTTTAAAAACATCTGATCACGGTGACAAAAGAGCAAAATAAACAAATTTCATATCACCTATACTATTTTCTCAGGCAGTCAAAGGCTAGTACACAAGCACTGAAAAACAGATAAAACACTGGCTAAGTTGCCAAACAAATCAAACGATGCTACACATTACAGAAATAAAACCTTTATGAATAACATTGAATAACTAGTACAAGCTCGAAATGAAATATGGCAGCGAGAAGTAAGTCCAGATAAATTTAATATGTTTTAGCTCAAAAATCCGTTGTTGAATCCTGTTAAATCGCGAATAAAGCTGATAGAATGTTAAACTCTTGCCCGACATGTCGGCATTTTATTACACTTGGCTACATCACCCTGGTCGAATTGAAAGTCACATTTAGTCGCGATTATTTACATCTAATAACTACAAATAGTACCAATCGATTCCTCATTCGATAGGCTTTTTATTGAGCCTATATTTGCCGCCTAGTATGTAAATTAATTCAAAATCAAAGCTTATAACGTTGAACAAAACATAACTTGCCTTATAAACATGATGAACTCATTGGCCAATATCTCCTAATGTATTTGACAGTTTCCTTCCAAAAGAGAAACAAAATCTTCCTTATGCTGCGTGTTATAATTCTTACAAGTTTAGTTGAAATTCGAGCATTTGTTTATCTGTGGCAGTCGTTTACGTAAGTCTCTTAGGATTTTCCCGTGCTCTCGAGCACGTCCGCTAATCTGCGAGAGCCGACGATCTAGCGATTGCGTTGGGGTAAATTCACGGGGAAAAAATGCCGTATAGTAAACTTTGACCTGTAGAATCGATTTCCGTTGTCGTTGGTCGTCTAGGTAACACGCTTTCTTCAAAATAAAGCATCAAACATCTCACTTCCGATTTGGAATGTTTTGTTGTCGGATTACGCGGCCGCTTAGAATTATATTTTCCTTATAACTTTCTTGTTTTTCTCTGTATTGAGCTAAAACTTGGTGACTAAATAGTATTTTCAAAGGGCTATACAGTGGTGTAAAGATAAAAAATAGCCGAGAAGCGAAGGCGATATTACGAGCCGTAAAACTTGGAGACATATAAAATTTCAGACAGACATAATATATTCATACGCAATTCTCACTTCCAGACAAGAATTTGCTTCAAATACCACAAAGATGTTTTCAAAATGCAAGTAAATATACACTAAGTAGACAAACTTAATGCTGCAGATCTAATGGTGGTATTTTCATCGAAAAATCTCAACCACAAGTGAAGATATATGAATTTAAAAGTCGGGGTCGATATCGGCCATACTTGTACAAATTTGTCCTTCGATTTTGCTCGCTTGTTGCTATGCTACCGCGCCGAAGAAGAACCGCAAGGAAGGCGGGAGGTGTGTCTTATTTTAGATTTCAAAATGAATGTAATAAAGTGGAAATTGCACTTCGTGTCATGCAATTTTTGTCTGAAATCAAACTTGTGATTACAAATCGCACTCCCGCTTCGCGGTCGTGCGATTTTGTAATCACGCGTTTGATTTCAGACCAAATTGCACCCCACTCAGTGCAATTTCCATTATTTATTGGCCAGAAAATGCAATTGACTGGCTTGCATAATGATAATGAGATGCGTAATGTGATATGCGTCGACACACAAACTTCAATACGGTGTCCCTGTTAATCCCTATACTGTGGTTGCGTGTTACCGATCATGCTGATTTCTGTATCACACAGGTAGAAGCACACAGGAAGTATTTTGAACAAAAAATTCAGTTATTTTGACTTTACAACGTTTAAAAACGAGATTTAAGTGAGGAGTGAAGCACCACCGCTCATGGTTTTAATAATCAAGGCTGTTGTTACACAAATAAAGGAGATTTTATTCCCAAGTAACTAAAAATACATAATTACTACAACAGCATGACAATAATTTGGATAGTTCATGAAATTGACCAGCCGCGTTGTGAACAGGAGAGCTGATCGGATAAGTAAGTCTTTTAGACGGTAGAGCAATTGAATACGCCCTAAATTTATAAATTCTAACCTGATAAAAATAAGTAAGATAACTTGGTGGTGGTAAAAATTTCAATATCATTTTAATGCAAATCCATATAATTTGTAATACAAAATGTAGCATGAAATTAAAAATTTTGAGCAATAAAAAATTTCTACAAATACATGCAGGTGTTTATACTGAAGTTGCTTTAATTTTGTTTTTGACAAAGCCTGATATTTTACAGCGAGCTTCATAGGGCTCGTGTATCCAAAACTACATATAAAAAAGTTAAAAAGATATAAATGTGCATATGCACAATATAAGTAGATATCATAAACATACATTCAATTGAACTATAAAGGTTTCAAGACTTACTTATTTCGATCGCCTTGGACTTTGTGCCCTTATTCACAAAGCGGCTGGTTAATTTCATCAAATATCCAGATTATGTTCAGTTAGTAGCGGTAATTCTGTATTTTCAGTGGATTGGGAATGAAATATCCTCTCTGTTTCAAAGCAACCCTATGTATCAAAGCAAAGAGCAGTGGTGATTCACTTTTTTGAACATTAAAATCTCGTTTTTAACGTTATAAAGCCAAAGCAACTTTTCGCTCAAATACTCTCCCTGTGCTACAATCTGCGTGATGTAAAAATCAGCCCAATCCGTGAAACATAAAAGCAAAAAAGCCGCAAAAACTATTATAGAACAGAAAAAATTAGTTCAAAAGCAACAATCATATTGTTGAAATAATTTTGATTTCAATTTTATAGAACAATTTTATTTTATAGATGTTTCTTTATGATGCCAGTGCACTTATCGAATTCACAGCTTTTTGACTTGAATTGACCACTTTTACTGCATCAAAACAAATGCTTAAAAAACATGGAAAACGCCTGTACAAAAAATAAGGACAGCATCATAGTAAGACTGTTTTGTATCAACATGACCATACGATAAAAATGTGAAACATATTTATATACTACTAGTAAAAAGCAAAAGGATTATTTTGTATTTTAGTTTACACTTGGTTTGCTCTTCTTGGTGGGTGTGATCGAGTGAATTTGCAACACAATTATATTAGAAAATCACTGATGGAGTACACTTTCAACAATCTGATATGCCACTTGCTGGCATGCACAATCACATCCACCTACCAGGGGGAGAGAACGTTGACAAAATAGGACATTGCGAAGTAGGTTTTAGTTAAATCATGAACATATACAAGTTACACGATAACACACATTTAATAACAATAGAGGGATTTCTAAAAGGGCTTTTTTTTGGGACACCCTGTATAGTTGCGCTCTCCATACATAATGTAGAGCTCAGTGGTACAGTCCCAGATGCGTTATCCGGTAATACCATTGAACTATAATAGACTATAATAGATCTGGAACGATAAGTCAGGGGGGGGATTGAAGCCGACTTTGTGTTCTCTTGGCAGGTAGGCCCAGTCCTTTGTAAGAATTTCGTTAAAAAAATATCATTTTTGTATCAGTAAATTTTTTGTTTATATCTACTAACAGATCTCTAAGATTCATAAATATTTAAACAATGGCAGTTGAATTTATAGAATGTGTTATAAAATTTGACAAAAATCGTACTATCACTGAAGCAAAGGCAAAAATTACGAAACATCCGCTAGATTTTGGCTACCTTTTCTGAGTTTTTGAAAGTTCAAGTAAGAACTAAGACGTGAAACCACAGGAATTATTTAACTCCACGCAAAATACATCAGTATGCGAAGTTTTAAGAAGATTGAACGTTTTAGAGTAAAAAAATGCATTTAAAACATATTGTTTACGAAAAACGCATGAAAAACGTCAATTTCTTCATGTTTTTAATGGGTTAAAGCAAGGATTAAAAGTTCAGGATAAAGGGGAGTACCTGGCGTTCACTGCAAAATAAGTTTGGGACTGTCTAAAGGTTTCGCTATTTATTTTTCATCAGCTCAAGAGCAAAGTTTTCTTTGACACGTACAAACTTTTGTAATTTTTTTTAAATTTTAAAGCCAAAATGCTCACTTTTTGCGGGAGATAGGTGTAAGACAGTTGGAACTAAACAGGAAATTACCTGGTCTGAATCCAAAACAATGATGTCTTCGACAAAAACAATGTATTTCTTGTCAATTTTTGCTCGAAAACAAAAATTCTCACTCCTCGAAAACCAAATCCGACCTCTCCCCAGTCTTTTTGAGTGTTGATTTTCCAGCGCGCTGGCTTCAGCCAGTCATAGGTTCAAAACACTGAAGTTATCGTTCCAGATCTATTACAGTTCAATGGGTAATACAGATCAGTGGTTCACCCCACTGAGTCGAGATAATCTAATCTTCGCGCCTCGCGCCTTTTCTTTGCGCCTCGCGCCTTTTTTTCGCGCCTTACTTTTCATGCTTTTTTTCGTGCCTTTTTTCTGTTGTTTTTCCCGCGCCTTATTCCCGGCCTCGAGTTTTTCTCGCTAAAAGCTCATTAAATTATTCTTAAAAATTGCCATCATCATCTTTTAATGTATAGGGAGAAAGAAACTTGCTAAACAAGTGACTCTACTATTATTCATTAACTGGAACGATAACTCCGCAACAAAGCCGTTTTTTCACTGGCAAATTTTTGTCGCGCAAATCTTGTATCTTATAAGCTCTCAACTAGGACAAATTAGATTCTTAATTAATAGTTCATTTCAATTTGAGTAGAACCGTACACAAGTCACATCGCGCGAAAATAATCGCCAGCAAAAAATCGGCTTATGAATACTGTGTATTACTTATGAATACTGCCCAATGTCATATGTCATTAGTCAAATGTCTGAAAATAACATAGAATAGATAAGTACAAAATTAAAGGGGGGGGGGGTTTACCCTTGATTAATTAAAGTCTGATTATGAACAGTTATATGATTATTTTGTTTCAAATAATTTGCTATCCGATCATCAATTTGGTTTTAGACAGTTTCACTCCACAGCATCAACCCTTTTAGATAGCACAAATGAGTGGCTTAGTTAATATGGACCGTGGTAAAATTAATATTGCAGTATTTCTAGACTTACAAAAAGCTTTTGATACGATAAATCACGATATTCTTTTAAAGAAACTTGAAAGGTATGGCATGGGATCACCAGTGTTGAATCTTTTAAGAAATTACCTAACAGACAGAACTTAGATGTGCTAAGTAAATGGCGTATTGTCCTGTTCAAAAACAGTTGCGTGTGGTGTTCCTCAAGGCTCGATTCTTGGTCCACTTCTATTCTTAATTTACAGAAACGATTTACCAGGTAGTTTGGAGTTTTCGTCGGCAAGAATGTTTGCTGATGATACTACATTAACTGCCTCTGGTGAATCAGTTCTAGATGCCGAGGTGGCCATCAATCATGACCTTGCAAATATCAAACAATGGCTCTCAGCAAATAAATTATCACTAAATCTTGTCAAAACTAAGTATTTATTAGTCGGATCAAGGCATAACATAAATAACTTATTTCATGCTCCCAAAGTGCATGTTGGTGACATGCCAATCAAAAGGGTGAAAAAAACAAAGGCACTTGGGGTCTATATTGATGAATATTTATCTTAGAATAAGCACAATGAAATATTTCGAAAAAAATCTCATCCGGCATCGGGGCGGTCAGGAAACTAAAGCCTCATGTTGATCATAATACGTTAATATGTGCTTACAATGCACTAGTTTTACCGCACTTCGATTATTGTTGTGAAGTTTGGGACACTATTAATTTTACACTTTGCAATCGCTTGCAGAAATTACAAAATAGGGCTGCTAGAATAATCGTGGGCCGTATAAACGAACATGGACAGTCTGAACTTGCTCTGGCTGAACTCAACTGGAAGACCTTAAGTGAAAGAAGGGCTCAGTTTGTTACAAGCCAGATGTATAAAATAACCCACGATCTAGCACCCAAACGATTATCCAATATTTTTCATGAAACGCCTTCCTCTCGACATTACAATCTGAGAAGTTCTTCCACTAAACTTTGTTTGCCCAAACCTAAGACTGGTTATCTAAAAAAGAGTTTTAGTTATAGAGGGGGAAAACTGTGGAACAGCCTCTCAGATGATATACGAAGTAACGAAACACTTGTTGCCTTTAAAACCAGCATTCGTGCACCTGGCCAATTTCTTAAAATTTTTTAATCTATTTACATATTTCATGTGAGTTCAAAATTTCTATTTATGAGAAATTCCAAATATTCCACGTAGTAACGTACTGTCTGTATGTTGTAATTGCTTAATATTTTTAATATATGTATGTAATATGATTTTTAAACTACGCGCCTCTTGGAAATCAGCTCTTGCTGAATGGTCAGCGTGGTAAAATAAAGTTTTAGCTACCTACCTACCTTCTTATTAGTTGAACTCAAACTATAGTTGGTTGAGTTAAACACGGGTTTATATGAATTAAAATTCACTGACGGGCTAATCGTATATGCCCAAAGTGAACGTCAGTAAGTGGTAGTAAATAATTTAATGAATTTTTGGTATGGTGGAAAACGCGGGGTGTGGGATACGGAATATGGGATGCGGGATACGGGGTGCGGGGTCAGTGGAAAATGCGGGGTCGGTGGAAAATGCAGGGTCGACGGTGGAAAATGCGGGGTCGACGGTGGAAAATGCGGGGTCGGTGGAAAATGCGGGGTCGGTGGAAAATGCGGGGTCGGTGGAAAATGCGGGGTCGACGGTGGAAAATGCGGGGTCGGCGGTGGAAAAGCTTGTCCTCATATTGAAAATAAAATGCTAATGTGATGAACAAGGCGAAAGTTTACTTCGAAATTTGCCCACTCACTTTGAAGTTTGCAACCTACCATGGGTTTTGTTCGTAATTCTCGAAGGTGAAAAGTGTATTTAACAAGATTAAAACACTGGGTTGAAGGTCTGATTCGACGAAGGCGAAATCCTTCACGAGAAAGAGTGCATGCAAATGTGGATGGTTGTACGATAATACGATTCTATTGAATTCTTCTACATTTTTTGCTTTTGCATTGAGTAATTAAAACTGACTTCTCGGTGGTGAAGCGAATTTTTTCTCACGAAGAGGAAATTCAATGGAATTATTCTTAAAGTGGAAGTATTTTGGCGCCATTTTGCGCCATTTTGCGCCATTTTGCGCCATTTATGGAAATAATAGCATGCTTATAAACATGGCGGTGAACTTCAAGCTTCTCTCATTAATAAAGAGCAAAAAAAAAGCAAAACCTGATTATGGACTTCCTAGTTTTTGTTGGGACGATGTTACTCTTGAGAGAAAATTAGACAGTGGAGCGTTTGGTACAGTTTACTTGGGAAATTACGCTCGTACTAAAGAAACAGTTGTTGTAAAGAAACTCAGGGGTGAGTCTGGAGACGGGAAAAGGAGATTTATCAAAGAGGCTCAAATGCTTAATGATTTAAAAGGACATAGAAATATATCCCAGTTCAGTGCCTTTTGTGATAACCCGTTTGCCATCATGATGGAATATTCAGTATTTGACTTTAATCCTTTTGCAGAAAATAAAGAAGTAACAACACTAAAAGATTTCATACACTTTGTAGATAATGAATACGACTTTTCTTCATTCTCCCATTTAATTCCATTATGTGCAAAAGATATTGCAACTGGACTTGACTTTTTGCACAAGAGAAATGTTGCGCATAGGGACCTGAAACTTAGTAATGTTCTTGTGAGTAATGTGCACTACATTGCCAAAGAAGGCCAAGATCTGCAGAAAGCTTTTTCTGAGCAACCCATTGTTTGCAAACTGGCTGACTTTGGGCTGAGTAGAAGTATTCAGTTTCAGACCCAGACACTCCTCCAGTCACAGACAGAATCAACCTTTTGTGGAACCCCACTTTTCATGGCACCAGAACTTTATTTGGAAACTCTTAAGAATGCAAAGCAAGCTGATCTTCTGAAATTTGATATCTGGTCATTTGGAATGGTGATGTATGCCATGTTAAACCCAAATGTAATAAGCCCTTACAGCAAGGAAATTGAAAGTACAAGAGTGCCATTCACAAAGGAAGTTTTTCAAGATATATTAAAGAAACGTTGCACTTCAGCTCATGATAGCAAGTATGAGAATTTACGTGTATCTCAGTGGGGGCAACTAGAGGTGGCATTTAAACTTTGCTCCAATTTTATGCCCAATGAAAGACCTACTACAGATCAACTGATAAACATACTTGCTAAGGAACCAGAGAACCAGTTGATATTGAAAAGTCTGGCAGTGAGTCAAAGTACTGCACTTGAGAATTCAGATAAACAATTTGCCTCACTTAATGTAGAGGAATCAATGGCACACTCAGTTCAAGGCCCAGCCAATGATGGAACAAACTGTTGCAGTTTTCTTGGCCTTGGAATTTGCGATAAAATGTTGTGTGAGGCAGTGAAGTGTAGAGTTGTTAACTGGGACAGAATTCTTCAGATTAGTGAAGACATGATAATTAACCTCCCATTACTTTTACATGGGTCCAGAGATGTAACATTAAACTATGATATATAAGCTCATGACATTTTAAAGTCGAAGAATCTTTTAAATTTCTCATATGAACTTTCAGAGGAGTTTGTGGATGGGCAGAAAGTGTTTTCAGATGGAGGACGTCAAAGTCTTATTGAATCTCTTTGTAAAAAAGCAGCTAATAAAGAGTCAAGCACATTTGTTGGTTTGTACACATGCAGTCCTTATACATTTGTACTTGGCATTCACGAACAGTCTTTTTTTTGGTGGACACACACTGTATTGGAAGCAATTTAGGTGGAAATGGCAATGGAATCTTAGTTTTTACCAAAGACTGTAGTCTTGATTCATGCAAGACATAATGCCAGTGGATCATAAAGTGCCTCGAGTGCTCAGGAGTTGTTGGAACAGAGTACCAAAGTCTTGTGTGGCTTACTATACTGAATGGTATGTTAATAGAATACTAATTAAATTAAGTTCAGGAACTAACAGTACCAGACTTAGAACAAAGCATTTACAGATTGTTCAAGAGGGGAGGGGGTTGGGTGTCTCAACTGTTTTGTGTTTATATAAGCTTGTATTGTGTAGGATTGCATTGTGCAATTGGTCTCTACAACAATCGAGAACAGTAAGCAGAGGTTCTTTGATACAAGCATAAACAATGGACAATCTGCTATGATTCAACAGTTATACTTTTAGCAAAACGACAATAAAAAAATTCTATATTATAATATAATATACTTTAAAGACATGCATAGAATTAATCTGTTTGGTTTGTCCGATATGGGCAAACATGTGCAAGTGGGTAAAACTAAATTGGCATATTATGTTCAGTTACTTAGTAGATTATAAAAGATTAGTAGATTATATAATTGGGTGTGAGTAAATTTGAAAAGAAAATTGATGATGTGATAGGTGAAAATGTTCAATCAATTATGTCAAAATGTTTTACTGTTTGTCGCTATTCCGCAACAGGGGGGTGGCAAAGGGTTGTTTTGCTGTGACAATTATCATTTCTGATTTTAAATAGGTTGCAGCAACCACAATTTTCTTAGACCTTCCCCCCGCCAAAAAAAAGAAGCAGTGAGAGTCTCGTTGGACTTATGCTGCAGCTTTCAATTTTTTTCAAAACATGAAATGGTTATTTTTTGATATGTATTTCAGACATTCACTGTACATCTTTTTTACTTTGCAGACTGTGAACCAATATGCTCAAATGTTTCTATTGGTGATGATAAACCTTATAGTGTATTTTCTATTTCATCATCCAACTCTACAAAAACAGGCAGTTGTGTAAGTTTGTTACAGGTGTGCCAACAGTCGCGTTTCAGAAAATGTTGATCAGTTCATTTTCTAACACTGAGGGCTCAATTACTCAAATTTCATAAAACTGTAGAGGGTCACCTTAAGAGTTATAAGAAGTTAAGAAATGAACTGATTGACATTTTTCAAAACACTTCTATTGGTGCTCGAGTGGATGCCCATATTTATGCACAGATCTGTTCAATCATGTACTGCTTAAGATATATAAAACATTTTCCGTGTTGATATACAGTTATATCAACACGAGTGAAAATTGGAAAAACAAGAAATTGTGTGGAAACACGACGCGCGCAAGGCGGAGTGTTTTCACACAATTTCGAGTTTTTCCAATTTTCACGAGTGTTGATATAACTGTATATCAATGCAAATGAAATGTTTTATATTTCTTTTATAATGTAACACAAAGAACTTTAACAGAAGAGTAGCCGCAAATTTTCCGTGTTGACATAGAGTTATGGCTCATAGCCAATCAGCCTTCAGAATTCACAAATGCTATATTATAAAGCTACTTTTTATACTGGTTCCAAGACAAATTAGTATTTATGATGATGTTGCAAAAAAAAATAAGCTCTTTATTATTGTGGTATAGTGTGATGAGGACGATGTAATGATTGTTGAAGAATTGCAACCTGAAGATGCCACTTCTCCAATAACAACAGTGGAAAAAAGGTATTACGATTTACATTCCCGTTTTTATGCCAGCTGCCATGCAAATTGGTCCATCTTGTTTTGTATATGCTACAGTAGGTTAAGTTCAAGCAACGAAGCTGTTCGATCCAACAGTGGAAGAAACAGCACAACGGTAAGCAGTTTTTGTGATATACACATGACATCTTTCACTTTCATAAGATGTACATTGTAATATACTTCATTTACTTGCTGTATGCAAACAGTGACAGACGGCAAAAGTTCAACATTAGCCAAATTGTCTATCTACTTCGCTACTGGATAGAGCAACAAGTAGAATTATTAACTCAAAATTACTTTTTGGCATTCACATTTTGTGCGCAAGCCATTTTCAATTTAAAGATCCGCCATTTTGGGTGGCAATTAAAAGCAACAGTAAGTTATGTAAGAAGCGTTGTCATTGGTTGAAACCCGTGCTGGATAACTCGACTGAGCACGCCAACTTTAATTATAAACGTTTTTGCCACCCAAGACACCGCCACGTATTTAATGATGCTTCATATTGCACGAGCCCAATACCGGTGTTGATAAAAAAATTTCGTACATACCTCTGATCGCCTCAAAATGTAGTGAGACTTAATTTTAGAATTGCGCAACTTTATGCAATCAGTATAGACTATTGTGCAGTCTGATCTTGCGCTTCGTTTTTTTAATTTGTTTAGACTGATTCATTGAGGGACCTAACTGCACTGAGCGATAAAGAGGAACTGGAAGAGCATATAGAGTTGTATCATGGTAATCCTTCGTTGCCTGTTTATACAAAAAACAAACAAGTTCTTTCTCCCGAACATGTCACCAGCCTTTTAATGGGTGTAGATAATGAGTCGAAAGTTTGCAAGGTTCCTCCAACTGCCATTGCCAATAATGTTACATTCTTAGTAGATCTACAGGGATTGAAATCTGAAAACGACGTAAATGTGACGACATGGGCCATTGGAGAAACAATAGTAACAAAAAATTTACATTCTACGTTGAATGGACGGACGACTTCGAAGCAAAAATACATACAAGTCAAAATAGTTCGGGAGAGAGACAGCAAGTAACTTTAAAACGAGAGTGCTGTAGGCTAAACAACATTGGTGAAGATGATTTAAGAAAGCGCATTGACTGGATATACCGTAAGGACGAAACTATAATTTTCACTCGAGTTACAGTACTGTATATTCGCTTTCTAATTTTTCCTGGTTTCAAATATCATCAACCCAACTGTATACATGTAGCTTAGAATTGCTGATAAGGCTGGTTGCATGTAAAATTGATACTGTATGGCATTTTGCTTCAAATGTAAGATCACTGATTTTGTCTTTTTGTGATATAGATCCCAGCGGTACACTTCACAAATACTGTTTGGTTCAGTATTCCTTCTGCAGCGGAGTTGAGCATGTGATACAGCCACACACGCATAGAAATGCTAAAAATACGAAGTCCGAGTACGTTCGTACCTGGGAGAGTACGAAGGATGCAGTTAAGAACTTGGCGGAGACAAATAAACCTCGCGAGGTAGTCCTTCAAGTCATAAAGGGGCTTGGAGGTGTAGACAAATGTACTACCGTAGGACAAATGGTTCGCAACAGGTAACAAGTCAAAGATTTAACAAGAAATAGACCCACACCAAACTCTAATCAAGTGAAAAACATAACTGGGCAAAGCAAGAGGGTCAACGATCCATGGTATCAGCTACTTATCGACAGTAAAAGACAAGCTAGAGATGGTGAGTTAGCGTTCGTAAGAGATGTTCGTGTTGCTCCAGATCCTCTGTGTGTACTTACAAACAGACAACAACTAAGAGATGTAACGCGATTCTGTTGTAATCCGTTGGAGTTTCAACCTTTTACTATAGATCCAACGTTTGACATTGGCGAGTTCAGTGTAACTGTTTCAACTTATCAGCATCTTCTCCTAGAAAACAAAAGTGATTCTAAAATGCCTTGTTATGCCTTGGCCCTGTTATGATCCATCACAAGAAAACGAAGAATACGTACTCGTCGTTTTGTGGCGTGATAAAATCACTCGCGCCATCATTACAAGACCTTCTGCTATTTGGTACCGACGACTGCTCTGGAACAAGCCTTTAATGAGAATTTCGAACGCGAATTCATCTTCTCTGTCAAATCCACATAAAAAAGAATATTGATCGAAAACTCGAAGATATAGGAATAAGAGGCCACGATAAAAAACTAATATTATACGATATCTTTGGAAGAAATGCTGATGGAGTTTTTGAAAAGGGTTTAAGTGATGCTGAAAACGAAGAAAGTTTTTTGCAACAACTCGAAATTTTCGGAAGTAAATGGATTTCTATGCACGAAAATGGAAAGGTTTTCTTAAAGTGGTTCAATGAGCATAAACGTCAGAAGTTCCTTAAATCCGTCATTGCGTCAGTAAGAGAACGTTCAGGGTTGGGCAAACCACCAGTTAAGTTTACCACAATTAGATGTGAGAGAAGCAACGACTTATCCAGGACTTTCGAATGCGTAAACAGGGTAGTACAGGAAAGTGTGATGAACACAGTTTCGCTATACTTATCCTTATATTTATACTTATATACTTATATACTTATATTTATACTTATATCTATACTTATACTTATATTTTATTGCAAGAACTTATCGAAATGCAACAACGTGAGGCCGAGCTGGCAATCATTGGTAAAGGGGAGTATCGTTTACGCAAAAAATTTGACAATCTTTTTGTTTCAGCAAATGACTGGGACAAAATGAGGGAAGATCAGCGAAAGCTAGCTTTGCAGAAAATACACGTCAATGAGATAAAGGATTGCCAATCGACTGCTGTTACCGAAGCGACTAGCAAACTAGTTCATGAAACCACTCCTCTTCTTATCCATTTCCAACAGGCGGGAATTGATTGGATTCCTCGTGATCACCTAGTAAGAATAATAACGAAGGCAGTTGATACAATAAACCAACCCGAGAAAGTTGTTACTATGGATTCGGACACTTACCTTATACCATCATCATCAAAACCCAGAAATCCACACGTTATAAACACATTTCCAAACGGCAAGGTGGCTTGTAAAGATTGCCCCGGCTTTGCTTCCAGCTCAGTATGTGCTCATGCCGTTGCTGTGTGCCAGAAGACAGGGAAACTGCAAATGTACCTAAAATGGCTAGCAAGAAGTAAACGAAAGACTGGAATGAACTTGTGGAAAGCTGTTTCACAAGACATGCCAGCCGGACTGGGAAGGAAAGGTGAAAGGGCGCCAAGGAAGAGAAAGCGAATCCAGGAACAGCCAAGGGTAGTGATAACTCGAGCAGAAAATGTTGTTCCGAATGCAGTGTCTCCTTTGACACGTGGGAGCGCAGAATATGTCCTTATTTGGTATAGCACCAACAGTAGCAAACCCGCAGCCAGCACCACCAATTCCGCAGCCAGCACCACCAAATCCACAGCCGACGCCAATTATCTCCCAGCCAACAGCCGTTCCAGCTTTTGGAAGCCTACCTTCTGCACCACTTAAACCACCTTATCCAAGACCACAAGAGAATCAAACTTTTGTGTATCTTCTTCGCTTCTGTCCTCAACAGACAAGTGTTTGTTTTGGATGTGGAAACAGTCTTAAAGCCAATGGTATTATATCCCCTCCTCCGCTTGATTTAGTTCTTGTTTCGAACATGATGAGGGAGTGGGTGTTTGGTGCCATATTCAGTGTGTAAGGCGAAAACAGCCTTATGCAAATCCTCGGGCATTTATTGTTACACCAGAAATAAGAAACTGTCTTGAGACATCTCATGTAAATTTCCTTAGAGAGTATTTGGGTATAGTGGTGTAACTGTTTACTTGTATTTAGACTATAGAATCTGTTGCGTTTTGTTTAGTTTAGTTTACAATGCCAAGAATGCTTTATGTTCGGTGTTCTGTGCGGTTAAACGCTTGACATCGTGCTCTGTTAAACATGGCGAAGGAAATTGGTATCAACGACAGAGATTTTTCGATAGTTTTCAAACAGAACGTCAGTTTAAAACCTATAATTTCGCCCAACATTAAACAAAAGATCAAGCGCTATAACATACAGCAAATAACATACTGTAAAACTTATTTAAAAGTCGTAGTTGGCACATTTTTACTGCATTAAATCAAACACCGATACTTTTTCGAGCTTTTCGGTAGGTCTAATGCCTATCGACCAATTGACATTTATTTTCAGATACCTTTATTTACACTGCAGTGCTAGAAAGAGACGCGGATACGGGCGCGTAAAATGTAATTTCTGAGACTTAAGATTAAAATTTACCCCAGTTAAAAACCCTCTACAAATCTCACGTTAAATGTTTCAGAATTCTTCGCCGTCGCTATTTGGCTCTTCCGGCGCCTCTGCTTCCACTATTAAAGAGCTTTAGAATTGTCTACGTTTACGAGAACAAGTCGACTACAAGCCTTTGCCGTTGAAAATCATCTACCACAAACTCGATAATGATTAATGTCCAGTTTTTTGACACAATATATGTCTTGAAAACAGCAGTTAATACAAAAAAACGAATATAGCTTTATAGGAGTTTCTCGTAGCCGCAGTCAAATCCAAAATTGTTGTTATGCGAGTTAAAGTTGCGCTGTACTGCTGTGTGATGCTGATAACCTACTTTTAATTTTTTACTGCACGTAGCCTTATTGTAATAGTAATCGTAAGTATAAAATATAAAAATATAAGTATTTGAAAGAAACCTTCAATGGTTATCCCTATGTGTGGTAGACTCTTCAATTGTAATTCATTTTCCCCCGTCGACCCACTTCTGCGGGGGTAATGGGGTATTACCCTAGGTACAAGGTTGGGTCGATCCCGCATTTTCCACCGTCGACCCCGCATTTTCCACCGTCGACCCCGCATTTTCCACCGTCGACCCCGCATTTTCCACCGTCGACCCCGCATTTTCCACCGTCGACCCCGCATTTTCCACCGTCGACCTCGCATTTTCCACCGACCCCGCATTCTCCACCGACCCCACATTCTCCACCGACGCCGCATCCCATATCCCGTATCCCACACCTCGCGTTTTCCACCATACCTGAACTTTTAGCGAAAACGACGCGAGGCGGGAAAAAAGGCGCGGGAAAAACAGCAGAAAAAAAGGCACGAAAACAAAGCATGAAAAATAGGCGCGATAAAAAGGCGCGAAAAAAGGCGCGAGGCGCGAAGAAAAGGCGCGAGGCGCCAAGAAAAAGCGCGAAGTGTGAAGAAAAGGCGCAAGGCGCGAAGAAAAGGCGCGAGGCGCGGGGCGCGAAAATTAGACTATGAGACTGAGCCATGTTGCAATATTGAAGGACTGTGGAAACTGGAAAGGACCATAAAGATGTCTTCAAGCCATTCGGTCGAAGAGGACCCAAAGAAATATTTTTATGCAACAACGAAAGGTGGGGGTTTTAGCAATCCAATTGCTGAATACATCTTGACTAATTCTCAAAGAGAACCCGATGTTCTTCGACGATTGCACGAGGTATGTTTAAAACATTTGCTAAGCTACCTATAAACGTACAGACACCTCTAACACGATTCGGTTATAATGTCAAAGTGTTTCTATTCTTAACTGTTTTCCTCTCTGGTAATTTTGCTAGTTTTAAGGTCAAGTTTGTCTATTCTCGGACTTGTGTGGTATTTGTTTGTTCTTTGACCACTGCGAAGTATGCACAACATTTAACACCATATTAAACACGCATCCAACTCGCATTTAGTTGAATGAAAGCGAACGATATTGCACACATGAATTCAAACCTAGCAGTAGAAATTTGGCCATGAAAATTGCAGCTACTTCTGTTGAAAGTATTTTGTGACTAATTGAATTGTTCTTCTGGTTTCACGCGATCATGCTTCTCCTTTTTCCAATTCTATGGCTCTTGTGACTTACTTTCCGTCTCTTTTTAAATTGTATTAAAGAATTCCCACCGTGAAATGTTTGATTTGTAAAAAGACATTAACTAAATCCCAGAACGCCAATCAACTGCCCAGAAATATTCTTCAACTGCAGTTGGAGGATACACGTTCCCGAATTCACTGTCGGTTTTATTTAATACATGTTGAATGGGTATTGAATGCCGTGCGTACTTCACACTGGTTGCTATTTGATTGAAATGTTGGTTATTTAATCATAAAACCGAATTACCGTAAGCGCAACGAATGGTTACATATTATACATCCAGTTCAGTGTTTTTGGTTGCATCAAATAACGAATCGTTCACACTAGTTTGTTGTTTGAAATAATGAAATAAATAAGTATAGAAATTTACGATATTTGGCTAATTTAGCTAACTGATAAAAGGACATTTGGCGTCCCACACTTAAATTATTATAACTCTTTATTTGAATGTAAAAATATAAAAGCAACGCCTCACAACAAACGTGTGGGCTTACAGTAACAAGATAATAATAACAGTTCATATTAAATTATTTCCTACAATATATAGTACTAGTAATTGAATATTAAAACTAAAGTTCCATTGATATTAATTATTTCAAATTTGTTCTAATCGTATTGGAATTATATTATAAAATATCATATGAAGTTAAAAAGGCACCTATTGACAAACACTCTTTTAAATCGTTGTGTTCTAACTCTCGGTAGTTCATATTTATGTCCTCGGTCGCGTAATTCGAGTTGTTGTTGAGGTAACAAGGTTTTCAAGGCATGGTTGGGATCTGTAGTTATTTTCTTCCATAGGACTCCGTCTTTGTTGTTTAACATGTCGACAATAGATAATTCTTGTGCAAGATATCCATACTTGTATGAACGTTTTAAAAATTTGTCTATTTGACTAAGGTACTTAGAATACGACGCACATCCCCAGACCTCTATACCAAAAACTAATATTGATAAGATAAGACTATGAAACAGAAGATCCAATTCTTTACTAGAAAACCCATAGTATTTACAAGTCCGGATAATATACAATCTGCTGCAAGCTCTACTCATCAACTCATTCATTTGCAAGTCCCACATAGTAGGATTTTCTTGAAACGCTACACCTAATATCTTCAACCAACTTTTACGAGTAATCATAGGCAAAGGCTCAGGAAGTGGCCGAGCTATTTTACCGTATATGACCATCTCCCACGTCTTTTTTAAGTTTAGTTTCATACGATTTTTTTCCGCCCAGGTCTTGATATTATTAGTTTCCATATGAGAAGTATCACTATCATCCGTGATCTTAATCCCTAGATTTATGTCATCAGCGAATTTGACAATTAAGTTAGAAGCTTGAACAGGACGTATGTCATTAATCATGATAGAAAATAATATCGGTCCTAATACCGTTCCTTGAGGAACCCCACGGTTTATAGGCAAGTAGTCCGTTTTAATGCCATCAATAACGACTCGTTGATACCGACTGGTTAGAAAGTCGATAATCCAATTTATGATATAGGGACTAATAGGAAGCTCCTTCAACTTATTGCATAAAATTTCGTGCGGCACCGTGTCGAAGGCCTTGCTAAAATCAAAAGAAAAGACGCGCACCATACTCGCATCACCATCCAACCATTCCATCCAGGTATGTTGAGCTTTTATCAACGCCATTGTAGAACTATGACCTTTCTTATATGCAAACTGATCTTCATGGATTACTTTTTCCATCACCGGGGATAGTTCGGTTGTATAAATTGCTCTTTCAAACAAGCGAACAATTATATTGGTCAACGAAATGGGACGCAGTTGGTTTGGCTCTATGCAAGGGGACTGTTTAGGAATAGGTAAGAGATTTGCCAGTTTCCATTCATCAGGAACAATGCCGAGTTTAATTGATGTATTAAAAATGGTGGTAATCACAGGCGCAATGTCATATGCATAGGTGTTCCAAAACCAATATGGCAACTCATCTGGGCCTGAAGTGGTTTTTTTCTGCTTTAGCAAGAGTTTACAAACAGTGTGGACAGATAGTTCAGGTACTCTTGTGCCATCGGGAATATGAAGAGGGGTAACATAATCTGGATCCGTGTTAATAGTTTGAAAGTGCTCGTTCATTACCTTCGGGTCAATAATGTGGCTTAATGGTACTTCGCTATTGCCACGACCAGTTATTTTGTTGACTAATGACCACCAAATGGCAAATCGTTAGAAATAAAATTTCTACCTTTCGTTGATTGTCTTCATCAGACAATCACACCAGCTGTTCGTACAAGTAGCAAGGTAAGGCTCACACAGACCGGACGCTCTCTTTTCCGCAGAGCTTTCTCGGCTCTTTAACAGTGCGAAGCGTCGATCTTACGATCTGACTATAAACTATGATTTTATAAATGTAAACAAGCGAGAGGCGCTAGACTGTAATGAGTGAAATGGGGAAACTCGCTGAAAAATTAAAACGCGTGCGACGAAAGGCGCGAAAGGTGGAGAGGGAAAGCAGGGCTCCAAATGGCATTTTTTTGTACCTGGGGTTTAGTGTTTAGAAAATTAATAGCCTAATTTTCTTCAATTGTCAAGTACCCAACTGGTAACTATTTGGGAGGAGAACTTGGGTCTGTTGGGAGAAGGTAATCAATAAGACCATTGATAGCTATATGTGTTACATTTTGTATTATTATGTTATTTATTATCATTTGGATATGCATTTTGCATATGCAACTTCGAAAGTCTATTTAGTATTACCATTCGTACCGGTATTGTAAGCAATTAATGATTTTGTCAATCAATCAGTTAGCTATCATATTCTCAGTCACTGTAATCTGTATACTAATCTATAAGATTATACAATACACTTGGCAACGTAGCCAGACCGACGATTTAGTCCTGCTATATGCAAATATTAAATGTTTTATTTTCGTGTTCATTGATTGTAAAAACATTTAAACAGTCAGTTTGTATAGAAACTAAAAATGATTATACAGTTGTAATTGCCATAGCAGGATTAAATTGTGGGGTTAGCCATGCCACTGAATTGGGGAAGTTGCTATATTAATATTAATAACTTATCACTATTGTTAATGTCATTCAAAGATAACCTAAACAAGTGTTCATTTCAAAACAATTTCAGTGAAACCAAAATTTAACAGTTGGTTGTTTGTTTTTTAGAGTTTTTAGCGTAGAACTTTCTTTATCTAGATTAGTTCTCATAAGAGCGGGTAGATGTTTTTTTGCCCATTCTTTGTTTAGTTTTTGAAGTGGTAAGCAATGCAGGGGGACAGGGTTTGCATAAATAAACATTTCTTCATTTACCCTGTCTTTTTTTTTCCTCTTGCTTTATGGGCTTCGTTGTACTTTCCACCGAATCTTTTATCTGAGACGTCTTTGGTCAACTTGTCCACACGTTCAGTATCAGACTGAGATCGTGACATGATGAGACAGATCTCAATTAGTTCTGGAATGTCTGGTATATTTCATGCAAGCCATACTCAACCCTGTGGAAGTAGCTAAGAACAGTTGTGGTATTCCACTGGACTTGACCAGCTTCATTTTTTACAAACCAGACATCTTTGAAACGATCTTTGTTGTCCCGAACACGTTCTTTGAATATTTTAAAATGATTCAGAAGACATTCACATTCAACTCCACGGCACAACGGGCTACATGGGCTTTCAGGGAAGGGATTTACTATTTGCACAGCAGTTCATGTTGTGACGTCATACGACGAATTCCGATTACGGAGCTTCGTGTATAGCTCCCAATCACAGTAGCTTATTAATCTATGGCCGTAGGGAGTGTGTATTTACATTGTATCTTAAAATACCGACGTTTACATCGCTTAGTTGATAACTACTGATGTATATTTATAAAAACATGTATATTTCGCAACTACTCTAGTATGAAAACGTTTTATATTCTTGATAAAAGTGATTTCACGCGTTGTCGCATGGCAGGTATCTTGGTGTGATCGAACCAATGCCGAAAATTAGGTATTTTCGTCAGCGTGTCAACAGTTAATGGTTCCTACAAAACGGTAAGGATAACGGATACAAATATATAACAAATATATAACAAAATAGTTATCGCTTTCAGAGCTATATCTACAGCATAGGGGGTTTGATTTCCCACGCTGCTCACATTGTTTTGTTGCCCATATTTATTTTCAACAACATTGAACAATAAGCCTGATCAGGGTTAACAATGTTCAGCAATATTTTTTACAACTGTGAACAATTTTGGCGGCAAAAAATTGTTCAGTCAATGATTTATCAACATTGCAACAGTTTGATTTTTGTCGTGGGTATGGGAGGTTCCCATACATGTATTATGTATACTGTAACAAAAGAGATTTATTTTATCAGTATAGGTTAAATAGCATTGATTGATATGATATTAGGCCAGCCCAATAGAATGTTCACATGTAAATACTGTAAGAAGTCGTGTAGTTTGATTTACCATAATGAGCACCTCTGCAAATTTCAAGACATACACTCCACAGTCTACCACATTGGGCTGCTGTGGCACCTAAATTATGAAAGTTAGGAAGAAAAGTGAATGATTGTGTATACAGCATTTTACTTGAGTAATAGTAGATATCACATTATTCTGCAATCGTGCTGTAATAATAAGATTATATAATTATATAAAATAATATAAAGTGTACATCAATTAAAATACTTAGCTATACCAAGGGGTATATAATCCGATTGCTCTTAAAATCATGTGCAACTCCTTTTTAGACTTCCCATTCTACATTTAGGTACCTGAAGAATGAATTTAGATACATTTACATTTGCCATGAACTTATATCACAGTAACAAATATCATAGTGCAGTACATAAGTTTCCATAACATAGTAGTGGTTAATCAAGGCACTGAAGCATGAGAAATGGTATTACAGCATAAGGTTAAAAATGACATTTAAAATATTTGCCGCATGGTTAGTATTAACCTCATTATAGTGTCTGTTGCATGGGTATGATGTGTTGTAACCAATCCTGGTCTTGTTGTGCAGTTCATGGAATCAAATACAGCCATTGCTGTGCTATAAAAGTAAAAGAACAAAATGAATTTATTTTATTGTCCAAAAATAGAATAAAGTTAGTTGATTGTCAATGGTGCACACAATTCTCTGCAATGTATTACTCACACTTACCATAAACAGTGATTCAATGTTATTTAAAAATAGTTTAATATAAGGTAAATAGACATTAACTTGTAATCCTAGGTGCCAAATGTAATTAAATGACCCAAAAGTTATTAATATCTATCTTATGTTCTCTGTAAGCACTCTCCCATCTTTTTTCTTCAGGGAACCAAGTTCCCTGTTGCCAGCTTTGTACTTGCACATTGTTTTTGTACACCTCAGAATCTGTCAGTTTGGCTTTAGCGCCTGTGACATAAAGAAATGGACAGTCTCGATTCTGGCCTCGTGGTGCATGTGCTATGCTTCTCAGGTGGTGCAACAATGTCCCTCTATCCTCTGAGTTTAAGCCATGCTCGCTTTTTTTCGTCCATCTTTCCCACGCTTGCTCCCTGTGGAAATCACACAAAAAGACTGATGTGCCAACATCTTGGAAAACTACAATTGAACAAAAGATAGTCTTATTATTACAAAAAATCAATCATGACTAAATAAAATGGAAATTAATTGGTTAATTAACAATCTCATTGCTTGCCTGACTCAATGGAATGAATTTCTACAATGGAAAAGTCAGTCATAAAATTTCGTGGTCTCCATTCAGGATTCCATGTGCGCAAGATGCGAAGTGCTTCACTCACTTGTTCTTCAGTTTCATCTTGTACCACCTAGTCTCCTATAAGATTTAATATGTAGCATAAGTATATTTTATTTCGATCAATACTGTATTCACAAACTATGATCTGTATAGAAAGTATTAGAAGGGGGAGGGGTACATGTAATGAATAGCTTTCTCATACTTGTCTTCCTTTACTACGTATTTCTATTCTTTTTAATTTTTAGGAACTTTTTCTCAAACAGAATTTAATTGAAACTACATCTCACAGTACATACCAACAACTTCATATCCATTGTAGGTTTTGACACACACGAAGAAAAATGGGAGTGCATACTTTGTTGTTTTATATGTAGCATCAAGAAGCGAAATCTCGTTTCCATACTTGACCATCAGACGTTGCTGCCACTGTTCCTGATGAACATATAAAAGCTTTTGGGTTTGTTGACTTTGATCCAGGATTTCGCTGTTATTTCTGGCTGTGCACATACGTAGAAAAAGTTTTGATGTGGGGTCTTTCTTTGTCCATTCATCAATCATTCTTTGGAGATTAACCTCATCTAACTTGCTAAGTTTGTGTTTCGTGATGGCTTTGTATATGTGATTCATAATGTCTTTGTTGGTTGGGTAAAACGATCTGTTCAGTATTGAGGGCCTTAGAGCTGTACTGTCTGGAAATAATATGTTTTCCACATGGTAAGTCAACAATTTCTTAACTTCTTACCACTGTGTTACCCCTAGTAGTAGAAACAAAAGTTTGGACATTAATTGAATGTCCTGTACAATAAGGTCACCCAAATTTTTGAGAATCACTGTATTTTGCTTGCATTGTAGAGTGTTATGTGGATGTCTCACGTGCTGCAACTAGCTCATAATTTCTTTCAATTATAGAAGGATGAACTGCCTGGCCAATACCACATATTTCTCCATTAGGGTGACTTGTGTGTGCTTGCAGGCCTAGAACTTTCACATATAACCTCTTTACTTCCTTGATTTGTGCATCTTTGTTTTCTCTGTCAGCTTTCAACTTTTTCAGGATTAATGGTTTGATGACTCTTTCTATCTACAATAGTGTAATACATTGCACACAATAAGGAAGTGATTGCTAATTTGGTTCACTGTTAACGATAGATAGGAAAGATAATATAGTAAATTGTGTGCTTCTGGGTTTGCTTTATTCTAACCCCATGTTTTATTTTGCAGGGTGGTAAAATGGTGTACTCTGGATAAACCGTCAACTCTCTAATTGTGATCTGCGCCATGCATCCAAGCTTTTTAGTTGGCTGCACTCGAAATCGTCTTTTCTTGCCAGTTGGATGTCCATTCATACCCTATGAGTTAAAGTTAATAATGTATGACAAAGCATGTTGTAATATCAGTATGACTTATGACTTCATTAAATCATTTTCAAAATCGTCATCTGAGGTACATTTTAAATACAGTAAACATACATTTTTGACATTAAATCCTACTATAACAATTTCATTATTTACTAATTAATCACTATGTACTGGTAATATGGTAATTATATTAGTTATCATTGTTGATATTAATAATAATTGTTATTATTATTAATATTGTTATACTTATTTTCAAATTGTATGGTAGTTAATTGTATATTATGATGTATAATGTGAAATAGTTGACAATATTAAAGTCACATACAGACTTGCTTCAATTCTCTTTTTGTACTGGTCACACTTTATCTGCCGACATGCTGATTGGCTTTTGGGAGGGGTGAAAACTTTAAAAGAGTGGGAGAGGGGGCGTTATTGGTAAAAAAGATGAGGTTAATCTTAGAAGGAGGGGGGTTATCAAACCCTTTTCCACACAATCCATTGATCATGGCTATTCAACTACAAGAATTAAGCAATACACGTGCTACTCACAGTAAACTCCTTATATTTAGCTAAAGTTTTTATTAACTTGCCTCATCTGAACTTTTATTTGTTTGCCGACATGGTCCATAATTACACTCCAGTAACCTTATCCCATTGATGCAAAATGAAATACCAAAATATGGTATTAAGATATCACCAATGTTACTGCTCCATCTCAAACTACCTGTAAGTATTAGAAAAACTAAAGTTCATAACACATGCTTAACCTACAATAAATCACCTATAAGGACTGTTGGGAAGAAGGGGGGCGGGGCCGGGGGTGGACTTTGTTGACTGAAGCATGTTTCTTGTACATACTAATATACTATGGCAGTATAGCCATTTACTATGAGCCCAAACATATTTTCCTTTCGTTAAGAAAGTTAAATATTACAATTCAAATGTTCGCGTACTTTATATGTTCATTCATACCTTCATTTCCATATCTCTTAGCCGAACCTCGTAGCGCTGAAGAACGCAACTTAAAAGATGTTGATCCAACCACTTCGTACTCTCGCAAAAACTCGTTTAACCTCAGCTCTTCGTCAATCCATCCGGTAAAATATCCGTCCTTCTCCACAACGTCTTTTAGATATCGCTTAATAACTTCTAAAATATCTCGATTGTCATCATTTGCATTATTTAAATTACCCGCCATTATGCAAATCTTCGCGCAAAAAGAAAGCTAAAAATTCCCTCGATTGTATCGCTCAAAAGACGATTTTGCAATAGGCACTGATGACCTCACGACATGAACTGCTGTACAAATAGCAAATCCCCTTTCAGGGAATGAAAAATTGCCATCATTAAAATGACCGGCAACAGAAATAAATTCATAGATATATTGCTGGCTGAGTTTTTCAGGATCATGGAAGTCGAATGACTTAACATCAAACACCTTCACGATATCTCGTTCTTGTTCACCTGGCGCCAAGAATGTTGCAGATTCCCTCAGGACTGCTGATGTCAGCTGCTTCATTCTGACTTCAACACATCTCGTGATCTCGTCTGGTGTCAACTGCCGCTCCCGATTTCTGAGCTGCGGTTGAAAATGCACATTGTGTTGCATAATGTTTATTTGCTGCTCGGGCTTACTTGGATTTGGCATAAAATGACCTGTAGCAGTGTTTGGAAGATGACGTCGAACTCTTTTATTCAGGGGACTATCGGCCAGGGGTAGATCATTTATTCCTTTGATATTGGCGACAAATCGGTCAACGTTTTCCTTGTCATCCCAAAGTGGATGTATGTCTGACTGGGATGCTTCGCTGGCAAAAACAGACTGGCTAAATACAGTACATCGGCTAGTATCAATAGAGTTGGCAAAAAGAGAGGACTCACCAGATTCTTCAAGTGACCTTGAATATCCACGTCGCCGTTAGCGGATTGCTCTTGCCACATTAGCTCCAGAACATAGGCGTTTGCAAGAAGTGCATCAATTGAGACAATAAGATAGCGAATTAATCTGGTTTCAACCAGCCTTTTCATGGTCTTCACTACCGAATCACAGAGTGATGCAGCGTATCTAATGCTCCTTTGTTGTTTAGGCGACTGGCATATTTTGGAAATCATGATGTCCAGTTTGGAAAGAACGTCATCGAGCCATTTAAATTCTGGTTGTTTTCGTATCTTACCCACCATCGACTCAAGCTTGTGTGCTCTGTCAGCGAAATGTAAGTGAGCGCAATTGAACTTTACCTTCCACAGTCTTTGCCAACCTTGAATGTCTCCAGTATATACTGCCTCGCAATCTGAAGATGACGACGTCACGCTCTTAGCAATTGTTTCTTTGGACATCTTTAGGTCGTTTTCAAGGAAATCGAGTACGTGGCAAAATACACCCCGGGCATCACTGGCATGATCCGCTACTGGTGTGCCACCGAGGGTTTATGCGTATTCAGGAAGTGGATCCTCGTGTCGCGAAATCACATTTTGGTTACCATTGATGCAAAAAGGTTCACCGTTGTTAATCAAAATTCGCATATTAATTACTTGACGTGTGACATGTTCAACAGTCACTTTGTCCATAGATAGGTGGCAGTGTCTTAGATGACCAGTAGTGGGATTAATTGATGCAATGTACTTGACTAAAGAACGTAACTGGAAATCATAGATACAATCAGTTGCACTGGCCATTGCCATATCGGACAGATGACGGTTTCCGACCTCAACTCCTTGCAGGTGATGCAGGTAAGACATAAATGGGTACTTGTTGTATGCCACATGACACTGAATTAGCCGCTAACATCTTAACAGGAGTCGTTGAGTCACTTCGTTTTCTTTCTGCTGGTTGACAAGAAGTGAAGACTGTATTGTATTTCTTTTTCTTTGTTCTTCAGCGGATACACAAATCGCATGACATTGAAACTTCTCGTGACTTATTATTTTTTGCACTCGATGATCGCTATCCAGAACAACAGAGCAATCCACCCAATTCTGCACGCTCAAAGAACCTCGATGCTGTCGGATTTGCATGTGGTGGCGCTGGCATAAACTACAGGCTCCTGAAGGTGGACTTGGTGTTTGTTGCAACTTTACTTGCAGCCAAGAATGCGCCATTTGTAGTTGAACAAGTGATTGTGAGGTATTGTTCACATTAGACACGATGTTGTGAGCCTTTTCCAAACGTTGGTCTATTTCGGACAGCTTGTGTTCCAGAACAGTTTTTGTTTGCTGCAGTACAGTTTTCAAGTCTCTTTCGTTAATACTGATTTTTTAATGGCGAGATTCAATGACGCAACCGCATCTGTGAGATTGTGCATCTGTTTGTTCGACGATTCCGTTGACGTTGCCACAGCTGATTGTGAAAGGTCTGTTTCATCCTGGTTATACTCACGTTCCAACACATCTTCACATGTACTAGTCTTCTCATACTGTAGTGTCGATCGTGTACTGTTCGTCACGCTAACTGCAGTTTGGTTTTGAAGAAATGATCCGGAAGAGGGATTTTCTTGTTGTGGTAAACGCACTTGTACAATGTTATCATTCTGAACACGAAGCAGATAGTCGGTTGGCAGTGAATTGCTTTTCACTATTCCCAAGATCTTACTTATAACATCAGCGTTTGTGATCTTGTGTCTTCTTGATTTAAGGTGATTTTTCAAATTATCCAGGCGAAAATTTCGGTATGAACAATTAATAAGAGGGCATCGACTGATAATAGACTTTTGAGTTTTGCTCTTAACATTATTCTTGATTAGCTTGTTTTTCTACTATGTCACTTTCTCAGTTTAATAAAAAATGTAAACAGTTGGCTTCTTTTACAACGCAAATACATGATGTCATTATTGATGTTAAAGACAATGACATCATTGCAGATTGCATTAAGTTCCAAAGCTTAGCTGGAAAACATCGCTTAGTCATTGTAGATTTACGTCACAAGAATTCCATGTTGGCAATGCGTCAATAAGGCTCCAGCGCAAAATAATTGCGAACAATTTAGACACTAAGATTATGAAAAGATTAATTTCTTCTTAAATTGAAAATATTTCTGCTTGTATGTCAGAATTACTTTGATCACAGTAAACGGCGAAAATAATGATGCGTGAAACTATACGAGAAATTTGCAGTAAGACGAATAAAGTAGAAAGCCTGAGGGGTATTGAAAATTGCTGTCAACACGTCAGTTAAGTAGGTTAAGAGATAAGGGGAAAATACCTCTATCACCTAGCTGAGGCATGTACACTAGCATTATTGCCATATTGTGGATCGACAACTTGCAGTATATAAAATTCTCGTATAAATATTACTTAAGTGTTATATATATTATATGTTATAAATAGAGTATGTTATAAAAATAAAATGTAAATATACTTGAAAATAACACACCCAATAATGAAATATAACACGTTTTTGTCTCAAAGCAAACGCGTTTTAGTGCCGTTGGAGAAATAGAGAAGTTTATCAACGCTTACTATGCTTGCAACAGTGAAAATAACGCCATCCTTCTATCATCGTCGCTATAGACTTTCTGATAACATACGTTGTTATTGTAACGAAGCAAGTCA
This sequence comes from Muricea muricata, assembly GCA_963855995.1. Taxonomy (NCBI): domain Eukaryota; kingdom Metazoa; phylum Cnidaria; class Anthozoa; order Malacalcyonacea; family Plexauridae; genus Muricea; species Muricea muricata. Next base: position 91,135,018 of record OY979716.1, on the reverse strand, counting down.
AATGAGTATTTGGGGTAAGTCATTAATGCCTCAAAAGCAGCTAACATTTTACATTTACATTTACATTCAATATTCAGTAAATCTGTATTTCTGTACATTATTCAAGGAATAGATTATAATTTTTGATTTACTGTTTACATCAGTGCATTATTGTGTGGAAACAGATTTGGTCTATATATTTGATGCCAAATGTTCAGTTGTCTGTCTGTTGTTACATGGAACGTCCTAGTTTTTAGGGCAAAAAATTGCTGAGAAGCCTAGGAACGTCCTAGTGTTGTGCGCGTAAGGGTCTGAGAGCGTCCTAGAAATACCGTATTTGGGGAAATTCTAGGTTGTTCTCAGTCTTTCTCGCCTAAAACTAGGACGTTTCCAGACTCCAAGCAACTCGCATGCAAAAGATGATGATGTTGTAATCATAATTCAAGAAATGTTGACAGACAACGACATTCCTGAGCCAGAGATTAATATCGCATTCTGAGCCACTTAGAAATATTGTCATACCTCATAAATTTTTACGAATTGAAACATGCACATTAGGTTCTTAAACAATTACATTAGATACTCAGACATGCATATTATGTTTGCAAGTGCTTCGAACATTTTTTGCTTTAATTTTTTTGCAATGTTTCCCAATTTTGGCAATGTTAGTTTTTGCTGTCTCAAAGATTTAAATCGTCAGAGGAAAAATGGTTACCCTGAATAATGAAGTGTCTTTGAGAATTGAGATGAAAATTTCTAGTTGCCAAATAACTATAATTTTGTTGTCAAAATAAGCATAACATTGTAATTGAGCCTACAAGAGGAGAAAATTTGATAAAGACAGAGTGAGGGATTGTGGTGTCAAATTAATATTGAAACGTTATTTTAGCAAAAACAGTCTCGACAGATGTTTTGATGATCAGTTCGAGATATTTAAATGGAAATCAGTATTCCTAAACATCATCACATTCACCAAAGGTGTGCTGCACTGCGTGGAAATGGCTGTGTGGAAGATGATTTATAAACGCTGCTCTAATTTGTGTAAACTGCATTTTACAAAGACATGAAAAGCAAGTTGATTTAGTGCTCATTTGCTTCAGCCTTAATCTCCTTTCCTTAATGTAATTTCAAACTTATGGGCCATTTTAAAGAAAAAAATGAAGTAGACAGCCAGCAGCCAGGACAAGTTTTGAGATAAAATCATTGCTTGTTAAAAACAAATTACACTTGTTTTAATCCATAATCTACGATGAAATAAATGCAAAAAGCAGCGCCAAATATTTTAAAAGCAATGATTTAGGGCAGAAAATAGTAAAATTATAGTTTACTTAGGTTGATTCCATAGAAAGAAGATTTCTAGTTTTTTTGCAGAACCACAATGTTGAAAAAATGACAAAAAATGGGTAAATATCAACTGGACTCAGACTTTTGACCCCCACTGTGTGTAAGGGGGACAGCAGGACAACTTAAAACAAAATCGTTTAAAATACAAACACGATGTAGACTGACAACAATATGTCTATTGGTTTAAAAAATTTCATGACATGTGCTAGGGCTTCCTAGTTTTCAATATCTGCTAGCCTAAGCTTTACATTTTTATCAATTTTTTGCCTAATATTCGAAAACGTATAAGATTGTGTTCCCAGGCACAACTGGCCTCATTTGGAACCCTGGCCGGAAGGGAAAGCTCTGCCAGATTTGCGCATTGCGGCGATATCATATACAGATTGGTGATTTCTTGCACTCCGCTAATATCCAATTTATCACGTCGTGTGTCGTCCCTATTTTTCGTGTGGTGACATTTGTTACCAATATATTTCTGTTGATGTCGTGATTTTTGTGTTTTAACGTTATTTTACTGCAATGGAAGAGCCTGACGGCCTTGACGAAAATATCTGTTGGTCAAACCAGCTTGCAGATGTTGATTCGAGTTGTACAAAAGCTTCAGAAGTCGTTATTTCGAAAGTATCCATTCAAAACATGTCAATATTTAGTATTTAGTAATAGGTAACAGGAACCATATTTGTGTCTAGCAAAATAAAATAATATTCTGTGACAACAGTCGCTTTGTTCATAATGGGGTAGTCTACATGTAATATGAAATATGATATAGCATGAGGGCTGGTCAGGCCAGAGTGACTAAATGTAAATATATGAGACAGGGAGGGTAAAAAACAATATGCTCAAATAGGTAATACGAACCGTATTGGTATCATGTAAATTGGACAATATTTTGTAACAACAGTAACAATGAGTTTGTAATGAGTAAAGAATCGGTAGACCACATGTAGTGTAAACACAAAATGCGACGGGACAAGACATATACTGGTGTGTTATACAAATAAGTAATGTAAAAAAAAGTTTCCCCATTTACCCATTTCATTCATTACAGTCTAGCGCCTCTCGCTTATTTACATTTATAAAATCATAGTTTATAGATCGTAAGATCGACGCTTCGCACTGTTAAACAGCCGAGAAAGCTCTGGGGAGGAACGGGACGCGATTTTTTGATTTTTAAAAGCAAATAAACCATCAGCAGGAAGAAAGTTGGTTAGATATGTGCACTAAATAGCTTAAATTGCTGAAGTCCTTCCGACGGTTGAAGAAAAATAGAAAAGAATTAAAGTTAAAGGACGTTGAAAATCGAAAATTTGCGTCGCGCTGTCAAATTGCGTCCGGTCTGCCTCGGCCTTTAATGAAAGTTAAGGTACCGCCACTGAGCTATATATTTTCAGGAGGGGCGGCTTTCTGTTCTTGCTTCAGTAATCGGAGTGTCGCCAAAAACATGGACAGTTTCGGCCTCTGCTGACGCGCGATCCACGCCATATAGTTCCTAAGTCTAGAGGTATTTGCCACTGACTAGGCTCAATTGTAAGGTGAGCCTTGCCCCCCCCCCCTCTCCTGTTTCGTATTGTCTTTTAGTTTTTGCTGTAAATTTTTTTTTGGTGGGGGGGTTAAAGCTTGCTGGACATTTCACCAAATTGTCAAATACATAAGTGCAAATTTGACAAGTTAACACAGCCAGTAAAGGAAAAAAGAATAACGTTACTGCCTTATCAACCTAATGTGTACATTTACGAGGTTGATTAATGCATATCAACCTCTAAACCAGGTTGATTAGTGCACATCTGTAGTATTTGAGTACACGTGAAACTAAACGTTTAGAAAACAGCTCTTTAGTACATGCTCATTTTTCCCTATCTCCACGATGCCTTTTATTCTACCCCCTCCTGCATTTCTCCATCCCTGTCTGTCCCGAGCTTTCCCAGGTGGAATCCAAAACAGAACGCATGCATAACAGAACACTATATCCCTCACCCCTTTTAGACTTATGTCAACCATTGTTTGTTTTTTTCTTTGTTAAGCGGGCTGGTAAACGGCGTTCTCTCGAAGGTCTTCTTTCTGATGATTTGGCTTCACGTTTCTCATTTGTTCTCGGTTTCAAATCTTTCTGGTCCAGTTATTTGTCACATGGAGTGGGCAGTTTCCTAACGAATGAAACATTCCGCATGATACACGGCTCTTTTCCGCGCTTCAGAATCACACTTGGTTCCTTCTTCTTAACCACGGCACAAGGTTGTGGGTCGTATGGACTGGATAATTTGTTCTCCTTTTGTTGCTTTAACAGGACATTGTCCCCCTCTTTTATTGGAGACGGGAGGGCATGCTGGGTCTTTTCAGCGTATTCCTTTGTACATTATTTGTGATGGTAGTTTTGTTCACAAGCTGATTGTAGGGTTAGTGAATAGGTAAGAGGCTCTCAGGTGGGATAAGGTCTGCATAAGTGAATGTGGAGAGTTTGCCATGGTTTGGTTGGCATTGGTGACATTCGAAGAGGTTCCGGGTTAGTTCGTGGTCCTTGAGCTTGGCATGAAAGGCATTGATCAATCGTGCTGTCAGTATCTTTGTCAATCCCTTGCCACTAAGCTTTTTGGCAAAGAAGTTGTTTTATTTTCACGACGCCCTGATGACCTTGATGATCTGCATTGTTTACTGTGGATTTCTGGACGTCACCAGGAATTACCATTCTGGTTCCACAAAAGGTGACATCGTTCTGAATTGAAGGTTTGTCCCGGACTTACCAGAATGATTTAAGATAGGGTTGCTTGGGCCAATTTCCTGACCAAATACAAGAATGGATACGTTGTAATGGGGGATCTGCGAAGGATTTTTTTTTAATGTCTGCTAATGTCATAGCTTTTGGTGCGGCGTTTGTAACGACGTCGTTGATGTACTGTTCGGCGATTGACTGTTCGACATGGGGATGGTGTGGAAGTTGTAATCGGGACAGTACATCATGGGGATTCTTTTTGGGTCAAGGAACATGCTGGATCATAAATTGGTTGGGTTGTAATTTGAAGACTCAGTGTTCAGGGGGCTTGGGCTTAGGATTGCATATTATTTTTAGCGGTTTGTGGTCGGTGTGAATGATGAACTCGGTGCCATATAGATAAAGATGGTATTTCTCGCATCCCCAGACAACAGCGAGGGCTTGCTTTTTGTCTGAGAATACCGGCGCGACTTGCTTAAGCAATGGGTCTGGTGATTCCATCTTGAGTTTGGTCGACACCGCATGGTTAACAATACTCGGTATTTAACTCGGTATTTAACTGCATTAGGAATAACATTCAATTTGAAGTTTTCAACACCCCTTTGGTCTCAAGGAAACGTTATACCTGCTTTTGGTTCTTTGCAAAATTTTCCAGACCACATTGCTCAATGTATTATGACCTTCAGGTGTTTTGTAATATTGAAGCTTTTCTCTTTCACAATTTATCGCTGGAATGACTAGGAACTGCGACGCCTTTAAAGCGCGATATTTTTTTGTTCACCGCGGATGCAGAAACATTTGCCAATCAGTAACAGCAGGGTTTTTAAAAGCTTTTCCGAGAGCGTCTGTTTGCCAAAGCGTTTCTTCTTCATCGCAGTAAAACGGTTTAGCCTTTCTCACCTGAACGCCTATCCCTTTAGACGATAGTTCTTTCATTTGATTGTCTAGACTGCCGCAAACATTTTTTATACACAGCATCGCTGAATGTATTCAAATCACTGTATCCATTTTCACGAAGACGCCGTTGTAGTAAACAGACAATTTGCACCAGACTATTTGTCGTGAAGAACTCCCAGTTGTCTTTACGTATTTTGACCACAAATTTACTTAGCCAATACGCCCTCTTTTTGTGCAAAGTTTTGGTTTTCAAATTAATTACAGGCACTCTTGACACGATTGTTTGCCAACTATTTTTTGCCGTTGCTCAATAGTCCGCTGGCTAGTGAAATTATCGTTACGCGCTGGACAAGCCTTAAGAAATTCCTATGCTCCAAAAATTTCGGTTAATATGAGGTCGGATATGACATTATCATTATGATGAATCACAAAATCTATTAATGCTATAAAGCATGCCACTTTAATATTGTTCTAAGCTTTTGTTTGTATTTCTACCATGCCTAATTACTTCAACAAATGTACTTATGTTTGTACACTATTAACTCCTATCTCCTATTCCTATCGATAACACTTTTACAAAATGTTAATTACATCTCGTAGAATGTTTGAAAAGATAACCAAGCTACGTGATCAGTTGATTCCGTTTTGTGTTATTTTGCGCATTTGCAAGTGCACAAATCTGTACAAGGTAGGTTTGCTTGAAAACATTTACACCGGGAACAATCTCTTTCTGATTTGCAGCAGCACTTGATTTGTTCTTTTCAAACTTTTGCGGTACAGGCACCTTTCTTGGAGAATAGTTCCCTCCGTGGAGTATTGACTGAATGCAAATGACTGCTCTTGTCATACATCAAAATTGTTTGTCTTTCCAACTTTTAGAAGTGTGGCGAAGAGTAGCTCATCCCTTCAAAGGGTACGATAAGACATCTGTGATCTCAAGATACGACTTCCACACGCGTATGACACTTTTTTTGCCCTTTCTACAAAAGGAAGAAGTGGTGTCGCACCCAGAAAATGCGTGGAATATAGGAAGCGCACGCGATTGCTCCCTACCCAGGTCATTGCAAATCGAATTAACGTGGATGTATTGAAAGTTCTTTCCAACACCAAACGCCACCCATAAGTCAATATTTGGATTGTTTTCGTGTAGGTTGAAGAAATTACCAATCAATAAAACGACTATGTCAGTGTCAACAGTTCGAACCTCTACGTTAGCACTTCCATTTTCTGAAGCATGAAGTAAATGGACCATAACTCTAGTATCTGCTTCTTCATGAGTGCACTCCATCATCGGTAGCGCATTTCCTCACGATTTAACTGAAGTACCTTTAGTAATGTAAATATCCTTCGTTTCTTGCCATTCTGCATTGGCTCATCTGAAAGGAAGTCGAATAACTCGGTCTTGTTCTTCCCATCACGCAGAAATTCATTCCATTTACTTGGGATTTTAGCCTGGGGGCCTACTTTCACTCGCACGCCCACGCTTCTCTCCTGTGCAGCTCTTGATGCTGTCTTGTTGATATTGATCCCACACAATGTGTATTCTTTTCGCAGCTAGTAATTCTCGTTTTATAAAAGACATGAAGACTTGGTCAGCATACTTTGAAAATGTAGTCACATCCTTTGGAGTGAGAATATGGATTACTGCACCACCGTCGACAATTTTGCAATCGAATCTATGACTTCCAAGCTTGTGATTTGATCTTGGCAGCAGCTTTAGTAGGTCTGCCTTAGTACACGAACGGAGTTTTCCATACTGAGACAGCTACAGTGGATAGGTATGCTTTTTTGTGGGAAAAGAACTTATCTGGATCACCTTCATGCTGTTGGTTTCCCATATACAAACGTCCGAAAAGTCCGTCATCATGGCGTATTGCTTTAATTTTCTTCGCTGTTGCTTTAGTTTTTTCGCTTTTTTGTGCTGAACAGTGGTAACAAGTTCTTCTTTATCGTTGCATGGATTGATTTGGACCTGTCTTCCAGTACTTCTTTTCTGTATTGTTTATACTGTGAGGATAAGTAATTCTGTTCTAAGAATCAGATCCCAGAAACGATAAGTAGGGCTTACTGCAATAATTTTTTCCCTCCATATCTTGAAATCTTTTTCATCATGTACATCCGATGTTTCATTCTTCCTGACAAAAGCATTCTGCTGCAGGTTGGCAGCACTCAGTGCCGTGACCTGATGGATATGGCGTGTTCGGGTAATGTGTAATGCACTCAGAAAAGAATCTGCGGTGCCCGATGTTACTATCCCCGCTTCAGTCAGAGCGCCCGTCCACCCAGATCCACTTAACAGACTCCCAAGTGCATTCCAGAGAGCTTTCTCGATGTGCAATCCACCAAAACATTATTAAGATTTTGTCTTCTCCTTGAGTGTTTGGTAAGCACCATTGAATTTTCTTGCATATGGCAAAGATAGGGCAACCACAACCTAGAACATCTTACCAACATTCAAGAACTCAGTAATGCATTTCAACATATCTAAGCCATGTTTCACCATTGCTGGCGAGTCCGCTTTCTCTAGGAAATGGGGCAAAAGTGCCATTATTGAACATGGATCTTGCACAGGGAGATAACGGGAGGCGTAGTAGGCAGCCCAAGAAATCGGCTGACTCTTCTGAAGCTTATCTAGTCGAAGTACAGTAGCTCCAAACTTCTTTCTATCCAACATTTTTCTTGAGCTTTGGCCTGTTCGACTTTTCCGGTGAACTTGCCAGTGGATCTTTGGGGGTATATTAATTGCATTGTTTATGGTCACTGCTGGTACATTTGTAAAGATGTCTGGAAGAGTTGGCTGTTGCGAATGTGCTAAATGATACATGTGATAAATGATGATCTTCGCCTAAAACCAAATTGTCTCTCTGACAGAAGTTTATTTGCCTCCAAATACGAATATATACACCACTCGCTTAAGCACCTTCGAAAATACTGGCAATACCGATATAGGTACGTATGTATGTAACCTTTATTTACATGCAAATGCAAATTTACGAACGCTAGCCTCATCAACATAGTGTTAGTTTCCATGAGGGGCGTCGGCATAACAAAAACTAACTATTTACAAGAATAAGTCTGAAAAACTAACTACAAAATTATTTACAAAAGAATAGGTGTGACCCAAGTTAATCCATTAAAGACAACCAAAACATTCTTATACATATAATTATTGATGTTATAAATGCATATTCGGATGTGGCTAGTTTTGCTTCTGTGGAGAGGCTATTCAATAATTTTGCTCCACTATGCTTAAAGCTTTTTTCAAGATAGTCTCTTTTTGGGTTTGAAGGAATCAAATCAGTTCTTCTGCTTCTCAGATTATAATTTTCTGGTAAGTCGCCACTCCTAGTAAATTGCTCTTTCAGAATAGGTGCAGCGCGATTATTTAAGATTCTGTACATTAATATCGACTTGTTACGTTTACGTCTCTCCTCTAGAGTTGCCAACCAAGAGATTCAAGAACGTCAGCAGAATTAATTTCATAATTAGCACCGGAAATTATCCTTCCCGCTCGATTTTGAAATCTTTAAAGTTTTTCTTTCAAATAGGAAAAACAATTTCCCCACAAGGGGGAGCAATAATCAAAATATGGTTGTATCGAGGCTTTATAGATTGATTGCAGAATACAATTGGGAACAAATGGTTTAATTCGTTTCATAACAGCAATGCTACCCCCCAACCTTTTTGCACGTCTTTTCAACATGTAAATCCCAGCTCATTTTTTCATCAATCAATACTCCTAAACACTCAAAGGAATCTGTCCGGGAGATCTCTTTACTATTTAACATTACGGTATAGTCATAAACCTTATTATTAAGGTTCTAAGATGATCCAATAATCATTACTTTTGTCTTTGTGGGGTGATGTTGTAATTTTTTCTTTGCAAGCCATTGGCTGATTTTATTTAGGTCAAAATTAAGGCTATCAATAAGTTCCGCATAATCATTTCAGGAAGCAATTATCTGAGTATCATCCGCATATAGACAGGGAGTTGTGTAATGAAGGCAATCGGGCAGATCATTTATATAGAGTAAGAAAAGAAGTGGTCCAAGAATAGAACCCTGCGGAACACCAGTTTTGATAATTTTCGGAGATGAAATACTGCCATTAATATCACATACTTGTTCCCTGTTAGCTAAATATGATGCAAACCAGTCAAGTTCAACATTTCTCAGCCCAAATTGTGTTTTCATTTTACATAGTAAGATTTTGGTATCCACTGAGTCAAATGCCTTCTGAATGTCTAGAAAAACAACTCCGTTTAATTTATGTTATATATGAAATATTTGGTACCAGACTGCTCTCGGACAGAACATACGGGACACTTATTGATTTTATTATATACACATAGGGATCGTCCATGTGGTTGTCATTGTAGTTTAAAAGCTATTTGATTGTTTTGAACTTAGCTTCTTGAGTTAAATAGAGTCTGGAGATTGTTAGAACATATAATAAAAACTGTTTTGACAGGGACGTAACATTGGCGACGAGGTATTCAGCGAACCCAAAGACGGGTAAATACACGTATTCCGCAAACCGTATTTACTACAAGTGAGATGGCCGAAGGCGAAACAGTACCACCGACGGTACGTGTTATTACAGAAACAAGAAATTTACGATCATTGCCCTTTATTGCCCCAGAAGACCCGTGTGCTACGGGAAACGCTTGGGAGGAATGGTTGGAGGGAATCGAACGAGAATTCAGATATTTTAAAATCACTGACCCAATTGATAAAAAAGACGCACTCATAATTTACGGCGGAAAGGAAGTAGGCAAATTAGAAAAAAGCCTACCAGATCCGGAAACGAGCAATCCATACGAGAAAATGCGAACAAAATTAAACAATCATTATTTACCTAAAAAAAACAAACATTATTCCCGACACCAATTCCTCAAGCTGAGACCAAACCCAGGAGAATCAACAAGCAATTATGCGGCCCGACTTCGAGAAAAAGCGACTGATTGCGAGTTCGGCGACACACATGATGACAGAATCCTCGAGCACATCATACAAACAATCGCCAACAAAACACTGATACAAAAATCTATCAACAAAGCATGGAATTTGGCACAATTACTTGTCGAGGCAGCCCAAATGGAAACTATCAAACGGCAAGTCACAGCCATTACGTCCCTGGAAACGGAAGTAAAAGCTAGCCTCAAACGGGAGACACAGGAGACCCAAGCTGAGATAAGAGAAATTAACCAAATACGAGCACCACGGCAACAATACCCACCCCTTTTTCCACAACCCACAAGGACCCAGAAAGACGACGGAGAAATAGCCCACCACCGCGTCAATGCCAATATTGTGGATATAACCACCGGAAAAGCGACAACTGTCCAGCCTTTGGAAAACGATGTCGAAAATGCAATAAGGAAAACCACTTCTCATCAGTATGCAGATCTTCAGGTAACTCAAGAGCCGCCACCCGAAAGCAAGACGGCAGATCAAACGACCAAAGCGGGCGCATAAAACGGACTGCCGAGGAAGACTTGCCAATTAGCTCAGATGATGATTACTTTATACAAGCGGTTACACACAGCTTCCAAGCGAAGAAAATTAAAGCGACACAGAGACAGAAACAAACCGTGACAGTGCGATTAGATGATGTTGATATTCGCATGGAACCAGACAGTGGGGCCGAGGTCAACCTGATGGACGAACATCAATTCCAAGCGTTATTGCACCGAACCGAGCATAAACCGACCTTAGAACCCTGCCAAATCAAACTCAACACGTTGCAACACCCGCTCCATGTAAAAGGGAAATTCGATACAATAATCCGCAATCAGACCTGTGGAAAGCCTGCGACGGTTGTTGTCGTAAAAGGGAGGATAAATTCACCACCACTGCTCAGCAAAGGTACCCTCATTGACTTAGGAATGATGAAAATACAACCTGACGGAGGACTAACAAGCCCAAATGCAATGCGCATAGAGAATGAGAAACCAAAGACCATTGAGGCAACCATGAAGACGGCCGAACAGCAGGAAATGGATAACATAATCACCAAGTACAACCATGTCTTTCAGGGGATAGGCAAAATCACGGATAAGAAAAACAACAATTCCATATGAAACCCGATGCCATACCAGTAACTCAAAGACCACGCCCTGTACCCTACCACCTCAAAAGACCACTCAAGGAATGGCTGCAACAAGGAGTTGAAGAAGATATATTTGAACAGGTTCCTGAGGACGAACCGGTAACCTGGTGCTCCCCACTGGTAATACAACCGAAACCGAAATTTGCCCATACACCTAAGGAAGAATTGGGCCCACATATGATACAGGCAAGCGTTGATCTTCGGGTCCCCAATAAACACATGGAACGAAGCCGAGTAACCCAAACCCCTATCGTCGAAGATTTCATGCACAGATTTCACGACTGTAGCATCTGGACAAAGATGGACCTCCGTCAAGGATACCACCAACTTGCCCTCGATCCAGCATCACGCGCGGTTGCCACTTTTGCCATCCCATGGGGGAATTACCGTCCAAAACGATTAGTTTTTGGAGCGAAAGCATCACAAGATTTATTCGATGAGTCAATGCAACGAATCTTTGGTGACATCCCCAGATGCCTGAACCAGAGAGACGACCTGTTGATCGGTGCACGGAACTGGACGGAACACAATTCTACACTCGAAGCTGTTCTACAGAGAGTTAACGATTTTGGAATTACATTGAACAAACCCAAGTGTGAGTTCGGAAAACAAGAATTGGAATTCTATGGCTATCGATTCGGTAAACAAGGTTTAACACCCACGCCGGACAAAGTGAGGGCCATTCAGGAATGCACCGCACCAACATCAAAGTCGGAGGTACGAAGCTTCCTTGGCATGACGGGATACCTAGCGAAATTCATCCCCCGATATTCCTCCCTGACGCAACCACTGAGAGAATTGACCCATACTAAGACGAAATTCCAATGGGGCCCCAAAGAACAAGATGCATTCGAAAAGCTGAAGCACGGTATCTCCAGTGACGACACCGTTGCATTTTTCAACCCTAAACGTCCCACCATGGTGAGAACGGAGGCGAGCTACAACGAAGGTCTCTCCGCGGGTCTGTTTCAACGGACTGAGAAGGGATGGCAACCAGTCCACTTCATTAGTCGCACCCTTACCGACGTCGAACGGAGATACAGCCAAACGGAAAAAGATGCGTTATGTGTAAAATGGGCGAAAGATCGGTTCAGCATCTACTTAATGGGAGCACCCAGATTCACCATCGTTACAGCGCACAAACCACTTCTCCCCCTATTCAACAAGGCAACCGCGAAGCTCCCGCCACGTATCGAGAAGTGGGTGATGGACATGCAAGATGTCGATTATGAAATGCGATACGAACCAGGAAAAGATGAGGCTGATCCCATGGACTTCCTCTCGCGGCACCCCTTGCCTGAAACAGGAGAGGACGAGACTGAAGATATGATCAAAGAGTGTCACAGAAGCAGAACCAGCCATTGTGTTGAGAAAAATTAGAGCCGCCACAACCCAAGATGCCACTCTCCAAAAGCTTCGTCAGATCATCCACGAAGGAAACTGGACAGAGTACAGACATGACACTGACATTTCACCTTTCATTTCCGTCAAGGACGAGCTATACGAAGCCAAAGGTCTTGTATACCGAATCAATCAAATCGTCCTTCCTAACAAATTGCAAAAGAAAATGATTAAAATTGCGCATGAGATGGGACACTTTGGGAAAACCAAAACTAAGCAGATGCTCCGATCCAAGTATTGGTTCCCGACGATGAACATGATGATAGATGAACTCATCGGACGATGCTTCGAATGTCAGGTCGCCACCAAACAGCATACAGAGGAACCTATCAAGCCAACAGTGATTCCACAGAAACCTTGGGAAGAGATTGCCATTGATTTTGGGGGACCATATCCAGATGGGCATTACAACCTAGTTGCCATCGACAAAAGAACCCGATACCCGGAAGTCAAAGTCGCCTATTCAACATCATTTAAACCAACCCAGGCTAAACTAAAACGAATGTTTGGGCACCATGGTATCCCACAACGCGTAGATTCCGACAACGGGCCCCTCTTTAATTCAGAGGAATTTGCACAGTTCGCAGCACATGAAGGATTCATACACCACCGGATAACACCGGAGCACCCACGAGCCAACGGGGAAGCAGAAAGATTCATGCAGACCCTCAATAAAACTGAACAGATTGCACATTTGCAAGGAAAACACGCATCACAGGGAGAAATAGCAGTACAAGAGATGCTAACAGCCTATAGAGATACCCCACATCCGGCCACATGGATTACGCCGTATGAGGCCCTCCATGGTAGACCTATACGCACCCGTCTTGACCACGAACCCGGGCAGGAAACAGCTCAAGGAGAGGAAGACAGGAAAATTAACGAGCAAGACAAAGAATACAAGAAACGAATGACACAACAGAGAAGAAATGTAAAGAAACACATATTCGCATTGAAGGACTATGTATTGCTGAAACAGAAGAAGAGTAACAAATGGACAACAGCATTTGAGCCAGCTTTTTACACAGTTACAAAAATTGAAGGATCGTCTATCACCATCAAATGAATTAAGGACGGAAGGGAACTGTGCCGTGACGCAAGCCAACTAAAACTCGCAAACCTGTTAGTGGGAACGGGCGAACATTTGACGCAACCTGCTGACAAGGAAGACGAGGAATCAACCTGGGCTCGAGAAACAGACGATGAAATGGCAAATGGTGATGTAGAGAACACGAGACCACCAGAAGACCAGAACGTAGAAAATGAAGTGAACAACCGGATAAGAAGAGAGAGACGGCTACCGGTGCGACTGAGGGACTATATCCTGTCGTAACACGGAACACAAGAGACGCAAATACACTCTAGGTTTTCGAGCAAACAACAAAGCTATATATTAGACTATTATTAAAGTATTCCCAATAATAAGAGACCGAAAATCTCTTAAGAAAGGGATATGTTATATATGAAATAGTTGGTACCAGACTGCTCTCGGACAGAGCATACGGGACACTTATTGATATTATTATATACACATAAGGATCGTCCATGTGGCTGTCATTGTAGTTTAAAAGCTATTTGATTGTTTTGAACTTAGCTTCTTGAGTTAAATTGAGTCTGGAGATTGTTAGAACATATAATAAAAACTGTTTTGACAGGGACGTAACAATTTACTATTATCTATTATTGATAGAATTCATCGCACATTAGTATTAGTGCAATCAAAGTTGAATTTTTGGGACGAAATCCAAGCTGATGTGTAGATAACAAAGAATTTTCATTGAGAAAGTTGTATGATTTGTTGAAAAAACATCTCTCAAGAATCTTGCTCATGACTGGTAATATCGAAATAGGTTTATAATTTTCGCAAATATATCGATTGCCTGATTTATAAATTGGTAAGACCCAAGCTTTTTCCATTCATCTACAAATATTCCTGGGCAATGATGTTAGCAGATATTTTTGAATACGAGCGGGTATCGTATCAATATCAGTAGATTTTGTTTCTTTGAGATTACATAGCTCAGTGTAAACTTCTTCATTAATTGCAGCAAACTCAAATGAGCTCAGAAGAGAGATATTATTATTAATATTACCTTCGGCATATTTTTCATTCGGTAATTGAACGTCAATTTCAGATGCTAATTTTAGAACCGATATGAATGAAGAAGTCGTTAAACGTTTCTGCTATTAAGTTTTCTTCGGAAATAATAACATCATTGACATGAAGTTCAGTAATATTATTAGATCTTCTTTCCTTTCCAAGGAGATCATTTATTAAGGACCAACTTTTCCTAGGGTTGTTGATTTGTGCACACTCATTAATTTTATCACAGGAATATTTCTTTTTTGCTAATCGTATTTCCGAATTGACATTATTACGTGTTTTTCTGTACATTTCCCATTGAGTTTGTGAACTATGTTTTACAGCTTGCTTCTTATAATAATTTCTGAATCGCATTTGTTCCTTAATTTTTTATTAATCCAAGGAAGAGAGTTTGTCCGAATTCTTATGTGGCGAAGAGTGTATCTAGTGCTCTTAAATAGAGGGATTGCCAGATCTTCCAGCATATATTGGGGTTGTCATGGGATGTTATACATTCTCATGGAATCTGAGATATGTCACTAAGAAAATCATTTGCATTAAAGTTTTTGAAATTACGAGCAATTTTTATACTTTCGCGCGGTTTTGGAAGTGTAAATTTTCTAACAGCATACATTAGGCTATGGTCGGATATTCCAGTATGAGCCTCACGCGACTGTATCATGTTCTCAGGTTTATCAGTAAAAAATAAATCAATCAAGGTGGCTGACGTTCCCGTAACTCTTGTTGGTTCACTAATTAATTGATCAAGCTGATATAGTAAAGAAAGAAATTGTAACTTCCGTGTATTAGACTCTGAAGGGAACTTAGAAACGTCACAGTTTAAATCTCCCATTATTATTAGCTCTTGATTTGCAAGATCACATTTGTAAAATAAATCTTAAAATCATCAAGCAGATTGGTATTCGAATTTGGTGGGCTATGCCATGCACATGCTAGAATTGACTTGTTGTAGGGTTTTTTGGTCTCAGCGCATATCATTTCTAGTGAATCAACTACCAAGTCATTATCACACCACCACCATTTCTATTGCGATCATTTCGAATTATATTATAGCCACTAATATATATGTCATTATCTGAGACCGAATCGTCAATTTTAGATTCATTAATGAGTAAGATATCAATAGATTTACTTTCCAATAAAATTCGTATTTCATCAATATTTTTGGCTATGCTTTTCACATTAAGGCTAGCTATTCTCAAACCTCTAATATTATTCAAAAAATTAAGTGGATTACTTTGATTACGTAAGTTGTTTTGCATAGGGTCACACCTGTTTACACACCTAGATTCTGCAAATAAGTCCTCGCTCTCAGGTTGCTTTCTCTTGGAGGTGTTAGTATTTTGACTATGTTCTCCAGCAGATGCAATTGGTTGGGATGGAAAACGAAAATCCTTGCTTGTATGGTGATGATAATTCGATTGAATATCCTTACCTCTTATATATAAACTTAATAAAATTCTCGACTAAGTAGGCAGAACCCTTCGAATTTAGATGTATATTACTGCCATTTAAGCATGAATTGTCTATATTCTGATTATCTATAAATTCAAAGCCCCTTTTGTCGCAGAACTCTTCAATTTTTTTATTAACATCCCTGATTTTTGTACTTAGTTCAATGTCATTTCAATTAGTAATGCTAGACAGTCCAATTTGTGAACAAGAAATCTTTGTTTAACACAGTTTGCCGACTCTTCTATGTGTTTTACAGTTTCGCGCACTGAGTTCGTTGGAAGGTTGTTCGTTCCCGCATGAATTATGATATGCGACGGAGCAGTTTCAGGGGAGATGGTGTTAATCTCAGATTTAATCTCTTCTGGCGTCTTTCCAGGGAAAGTACGTTTGATAATTTGTCTCTTTAAAATCTTTCTTGGGATTATGTTTTTTATCATTGATTCACCGATTAATATAAATGGATTTATGAAATAAATAATATTAAGAATGAGCGGAGTCGCCGGTGTTGGTTGGAGTCTGGTCCCCATCTCAGGGATATGCTAATTAGGGTGCACCCTACCTTATAAAAGCCAGATCTGTGATTCACTTCCTCAGTCACTGAAACGTTTCCCCTCCAACTCCCCCTGTGTTTCCCTGCGTTACGTCCTTTCCCCGCGTCCGGCGTGCGGGGTCGCCGCGGCCTTCAAACAAATTTAGCGTTCCAGCTCGATCGTGCTTGTGTCTGTATTCTTCGCCCAGTACTCGATTACGTGTACTTCCCTTCGACCAGCCGTCTCGTTTTTTGCTCGTCGGTGTGGCCTCGTTTTGCTCCTACCCACCTTATCGCGTGCGTCCTCCTGTGGCCCCGTGGCCTTACTACCTTGTCCCTCCGTACCGACCGTCTCGTTTTTGTTCGTCGGTGTGGGTGCGTTTCGCTCCTGCCCGCCTTATCGCTTCCCGTGGCCCCGTGACCTTACTAATTTGCCCTCCGTACCGCCCGTTTTTCCCCTCTCGTCGTCTCGCACCTCGCGCAATATTTTATATACTGTCCAATAGTACCGTGTCGAAATATCGTCATTACTCATAATAAATTAATGCCCTCGTTACGGTCTTCAGCTCCATGTCTATTAGGTTTTTATTTTACCTTCCGTTAGCACGCTTGTTTGCGCCGGAGCCGTGTTCGGCTTATCTCCACTTCTCCGGAAGTGTGACTGTAGTACTACTATAATGGAGAGGAAATGTTGTCGGCACTCGAGAGCAGCAATAATACATAGAGTAGCTCGCTTGCGTAATTCGTCAATACTCAAATGCATGCAGCGCATGGCCACGAAATACTACGGTCGACCCACGGTTATGACCTCCAACGGATGACCTCTTCAACGGTACTACAACCCTCCAAAGCATCTTAGCTAATTGTGTAACGAAGCGAAATTGTTAATTGGAGAATCTCTCGTTGTGGTTTTGTTATTATCATTATTTTCTTGCGTAGTTTTTGAAGTTGCTCCATGATTCTGTCGATTGTTGTTAGTACTGGTGGTTTCTGAGCTGGTCACATCATTTTTGCTTATACTGCCCTGTTGCTGAGATGTTTTCTTTGTTGATTCAAATGAGACAACTTTTGTTAGAGATATGTCATCATCGTCCTGTACTAGCCCGCAATCTTCGTTCTCGTCTTGCAGTCCCGTGAATCTATTCATTAGATTTATGGCATATGAGGGTAGGATGCTTTTCTTATTTCCTTTCGAGCTAGTTGCTGCTGCTCGATCTTCATTCAGCAGTCTAATTACCGTTAAAGGACTAGCTATTTCGTTGTCGGCAATTGACAGCTTTATGTTCATCTCAGTTATCGTTTTCTTGCATTTCAGAAGTTCTACTTTAAGCGATTCGTTCGATTCTTTAAGTGAGATATTTTCTTGGGAAATATTTTGTATAGGTATATTTTGACATTCGCACACTTTTAACAGTTCAGTTATGAGAATCGACGTCTGAGTATGGAACTTCTCAAATTGCTGTGACAGTAAGTCTAATTGCTTTACAACATCCTGAAGCAAACTTCGATCTTCCTGCAGCTGATTTTCTTCACATACATGTAAGGTTTCATGCATTCCTGCAGCAGTAGGTAGATTGCTACTCAAGGCACAATTAATTTCCAAAATATCAACGCTTATTAAGTTCACATTGATCATATACTTACTAATATTGTCCAGCGAAGGCTTTAGCGTGGGTGTAAAATCATCATGTTAATCACAACATAGAACACATTCGCTGTTCGGATATAGGCCGCTATTTTCTGTAATAAATTTCGATACTGCTCTACCATGGGGCCATTCTAATACCACACTTTGACTCTCATACCAACGTATCGTTATGTTATTCGTCTTCACCTGCTTACACTGACCACGCGGGACAGTCCATTCTCCTTTCACGTTTAATATATCTTGTACAAACAGTTGAAATAAATCAAACTCGCTAGGCCACCTAAACTTGCCATTGACACAGGTTAAAGGATTTACTTTATTCAAAGCCATAACAGTTAACAATTATCTTATCGCACAGTTATCTTATCTATAATTGTCCATCACACATTTCTCTCCAGATTTGTATACAGGTGTTACCTTTGCACATTTCTCACTCGAAGGGAACATAGATTCTCTTAAGCTACGATTAACCAAATACGTCAGTGGGATGGCAATTTCTGACGCACCATCAACAATAAGTGGTATAGGAGTTTCATCATAACCAGATGATTTTTTCTTATTTATAACTTCTTTAAGATGGTTTTAATTTCGTTGTGATTTGTTTTCGTAAATGTAAAGTTTGTATCATTTAGACTTAAGCTCTTTTGTATCTTATTATGATCATGGTTCCGCCATATTGGGTTAACTAACCGTGGCCATGATTCTTGTAATGTTTGTCCGATACAGGTGCAAAATGAACAAAATTCGTCTGCTATCACTTTGGTTTCGGAAATATATTTGCCATTTGTTTTAAAAACTATCGAAATATTTTCTCTTCCAGTTTCCGTTGGAAAAATGCGTTTTATTTGGTTCCAAAAATCGCTGGCCTATTAATGTTTTCTCTAAGGACAGATCTGGTATAGTTAGCTTTACTGTTTCGAATCGTCCTTTACGAGTTACGTTATTTCTTAAGCGGCGATATGTAGACCAGTCAAGCTCTTTGGCGGATTTTCGGGCTTTTCTTAAGTAGTGATCACGTTCATTCATTTTCGCCTTTATTTCGTTGCTTAACCATGGACAATCTCTCCCTGTGACTTTTTTCTCGAATACAGGGACATGTTTGTCTATCACTGATTTTAAAATGTTTTTAAAGCAGTCCCATGCTTTGTTTAAATCGATTTCATGCGTGATCGCATCCCAGCCTCGTACCCAGGCGTCTCTTAGTACAAAGTAAAAGCGCAGATATTAATTAAGTAATTTGATATGCAAGATATAACCGTGCGAGGAATTATGGGGAGGACGCGATGAATGAGCGAGACGCCTGGAAGAATATGCCATATCTAAAGAGTCTCTATTTATGGACGAGTTGGAGTGATCCGTTCAAGAACTGTTATTCGAAGGTAGGTCTTTACTGTTTGTTATTAATTCTATGACAATTTTGGCATATATAATTTTGGCGTAAGTGATAATTTCTTTTAAAATAATACCATCAAGTTCTGAAGAAGATATATGAGGGTTGTTTTACTTATATTTGTGAACCATCATTAATAATTCATGAAGAAAATTAAGGAAAATGCATATTTAATCAATATACATAAGAGGAATAAACATATTGTGGCTGTTCATGGTTTATTTATTGGGCAAATTGTGGTTATTTTATATACGAGCCTTGAATATATCTGGTTAAATTTGACTTAATTTATTTACATGTAGTTCATACCTCATGGCCATGTTATGCCAACTAGTCATGCAAACATGTTCTACTTGCCATGTCCGCCCATGTCCTTGTGATGATATTTGTTTCAATGCTTGTCTCCATGTTTGATGTAATTATGCTGCTCAATAATTGCCGGTTTTTTGTATGGAGATAAAATTGAAAAAAGGGTATTAATTTAGGAATTTGTATTTAATTGGAAGAGCACAATGTTACCAGCACCACCCCACTTCCCTACTGCTGTTGAGTTCCAACCATAAAGATATGCTGGCAGCGGCGGATCCAGCTTAAAATCTGACTGTAGCAAAATCCTAGGTCCCGCATAACTAGGGGGGTCCGGGGGCATGCCCCCCAGAAAATTTTTGAAATTTGAAGCCCGGAAATGGCATTTCTGACTTTTTGAGCACTGCATCATGCCATAAATTATGGCCTTAACCAGGCTATATTTTAGGCAAAAAATGGCAAAAAAAGCACTTTGTTAACTGAAAAAATTCAAACAGCATACGATGCAGCAGTAAATGATCATTTGTAAACCATGTTCAAACAGCATAATGAAAGAAGTTAGATGAATGCTCATTTGTAAACCATGTTGAAACAGCAGGACGAAGGAAGGCATATAAACGTACATACAAAACGTTTTGAGCAATGACCCTAAGTATCCTTCAGTATTAATTTTCTCAAAACGTTGAATCTGACTGTTGTATTATATAGCTGGTGGAACTTTTATGGCATTCTGATGTTATTATCCACTACCAACACTGGTCAGCCTGGCCACATGTTAAAGATAGATAGATTACTTAGATTATCTACTTAACCAGATATATGATCTTCGGACACTGGCTGAAATGGCGGCATTGATTATGTAACATATTAGGCCCTGTTCAGCAGCACTGCCATGATTATATGGCAAATTTTCGTTTTACCCAGCGATATCATGGGCATCAAGCTCTACATATATGCTGCTATGCTGCCTGGGAAGACATGCTCAGAACATAATAGTTAGCTATTAAAATATTCACTTTTAACCATCAAGCTGCAATATGCCTTGCTTATGCCAAATGATATTACTTATCAAGGAGGGTATTGGCCACTGATGCTTTATGATCGCATAGCATTTAAATGGCAGAAGCTGGCTCATGATATATTAAATGTTTCTTGATATTGTAGGTTATATAAGCCATTCTAAACTTTGTTAACACATACATGCCTTATGTTTAAACAGAGCATCCCTCCAAACCTTTATAAACAAGAGGACATGCCTTTAAGTCACTACATGAGTAACTTCTTTGGTGTCATACAGAGTAATAAAAACAAAGTAAGGCAAATTAGGTAGCATTGCACCTTAATAAGTTAAATTAGTAAGGCTGAGTGGAAATATAAAAAGTATAAATTGCTGTTGTAAATAACAGATTTATTAAATGTGTACCAGTGAATTTTATCATATATTGAGGGTTAGTCTTTGATTTATATATTCCCCTTAGCATAGG
Organism: Muricea muricata; assembly: GCA_963855995.1. Classification (NCBI taxonomy): domain Eukaryota; kingdom Metazoa; phylum Cnidaria; class Anthozoa; order Malacalcyonacea; family Plexauridae; genus Muricea; species Muricea muricata. The sequence continues at coordinate 91,113,663 of OY979716.1, read as the reverse complement.
GAATATATCTGTCAATATTCTTCTATATTATAGTGATTGAAATGAGTTTAGATAAATTCCTGATGAGAACTCATGCTAATGTTCGTATGTCCCGACAAGGCTTTATAGTACACTGTATCAATAATTTTATTGAGCATGTGCACAGCACAGTTAGGCCAGCCATTTTTATGTATTTAAATTTATGTAGGAATATAATATATCATTGTGAATGCAAATTAATAAATAATAGTATTCACGTGAACTCAAGCAAGAACTTGATCGACAAGAGATACATATTAATATATTCACGAGGCAACTGGCCTACCTGACAGGAAAGTGATTACACGCTCGCAATTGTTGGGTGACAGGGAACTGCAACTGGGCAAAATTACACACGAACACTTCACGTTCGATGCCACGCTTTGCTTTGTAATCGGCAAACAATGTCTCTTGACACAAACGCTTGATCTCTGACAGCTTTTTTGCTTTCTCGAAGAAAGAAACTTGCTCGTTAAGCGTACAATTCAGGCGGTCTAATATAGCATTGGACGCCATCGTTGCAAATCAAGCTAAAGCCCTTTGTACTTGCCATCATATAACATCGTTCATAACGCAGCATAAGATTGCGCAACTGTATCTGACTGTAGCGAACTCTACACTCTAAAAAATAGGTGTGTTCAAATAACACAACTTCTCTGTCCAGAAAACAACACATCCCATGTCGTGTTAAGGTGACACCCTGGTTCATGTGTTACGGTAGCACAAGAAAAGGCGAGTTTTCTGTTTGTCCAGAAAACAACACACCTCAGGTCATGTTATTCAAAATGGTGCGTAATAAAACACGCATAGGTGTGCATTTTCTTTACATGTGTTGTAAAAACGCACGTTAAAGATGTGTTGCTTTAGCACATGCTGCGAAGACGTGTTAGAAGAACACGATTCGTAAGTGTGCTGACAGCACACGTGCATTGATTCAACACACCTATGGAAAAGCCTAAAATGACAACATGCCTTGAAATTTGTACACAAAAACATAGAACTTTTCACAACCTGAAACGGCATACCCAAGCGAAAATCTTGTGTTTGGATAAAGTAGCTAGTGACTTAGGGGCCTTTACTCAAAGCCTCGAATTCTGTTTGATCGTTTCAGGTAGTAAAAGATCCTATATCTCGGCGTTCTTTTGAATGCATGCACTACCTACATGCCATGGTTAGTTCAAGATATTAATTGAAAATGCAATACAATCCAAATTTTACTAGCGCCCGAAAATTTTATTAGGAAATGAAAAGTATAAACACGAATATATTTGTACAGGATGACAACATTTTCATGCTAGCCACGTCGCTGTCTGCACACAATCATAAAGTTTTATGTTTCAATTGTCACGTTTCTTAGTTCTGAGGCAAATGTCCAATATCTTATCGACCTTGTGCTGCTGTCTTTTGCCTGTAAAACAAAATCTTGCAGGGAACACAACATGCCAGACGTCGATTCAGCATAGCTCACATCGAACACGTAGTACGCGCTTATCAGGTCAACAAGAGCTTCTAGAAGATTTGTGGATGTCTCAGAAATGCACTCATCTTCTCCAGAAACAAACGCTTGGAGGAAATCTTCTTCTGTCCCAAGGATCACCCATTTAAACTCGACCAACTTGTATTCAAACATGAGCTCACTCTTCGTTGATGGCTAAAAGATATAAATTAATTGACTTAGCAAAGTTTGCGTACTTATGCTAAAAATTCACTTAGTGTTGACTACACGACTTAATATGCTAGGAATAGGGCAATGTCACATGTTAAATTTTTGCTACAATATCAATGTCAAAGACAAAAAGTTTTAAGTTTGATAAAATAAGCTGCACCTCACAAAATATATAGAACATAAAATAGCTTGATGCAACGTCACATGTTAAATTTTTGCAACAATGTTGAAGGCAATTAGGCTGGAGATGTGACATCATACCATAACATGTATTTTGCAGCAATTAGAAAACAAACAGCTCTAAGTATGATAAAATGAAAACATAAAATATAGAACATAAATTTGCTTGAAGCAGTGTCACAAGTTAAATTTTTGCTACAATGTCAATAAGCAATTATCAGCAAAATGAAATATAATCATTCCTAAACTTAATTTCATTTCATTGTTTTTTTGTGATATAGACATTAAAATATTATAAATATACAATTGCTGCATAACATTATGTTCCTGTGTCAAATGAGCCATTTGTCCAGGGCGGCTAGAGATGTGACATCTCACCATAACATGTATTATGCAGAAATTGAAAGACAAGCAGTTCTAAGTTTGATAAAATAAGCTGCACCTCACAAAATAAAGAGAGCATAAAAATAGCTTGAAGCAATGTCGCATGTTAAATTTTTGCTACAGTGTCAATAGACAATTATCAGCAAAATGAAATATAATCATTCCTAAACTTAATTTCATTTCATTGTTTTCTTGTGATATAGACATAGCTTTTTGTGATATAGCTTCTCAAATCTCCATGATATTTAGTGAGGTGTCATCCTCTGCACACACGAATGCTAATTGGTCGAATACCTGTCATATTGATTTATGGCCCTAGTCTATCCTGCATTGTGTGCGCTAGGTGTCACTTTTTCAAGCACTCAAATTTCATTCGCGCAATTGCGACTCTGCTCGACTTTTGCAATTTCTTTTGCCCTATTGCCCAGAGTTCACGCTTTTTCAAACATTTGGTAAATACTCACTCAAATGATCCAAACTTTAAATAAATGTGTATTGCAGACAGTTTATATATAAATAACATAATCAATGTCAAACATTAATATAACATATGGTTAATATGGCTTCGATCAACCAAATCTCGACCGTAGTACAGCCTAATACTTGAATATAGCGTACATTTATAATATGTACATAAAACTTTACTAAAACGCAAAATATGAATTGATCGCGTTGATACAAACCTGATATATTGCCATATTGGAACTTCCAAGTGAAATCCAATACCACCAATGTCCCATTACACATATACAGTCCACTTGTACAACCAAAGGATATACGTATTGAAAAAATAAACGTTTCTCGAAATCTCTTTGTAAAACGTTGAAAACCAAAATAAATAAAGTATCCCAAAGTTGTCGCAGCCTTATCGACATCGCGCCGACAGAAATAACGATGAATTCTCGCTTCTGTTACGTGATACGTTTAGCGCTTGACGGCACCTCCAAAACGAAACAGCCATATACTAGTCATAGCCATACAGGTCATATCGATGCATCGTTATCGCATCGAGTTATTATAAGTACTAAAGTACATCATATAAGTATCATAGTCGTATCGAATTTTGCTCGCTTGCACAAGGCACAAATTAAGCGGCAATATATTTAACGCTGTTTTGTGATACTTTGTCTTTGAATCAGAATAACATACACGTACAATTCATTATGAAGGTGTGTTAGCTATATAGCTGTGTTAATACAGACTTAGAGCAGTTGTGCTATTCGAAAAACGTGTGTTATATGAGAAACATGTGTTGTTTCTAAAGATGTGCTTCCTTCGAATCAGCTGTGCTAGTTTCAAATGCTGTGTTACAATAACACACGGTCTTCCACTGATCGTGTGTTTAGTAGCCGCTATAGCAAAAATGCATTATTTTGATTGGTTAGATACAGTCTGACTATAGCAAATACCCCCCCCCCCCGCTGACTGATGCAAAACTCATAGGAACCACCACTGACTGTAGCAAAATCACCAAGATTTTGATCGCAGGCTTCCTACGAAACGTCATGTTATTTAATGAAAGGCGAATGCCTAAAAAGCAGGCCTATTTGCGGGCTTTAAGGTCACTGGAAATCCCACAAAACAATTTCATAGACAACCTACTCCAAAAATTAAAATATAATAACATCCAAAAATGATGGGAAAATGATAAAATTGGAATAAATAAGTATGAATAATTATTTCCAGAATTAATTATGATAGAAAATAATTTTTGGAAAAGATTATTCCGAAAAAAATCTGACTGTAGCATTTGCTACAGTTGCAATAGTCTAAACCCGCCCCTGGCTGGTAAGAAATATACATTAACATTTTATATACTTTGGACAATTAGCAGTGCTAAGATAGATTTTTAAATTCATTATTGTCATCCTAATTTATCAACCAGGCAAATACCCAATGTAGTTTCAATGTGCAATTGTAGTGAGTTTGAAAAATTAGCAGTTATAGCTAAAAAGTACATTGATTTGGAAAGGCTGTTGCAATACCGTGAAAACTTGCTGATGTGAAACAATCTTCGATATGAATTTACTTGGTTTATCAGGTGCAGGCAAAAACATTTTGACTTGTTCGATCAAGGAAGTATCTCTATATTCTTCCAATAAACCATACTTGTTAGACATGAGAATGGGTATCCTTTTGTGATTATCCCTGTTGTATTAATTTTTTGTCGTAAAAAACAAACCACTAGCAATATAATAAGTTATTGAACATTATGCAATTACTTGATGTAATGTATGACTAATTCTTAAGAAAGATAAACATAATTATCCATTTATAGCATTTACTTGTATGCTGTAACAGTATTAAATGTTGATTCCAAGTACTCTGTAGTAAAGCAAGCATTGTTAGCTGACCTGGGTTTTAACAGCAAGCATGCAGCACATGCAGGTTTTGTGGTTAACTATTATTTTCGATATAAAATTCATATCAAGGAGTCACAGATTTTGTAAAAATTTTTACTGGTATTGAGACTTTTATGTGTACGTACTTTATTTTTTGTTGTACAACATACTTAAATTGTTAGTAGTGACAATATACAATTGTAATTTTTCTTAACATTGAACAGCGTCATCTATACAAACTTAACAGTGAAACCACGTGGTGGCCAGCCATTTGCTCCTTCAACGCTTTTCTCTACAAATGATATATCAGTTTTGCAGAATGAACTAAATTTCATTGAAAATCATTTACCTGAACAGACACAACTGCACCTTTCTGAGCTTGATAATGGAAATATTAGTTTAGCTAATAAGCTTGCGAAGATTACAATTTAATAAACTTACAAAAAATTTTCAAGTTAAATTCAGCATTAGTGAAAATGTGTGAAGTGAAATTAAACTGAAGTGTTACAACTACAGATTCACAACAGCAGCAAATTAAGAAGGAGATCAAAGAACTGGAATAAATGTTTGATTTGAATACGAAAAGAGATATTGGTCTGCAAGATGCATTTTACACTGAACTCTTCTAAACTTGTTAAACAATTTTAATGAGAAATGTCCTTTATTGTATGAGTATGGAGATTTACGGGTAGTATTCGGCTGAAATAAAACTCGTATTTCACTGCATACTATATTTTTCACATGTGAAAAAAGTCGTATGAGCGTTTTGATTGGCTGACATTTCCTTACCCAAAAATTCAACGCCTGTTCGCAGGCTAATGTAAACATGGAGTCCGATTTTGTCAACTTGCTAATTATCATAATAGTATTCTAGATAAAAAATGGAGTTAATTCAGACTCATTTGAACACTGTTCTGTTGTCATGGCAACGGTGCCACACCCAAAGGTCCATTTTTGGCCTTTTACGGTAACAGCAATATCACTGGAAAGAAACAATATTTGATCCAGAAACTTTGTGAGTGTTTACACTAGAGACATATGTGTGATACGAACCTAAAATAACAAGAGCATTGCACTTGCTTCCTAGAGGATATTAGGAAAAGTTAGTTGCAACTAATTTATGGCCACGCCTGGGAATTAATAGTTTAATTACAGGGCAATGAAATAGCAAACAAACTATATTTAAGGTTCATATCACAGAATGGTATATAAGTGAATTGTTTGCCAAAATTTATTGAAATATATAAAATCCACTGTGCATGAGAACTGTTAACAATGTCACTAATAGGCTAATTTGTAAATTTGAGAAATCGCTAAGTAAAAGTTAACTATCCAGTTCACAGTGCTTTAGAACAACATTTTGACAGCTAGCATACCCTAAAACTGTCCTGCACCATATGTTACTCCTTCTGAGTCCTTTTTCTTGTCTTCCTTTTTTTTCTTTTGACCTCTTAATACTTTTCTTCTTTTCTTGTCTGTCTCCTGCTCTTTGTAGGCAGCTTTGTATAAGTGGTCTCGGTCAAGGGTTTCACAACCAGCTTCTGTGTATTTTCCTGGTGATATTCCCAGGGCTTTGTACAATGACAGAACAGTCTGCGCACCATTGTTGAAATGTGCAATGGCACCATATAAGCCAATTTCAATAGTTTCCTTGGCAACAAAAACCTCCTTCGGCACTCTTTGCCAAACAAGAGCATTTAGGCTTTCGTTCTGATTTTGGGTCTTTCCATGCAGGCATTTTTTAAGTAATGTCTTATCACTAAGCCTTTGATAAATTGGCTTACCTTTAGCAATAATTGGCAAAGGGAGTCCTGAACCATGTTTATAAGTTCTTTTATCTTTTTTAAGCCCACACCAGCTGTCGGGACCATCGGGACAATAATCGTGAAGGGGACGAGATTGACTAGAAACACAGTGGAAGAAGCTTGCTAATACAGCCTTCTCCATTTCTTCAGCATTTTTAACATTTGCTCTAAAAGCTATGCCATAATAATTTTGCAATTTGTCAATCATAGCATCTGTCAATTTTCCCTTACCTCCAAGACCAGGTGTTTCTTTTTTGAGATTCCTAAGTGCAGTACCAACTCTTTTTTGCACATGGCCAATGCACTCTTGCTTCACAACTTCAATGTCTTGTTCCTTATAAACATCTTTGACCTGACTGTAAGATTTGCTGTCTCCATCTCCATACAGTTCAGTGTACCTAAGTTTGTGCAACATCTCCGACCTTTTGAACATCCGCAAGGCACCTTCTGGCTCCATGGCTGGGGCCGACCCCCTAAAATTTGCAGAACACTGGGTATGGTTGGCTTTCCATGTTTGATATTCAGTACCTTCCTTGTCAAGGTGAGAATGGAGTTGGCATTGCTTACATGTTCGACTCAAGGGTCCAGTGTCCAAAACTTTCCCAGTGTCAATGGACATCACTGTGACACAACCATTCAGGGAGGAGAAACAACGTCTCTGCCAAGTACCATCACATGACACTGCACAGTCAGCCACTTCATCATTGTTGACCTTTTTGAGATTTCTTATCTCGTCTGCTGCATCAGACATAGTCTTTCTAGCTATTGATTTTAAATGTTTTGTTATCGTCTTACTGCTTTTCTGGTATGGTTTGGGTTTAGAGGGTTGAGGCATGTTCATGAAAGCACAAAATTTCTTGGCACCACTGTGACCTTTTCCAATTGACCTCATTGCATAAACTAGACGTCTGTTTACTTCAAAAGATTTCCTTTGTTTCTTGGATGTAAAAAATGTGTTTAACCATCCACATCCTTCACACATGATTCTTAATTCAGACGCACAGCCATGGCGTTTTGAACTGCTTTCCATCAGGATTAGACTCAAACATTCACACGTGGGGCACTTTAGAAGTGATACAACTCCCCCAAGTATAACCATACCAATGAATCGAAAGCCTTCAACGTACTGGTCATTGTGATTCATTGAACAATCTCTTTTTCTTTTGCTTCCGACCCTTGGGCTACTGGAGAGTTTTCGGCTTGAGGCTGTAGAAATATTAGCAGCTGACTCCGACGTTGACGTCTCTATCTCAGTACATTCGTCCGCTTTAGTAAACTGATTCCCACAGAATTTTCTCTTTTTACGTCTAACTGAACGTTGCTTTGGCATATCCAAATTCTACTTTTAAATTTCTTCAAAAAGCAAATTTACAAAGTAATATTTCGAAACACTAAGATACAAACATTTACACACCTCTTCCAAAATCTCAAAATGTTTTATCCCGATCGTAGTGACCAGCGGTTACAGGGCAACGTTATGTAAGAGAAGTAACATGGTCTAAGAACATGAAGGGCAAATTCAATGTAATTTTGCGGGTTTTTTCTCTGCTTATTACACAGAAATAGCATGTATACAAATCGGTTGCCCATAGCAACCAACTAGAGCACTTCAGAAATAGGCAAAAATAAGCTACAAATTTTAAGATATTTTAGAAATTTCTTTTTGTATTAAAAACACCACTAACCCATAGTGCCAAAAAAGAAAAAAAAATTTAAAAAGTTTTAAAATTTTGGGTACCATTCCACCTTATTAACGTGAAATAAACCTCATGGTTGTGTTTTCTGCACGAAAACAAATCGTTAAATGGTAAGAAATTTTGTTTTTATATTTCGCTTGTATTTTGTTGTCCGTCAGTATATCAAATATTTGGTATCTCTATACTCATCTTTACACTCATATAATAAACAATTTACTTCATGTTTGGTTCGTTTGTACGATTTTTATTATTCACTCGTTGTGAAGGATCGCTAAACTCACTCGTTCGCTGCGCTCACTCGTTCGTTTAACGATCTTTCACAACTCGTGAATAAAAATCGTACGCACTCACCAACCATGAAGTAATCTATATTTATAGCACAGTATTCTCCAAACACGTTCGCCGTATTTGTTGCGTATTCTGCCAGGCGCTTCCTTTCCCACGTCCTCCCCAAGCACCCCTGCGTGCTTAATCTGTAACTGATCTGCATATATGACACTGGATTAACTGATGATATTTTAAAAGTGCCTGGTTACGAGGCTGATATTGCATCCCATGATTGATTATGCCAATCTTAAATGAAGCACTGTTTATTATAATTTGCACAGTTTCTCTTCAATATAGCGCGATGCGGGAATTTTAGATTATTTTTTTATAATAACCCCAACCAGATCATGATCACTGACAGAATTGCCACATATTATGAGTTTTAAGACATTTTTCTCATGAGTGGTTGTAATTATGTCTATTAAAGTACTGGAGTTTTTTGTTATTCTTGTTGGCTTTTCTATAATTTGTTTTAGCCCGTACTGCTTGATAATCTGCTTTATTTCCGTGTTGTCCAAGTTTTTACTATAGTTGACATTTAAATCCCCAAATACACTGGTTTCCTTGCCCTCAGAGACACAGGTATCTAACATATCATTGAAACTACATTCAAAACCTGAGCTTAGGTATGATGAGGTATTTGGGGGTCTTTAGATTATGCCAATTAAGATTGAACATGACTTTTTGACAAAGATTTCGCGCCAAATTATTTCAATATTATCACTTTCTAGATCCTCTCGTCTTTGCCAACATATTTCAGTACGAACAAAACAGCCAACACCCCCCCCCCTGTACCATTCTTCCAATCCTTCCTGATGAACGTATAGCCGTCAACTTCCAATTCCATATCCAGGATCCCTTCATGCAAATGTGTTTCAGTAATGCCTAGTATATCAAGTTTGTTTATCGTTTCCTTCATCATTAATTCAACACATGCAAGTTTATGTAGAAGACCGTTTACGTTCTGATGAAATATCTTTAATCTCCTTCTTTGCAAGAAGGAATCTACTTCGATATAAGGGCTTTCGGTAGCAGTCGTTGTAACGCCATCTTGCTGTTGAAGATTGGGTATATTAACACAATGACGACAAAGCAACCTTTCCTGTCCTGAGTCATCATTCATCCACAAGGCATTTCAGATGTGAGTCCCTTTCACAGGAAGAACAACGCTCGACACTCTGATTCTTTCGTATCAGTTTATTGCAGCTACAACAGGTCACTCGTGGACCAGGACAAGTTTTCACATCACCACAAAGGAGAAGTAGCATAGTCAAAACAGCATGCGGACGACAGCCCATACCTAACATTGGTTTGTTGTTTATACGCCCAAATTGACGCACTTATTCGGCCAGACTGGATATCCTGCACATGTTCACCATTAAACGAATAACACACCGAGTTTGCACTAGCAAACGAAATTCTTTTAATGGTTACAAAGATCATAACCAGCAAGAACAAACTTTATTGTGGCCGCCATGTTGGCCTTAGAAATAGACCCGCGACCTTTTAGTTTCTAGACAATGTGTGTGTGTGTTCTTTACTTAAAGGACATTGGCAACAAAAAATTTTATTCCTTATATCTATTACACTTACCTATGGAATACTTAATTACGCATTTTCGTGAGTCTATCGCATTTAGTTGTTGAGAAAATTTGAGGAAATGTTGATCGTACGGCAGCCATTTTGAAAATAAAGCGTTATGCTAATTTATGCAGAATAACTTTGCTGACGTCATTAGTAGGGTAGGCCGAATTTTACAATATAAATTATTATTACTATCACGTTTCAGTAAGAACATTTTGCCAAAAAATAAAAGTTGCTGAGCAAAATACAATTAAGTAATTGTGCAATACCCAAGTATTACTGTTCTCCAAATATGTTTTTAACATTATTTTGAATAAACGCATCTATCACAACTGTTATATGCGCCGAGATGTCAGATCCCATGCTGGGCGTCTGCCAATGTGCAAACACACACACACTCTCAGTCATACATTTCACTGACTTCAAATCAAACGACATATCATTTGGCATATTAATATATCAAGAAATGTATACCTTGTACGTTATAACATATCCGTAAAAAACAAGACTTGATATAATAGAAACATCGCTTGGAACATCGAACGCGACTCGCACGCACAATATGCCAACATAAATTATATGCGACACTGTTACATATACTGGGACTACCAGCGCTTATACTTTGTACCCAAATTGTTTAATTAAAAAAAGACTGCCGAAAGGGTGTCGAATGGAAAAACGTGTGTGGGCTTTCAACTGACCTGGACGGCTAGTCGCCAAGTTTGAAATTCATTTAGCCATTTAATGATGTCGGAAAGGACAATAAAAAACATTAGCGCATAATGCGCATTACTAGTGCAATAGTGGGAGTTCAAAGGAAGCAATTGAAATCTTGTTTGGGTTTTACCGACACTTGCCCCCCACACATTTTTGCGACACTTTCTGACTATATATTCATTCATCCGGATACACCTTGGTAATTTCTGTGAGGTCTAGCAATTTAAAATCGCAATTATTATTGTCGCTGTATATATAGGCGCTGACAAGTTCTAAATAAGAATAATTTGTTTGCGAAGGAGTTATATGTCCCGTTGCAAATTTTGCTGCTTCACTTGCATGCAAGGCCAAGGCGCAACATGTACTGTCCGGTATACGGTTGCAATAGTGACAGACAAAAAAATCCGAGTGGAATACGTTTCTTTTCGTTTCCAAGCGGAAAATCCGTAGCCCAACAACAGAGAAGAAAGGTATGGGTTGAATTTTACAAACGCAAAAAGTTTAATCCTTCGTCGTGCAGTAGAATCTGCTCACGGCATTTCACAGAAGACGCGTACGAGAAAGGGCATTCGCCACAGTTCCTCGAACAAATCCAGTGCAAGGAAGCGTTTCGTGTACGGTTAAGAAGTGATGCCTTGCCCACATTGCCCTTGGTAGAGGCAAGCTCAAGCAAACTAAGAACTTCTACGGCAAGAAGACAGCGAGAAAAGGTGAGTCAAGTGCTCGATCAATAAATTTATTTTATAATTTTTAAGACCTGATGAGAAACGGTTGCGAAAAGGTCCCCTAATTTATGTATATTTTCTCACTTGGATTGCCTACTGTACTTCACCAAATATTGTACATCAAAACCCTTTAAATGTATTTTATATGTATTATGTTATACAGCACCGCGTATAAGAATGTTTTCCACACTTTCATTTCCATATTGTTAGCCAAAAATGTTATTGTAATCCCACATATGGTAATAATTTTACACTCCCCCCCCCAAAAAAAAAAACAAGCCAAGACAATATAAGTGTATAATGAAAATGCTTAAATTATTAAAAGTTTCCCCTATTTAAAATTACCAAAATTCCTATCTTTTTCCCCTATATAAAATTAATCTTTCAAATATTCTACAGGATATGTACAGTTGATTCTAAATGAAGTCATGAAATTAAGGAGTCAGTACCAAAGCTTGAAGAAGGCCAAAGCCCATGCACATTATATGCTACCTACTGAGCCACAGTCTCTTGTTGCAAAGTACTTGACAGGAAAGGAACGCCCTTCAAAGGAACAGGTAGTGGCCAGCAGAAGGTCACGTTTCAGTAAACCAGCCTTACCTACAAGTGAAAAAGGAAGGTCACAAAATAAGCCCTGTGCTTGTAAGGGAAAGTGTGCTACACGAAAGTGCAACTGTAGGGCAGTGGAAGTGTTGTGTGACAGCAAATGTAACTGTAGATCAGCAAAGTGTGTAAACCGTGAATGAGATATTTGTGCACTTTCATACTCAATGTAAATACTAGTATTACTATTAGCTTAACCCATTGATGTGCAATAATTTGCCCTTCTTTAGTATCTACTGCGTCAGACAATTTTACTGGTCAAACAAAGGAAAAGTCTTGGACGTTAATGGGTTAAAAATGTGGTATTCATTAGAGTTATGTAGAAAGTATTATTGTTTCCCCATTTTGAGGTATTACTGTAAAGGCGAAAAGGATTTGTATCATATTATTTAGTGTATCATTCTGGGGTTTCCACCATCGCACTCAACTATTCACTATTTTAAAAGATTCTTTAAATTGCCCTAGTCCAAGAGAAATGTATATTAAATGGGGAAACACGTCGCTTTTGCCCACAAGATTTGGACTTTTGGAAATAATATAAATAATTTAAATATATATAAAAGTAACATAAAAGATTACCGTTTTGATGTTTTGGCATATTTGAAATGCGTGTATAGGCCATCAGGCGACGCAAAGCGTTCTCGTATCCTTGAATAAACACACGCAGGAAATGGTCTTCGCCTTTTCTTACCCAAAATCTGGAAAATCCACCGTGAACATCGTTGATATGCAACTAAACGATACAGCTTGTGTATTTTCTCCAGATCCCCATCATCTAAAGGCCAATTCTCTTCGAGATAGCGGCAAACATCTATCTTCAGTACCCCTTCCGACAACATGTTGTCTCGAAAGTCCGGATGTATTGTCAAACATTCTTCGCCAAGTGCTTCTGTTTGATCAAGAAGCACTCCGTATTCGTCGTACTCCACCGCTTTTTCGTGGCAACAAAAACACTCAATAGCCTTTGTTGACAACGCACAATGACCACATTTTGACCAGCTTAGGTTTTCAAGGCGCCAAGCGTTTGCGCTTTCGAACTTGTTATCGACTTCCTCCTCAGACGAAGACAACACACTGCTTTGTTCCGAATCGCTTTCATCGCTAAAATTTGAGGTTCCTGCGCCAGCTACTGGCTCAAATTGGTAGGGTAACACTTCTCCTACTTGATGTTCGTGGATATTTTCCATTACAATAAAAAAACGACACAATTTCTCATAAAATCTCACAAACCTCTATAAACCTGTGTAGAAAATTATATTGTTGTTTTGACGCTGCCCTACTAATGACGTCACATCGGGTCATGTGACCCAAAGATAATTTTTTGAGAACTATTTTCAAGATGGCGGACGAAAATCAAAATTTAGGTGCATTAATATGTGAATAACTTTTGAACAAAAGAGTTTGGCAAGAAATTAATATTATATTTATTCTTAGATGAGTAAGTACTTCTAAATTACGCGATAAAAATTTTCGTTGCCAATGTCCTTTAACTGAAAACTTATACATATATACAGACATATATACACCCCCAAAAGAAAGATTAATAATATCCATTTATGGTGTGTTTATCTGGCGTTTATTTATTCCATATCATGGATATGTCAGAAATCGTGGCGATCACATGTAATTGTTTTTCTTTACCCTGGGTCATGTTGTGTGGTATAAGTATTACATTTTGCTTTTGTACTTTAAAAATGCAACCAATGGCTACGAATTCTTTTTAACGCTGTCCACCGTATTTGTAAAGCTGAAGAATCTTGAGGCGAAGTTTTCAACATTTTGAACAACTTCGGACTTCTCCTGCTTAGTGTTTTAAACTAACATTTTTACAGTCTTTCTAAGGATTACTACTCTTGTAGCATAAGCGCAGACAGCCCAATTCCCTGGTTTTGTTTCCTGTAGTACAGTTGTTGCAACGACGACTATTTTATATGATATAATATATTTGAATAACGTAGTAAAGAAACGAACAATTTATATTATTTGCATTAAAAATATCAATATTTTTTTAACACTATAAACTTGCCATGTGCAGGGTGTATAAAAAAGGTAATCGAACTTTGCATTGCTCTAGCGCGTTCATTATACAATCTACAGAAATCATTCTTTTGCAGGCGGAAAGACCAGGCTTTTAGCTTTCGATTGTCATCATTTTTGCAAAATTTGAAGAAAGATTGGGCAAATACGAATGCAATGAAAATAGCCGGTCGAAATCGCATATTTCCACCTCTGAGCATTATTAGGGCAGCGAATAAGAAAAGAAAATTTCATTAATCATTTATCTGTCACGAGAAACAATTAACATCACTAATAAAATGCCAGAAGTTTACAACCTAAGCTAAAATTGGTGAAATAATTTTGCAATTTAATTCCCTAATGGGATTAAATTTCAACAGATTTTCAATAAACTCCTAACGGTGAAAAAATGCGACTTCGACCTGCAATTTTTATCGCATTTGTATTTGCTTGATTTTTCTTTAAATTTTATAAAAACGATGGCAATTAAAAGCTAAAAGCCTGGTCTTTCCAACTACGTAACAATTATTTCTTAAATATTGAACGCCCTAGAGCACATCAAAGTTCGACTGCTTTTTTTTATACGCCCTGTATTATTAATAACTTTTGATGTGGCTTTGTTCGATTTCGGATGGTTCTCGGCACTGATTGTAGCTAATGTAAATAAAGGACAAGGTAGATAACTCGGCCGTCAAGTGCCAAAGTTCAAACGCAAGTATCTCGAGGTAAACACGCTCCCTGTGATAACAAATACAATCACAGCAAAGCCGAAAGATACAGTTGCACACGCTCGATGCAGTTTTTCATACGATCGAACAAATTCTGCGGCGTACGAAGCGATCGCCAACGATATTTCACGTCTTTTTATTTTCCAGCAATCCATGGCGACAAGAGTATGGGCACATAGCGTGCTTATCAGTTATCAACCAGGCAATAACAGATTTTATTACCTGGTTGTAATGAAGTAAAATTTCTTGAAATTTTTAATGGCGATAAAACACTTAACAAATTTTATACGGACCCACTCAGAGTTACTTTCAAGCATTCAAATTTGGTGCGCAATCCATCATTAATCTGTTCGAATATACGCGCCTATCCCCCCCCCTGGGTTGAAAGCATTTAAATTTTATATTAGACTTTCATTTCACACCAAAAGTATCGAAGCAATCTATTTTAGTACAATAGTTCATACTTGGTCGAATTCATAATAGTCTATTTTTTTTATACACGCTGTATAATCTATTATACCTGTCTGCCTCAGAACTATTCCACAACACTAAAGCTGAAAGAAGTATTAAAGTGCCTATCCAGTAGTCAGGAAATTTGCATATTTCAATAGTTTGGGTGATTTTAAGAAGACTTGCAATATATTTTATAAGTCGAAAATTTGATCTTCATATACTTTTGGGGGCATGAAATTGGCGATTTTTCGAAATACCGTGAGCATAAAAAAAATGGGGCGAGTATGCTCCTGTGACGTCAAATCGGGAACACGCATTGGTTGCAAACTAGTAATCTATGCTACAGAGAAAGCTGAGATATGTTTTATTCGAATTTTTTGCCGATTCTACGGCACTTTTCCTTTGAATTTCAACTGGAAAAAAGTCTTCAAGCTTTACTGATCCAAATGAAAGCCACGCCGAATTAGAAACAATTTTCTCGCGAGCTATATGATTGAAGTTGAAGATGACAATATTTATATTGGGATAATATAGATGTGTCAGGGAATTCAGGGCTAGATGGTCAATCAGAGGAAAAGTTCTACGGTTTCGCTTCGATGGATGTGTTACTTTTGAAGTATTACGAGCTACAAATTAGGATTTTAACGTCTGGCAGGAGCGATATAGAAAAAATTAACCGAAAGAAGTGCAAAATACACAGCGATGAAAACAGGTGTGTCCCAATATGTTGTTATAAATTGTCAAGAGATTTTTGTGTCAAATACTAGACATTTACAAAACGTTTTTGTCAAGTACTAGAAAAATATTAGACATAAGTCACATCCATTTGAGTTTCAAGGGTGTGTTACAGAGTATATAATGTACATTATGTTTGGCAACAACACAATTTAGATATATTCACTGTATATATGCCATGTATACATGTGTATATTTTCCTATAACATGTATATTTATTAGGTAATAAATACTCGGGTATTTAAACATTCTAGATATCTTCGGAGTGTTGCCTTGAAACAGTATATACAACTTGTGTACAACTTTCTTGGCAAAAGAAGAATACTTTTACCTGCATGTGATTATGATACAATATGGAGTAAATTTGGAGGAAAAGAATTTCAAGGTTATGATGATGAACAATGAGGAACACACAACTGAAAATCTTTAAATATATACTGGTACAATATTATTGACAAGGGCTATTAAGAACATGTAGAGCAAATAATATTCAAAAAATGCAACTTGAAAATCTAATATGCCATATGTTTGTGGGGACATGATCACGTGAATGAAGAAAAGTAAAAAGAAAGTTATGTCTGTTTAGGGCACCTTATGTGTGCATAAATGTGAGCATGTTTATTTACATATTTTGCTTCAAACAATAGGCAATTAAATTTAAATTCCAACAGTGAGATCGTTGCCATGGAATTTTAATGTAAATTACCGGATTAATTATGTATGAAACAAGAAAAATTTAGATTGGATGTATTTAAAAAAATATTTGATATCTTTTATATAATTATCAAAATATATAATCGATATAAAAAAAAATATGAATGAAGAACCATGCCCTGTCACTCATACAATGTTAGGTGCACAAAACAGACTTTACTTCCTGTTTAATTATATCAAGGTATTATTCTGTTTTACATCTCCATGTATAAAATAAAATTACAACATTGAGAAATAGGTTATTTTAAAAATTGAAAAAAATACAATGTAGTAACGGTGTTGACCCCCCCCCCCCCCCCCGCAAAGACATACAATATATACAGTATTGTTGGTGATATCAGGTCCTATTATTAAATTGAGTCGTTGTGTGTGGTGTGTAGTAAGTAATAAATTCTACTTTTGATTCTGTGGACACTCCTCAATCTTTTTTTTGTGGCTCTTCATTGCATTAACACATGTTCTGCAACATAGCTTGGCTTGTGCATCTTCTAGAGTGGGTGGTTGTACAGGTGCCTGAATGGGAAATGGTAAAAAATGTTCAAAATTGTATAAATATAGCATATACACTGTATATCTATTTGCAAATACATATATGAGCACAAAACCATAGGAGCTCTCACTATCTAAACACCAAATTTGAAGCAGAGGGGACAGTGTACAAATACTATCATGATCACAAATAAAAATAGCTACCTTTGAACTGAAATGTTGTCAATAATTTTTACACTTTGGGCAACTTTAAAAATAACAGCCACTTTTCATTTCATTATTACTGAATAAATATACAAATAAAAATGCGACATCCTCAGCATAGTGGCTTTCTATAGTTGTATGTAGCAAATAGCAATGATGTTTTTTAATCCATAAACTATACTGTATAATAAATGAATATCCTGAATCAGTGCATGTTACAGTAAATGTTGGGAGATTGGTGATCAGGTGATGTGGCCTTCAGATTGATTGTCTAGCAATTCAATATGTCCAGTATAGAATAAATGTCTGGTATTTGACATAAATATATTTCGACCCATGTACTGTATACTATTTCAAATTATCTATTTACCTGTTTTCGTCACTGTGTATTTTGCTCTTTGTTCGGTTATTTTTTTCTATATCGCTCCTGCAAGACGCTAAAATCCTAATTTGTAGCTCATAATACTTCAGAAGCAACACATCCATCGAGGCGAAACCGTAGAATTTTTTCTTTGATTGACCATGTAGCCCTAAGCTCCCTGACACATCTGTTGTCATTCTCCCAATATAAACATTGTCATCTTCAATATCCATCTTTTAACTCGCGACAAAAGTGTTGTCTGATTTGGCTGGGCTGTCATTTAGATCCGTAAAGCTTGAAGACATTTTTCCAGTTGAAATTCAAAGGAAAAGTACTGAAGAATCGGCAATAAAATCGATTAAAACACATTTCAACCCTCTCTGTAGTATATTCTGTAGTATAGAATACTAGTTTGCAATCAATGCGTGTTCCCGATTTGACATCACAGGAGCATACTCGCCCCAGTTTTTTATGCTCACGTTATTTTTAAAAAACGGCATAAATCGCCAACTTAAGGCCCCCGAATGTACATGAAGATCAAATTTTGGACTTATAAAATATATTGCAAATCTTTTTAAAATCACCTAAACTATTAACATGTGCAAATTCTCTCACTACCGGATCGACACTTTAAATTAAATTAATTAAGATAGATTTTTTCATTACCAATACCTCACAGAGATAAATACTTCACACACGAAATGAGAACTACCAGGTAATATGGATGGTACATCATGGTGAGGGAATTGACTGCTCACAATTAAAGTACAGTATTAGGATGCCAATCTCTCCATAGTCATCTCTCCATAACTTATCTTTGCATTCCCTTCCTTTCCCTCTTATCATTTCTACTGCTTTTTGACCTTTTTGAAAAACTTGTTAAATAATCTATTTTGTTTATTACAAAACCAATACACAGTGATACACTTAGTTGTATTATTTAAATTGAAAATTTTGAGTCGCTAAAAAAGAAGATTACAATAAAAGTTAGTGCCTAGTGTAGAAAACAGAACTATGAAGACTTTTTTGCATCAATGTTTGAGAAAAAATCTGTACGCTTTTATATAAATTTTGGGGATTAAAATGCAAACTTAGCCAGTTTTTTCTCGAAAGTCTTGCCTTCTCAAGAGTCTTACCTGCTCGAAGAAACATTTCCACATGTTATTACAAGTCCTTGCGTTCGCGGCCGACTATGTTAATCTTATAGATTGTATTTCTGCGCTCTCTGTTTGTTTGTATTATTGACTCATTTCAATTGGATAATGCTTATATTCTTGTAAGCATAAAATAGACCCAAATACAGTTCGCTTTCATACAATTTGCATTTCAAACGCATTTTATATTTATTTAATACAAAACTTGTTTTTCAATCCCGTTATCCCAGTCCCGTTATGTTTCCTCGTTTAGCCGTCATATTTGCTGTTCTGAAAAAGTAATCTTGAAAGAAAAACAATTGTGATGTTTAACTTCTAACGGCTTTCCTGTTTGTTCAATCGTGCCGACCTCGAAATTGCATTAATATTGTACGGCTTTTCAAACAATCTCACATATCCAATTTACCATTGCAAATAACAACACACTTGTAAACTTTGTTGGTATTCGTAAAATTTTATTCCAGTCAAAACCATGAAACAAACTGATTGACGTTGAAAAGCACAAGGTTCTAATTTTATTGCTGTCATGGCTTCGATCTCCTGACACGCAATTGACAGAAGCTGGGCTAAGCCGCTGATTTCCCGACAAAAACACGCGTCACGCGATGAATTCCCCAGACACATAGGCGAAAGTATTAGAGGTAGTGTTCCAGTTTCAGTTCACTGACCGTTTCAGCTTCAATTTGCATCTTTTTCACTCAGCTTTCCCCTCCCCGCTCCGACCAACCTTGCTTTGTGCTATCTATTTGTGCTTCATATAGCCAACATCGAGTACACGTCACTCATGGTCTGTGAAAACAAGTCAACGATGAAAATACTTCAGCTTCATAGACGCCTCAGTTTCGGTTGGGCTTATTCCAAATTACTTTACCCGCCTTTTGACTTTAAATACTTCAGCTTTCTGAGAAATGCTGCTTATGCTATTTTAGAAAAAAGTAAGCTAATTTTTTTACAAAATCGGGCAAAGATTGTTTGATAGTGACAGATGGTGGCAGGAAAAATTATTCTTTATGCGTCTTTTGCGCTCACATAATACAAGAAGACATCTTCATGTTGACGAGTATTTTATTTTTTCCTGATTTACAGAAAACAGTTAAAGAAAGCAATATATCCCGAATGATTTCGGATGCAGGAGAGTGCCAGTTTTTGAGGTTCCTACTGAAACTAGTGAATGCCAAGAAAGCCATAGAAATAGGTTTGTAAAAATATATTTGCAAAAGTAGTGTTGAACATGAGGTAAAGATAAAAAAATATCTACAAAATATCGGTTAAAATGTGGGGTTCAATGTTTTAACATTATGTATAGAAACCTTTGGCAATTATACAAAATGAAACGTTGTGGTCAAAACCGTTGAGATCGGCATAAAACCAAATAAATATGCTATAAACAAATTAAGGAGTATTTCACGTCTGAAACGAAATGAAGCTTATCACTCAATCTTCCTTACCTTTGCTACTGTAATATCATTGTGGCAACAGAAACACCAAAGAAAGAAAGTAGGGGATAACTGCGTATGTCTAAAAAAATCGAGAATCATACAATGAACTTCTGCCCAGAAAGTCAAAACAACACTGGAGGGCTTTAGAATTTAAGAAGATAACGATAAACAATTTTCTGATTAAAAAGACGCCTGAAAGTGCAAAAAACTATGTTCAAAACATCCAATGGACTTCTTGAGCTTGCATGTATTTCATCATATTTCATTCCAGGATGTTTTCTGGGGTGTATTGCTATATTGTTAAGTATTTTTAGGTTCTTATTTGGCCAAAATATTAAATGAAACAAATATAATGTAACATCTAATTCCCAAAAATATCTTTTTGCTACTTTGGCCATTGCCTTATTTGTACAGCTACTCGCTTAACTATTAAATGATGTCATTATGGGTATGGTCTATTAATATAATGAAATACTTAATTAAATAATCAGATTAGATCTGAAGCTGATACCAAAGATATTAGTGGAACTATTCGTTCTCCAATTCAAAACCATTTGAATCACATGCAATCAATAATATCAAGTATTTTATTTTTTTCATTATATATGTACAGATTTTCAGTATAGGATATTAGCTGAAAAACAGCTATCCGCTAATAATATCCTGCATAAAATCCAGCTCCCTAATTATTTTTGTTATTTTTAAAAAGTGCATAATTTATTGTGCGCTTTTGTGTTAGGAATGATTTGTTGTGCAATGACATTTCTTGGTTCGTTGTGCGAATAATCAGCTGTGAGTACAACGCATTGTCAATATATTGGAGAGCCTTTTAACTAATCGGGTAATCGGTCTTTTTCCTTAACCGGTCTCCACTTGTGACATACATGCATATCCTTGAAAATTTAAGAAGGCGTACAGCTGGTGTGTTTTAGCCCAAATATTGTAAGATTTAAGCTAGATATGGAAAAAGGGTAAAAGGCTTTGATAGGTATTTCAAAACCTTTTTCAAATGAACAAAGATATTTTAACTGTTGCTATTCTCTTTAAAACTCACTTCCAAGATTATCGGGTGGCCGGACATTTTGCCGAAAGACACTTTGCCGAAAGACATTTTGCCAAACGGACAGTTTGCTGACGGTAAAATCGATGAAAAGCTCAGATAGTTACTTCAAAACCTCTTTCAAACGAGAAAAAAATGAACTGTTGCAATTTTTCAGCAACAACTCACTTATCGCTACCTTCAATATTGCCACAATACCTGTCCTTGTTATTTCAGGTGTGTATACTGGTTATAATCTACTCAGTGTTGCTTAGACTCTTCCCAAAGATGGTAAAGTCATTGGATGTGATATTTCCACGGATTATTTTAACATCGGGAGACCAATAATTGAAGAGGTGAGATTTGCCTGTAGTCTGCAAGGCTGACTCAAACACATGCAGAGCGTAAAACCATAGCCATCGACTTACAGTAAAATTAAATTTTAACAGAATAGCAATGGCAAACCAAATAGTCTTTATGCATTCAATTCTTTTCTAGCTTAATAATTCAACATTCTGCAATAGGTTTATCGCTTGAAACTGTGAAACTGTGATTGTAGCTACAAACAGATTATTATGCGTCCTGCTACATTCTCTCGTCACATTTTTTTCAAATATTTAGTGTGGAAATGAAAAGGATTATAATAAGTTGTACTGCATGTTAATAGGCTAGAAAAATTTTCAGATTTATGTTAATCTCTTACTACGAAAGACAATTGTCAACAACGTGAGATATCGACATGAGATATACAATTTTGTTTTTAGGCCGGCGTCATGGACAAGATTGATTTGCAAATTCAACCGGCAGTGAAAACATTAGGTTTGATAGTTTTTAATTATTAATCTGCAAATGTTGTTAGTGTGTCCATGTGCCAAAAGTCCATGTGATATCATGTACAGTAAAAGCTACTACGAGAACGTAAATTTAATTTGTAGATTGTAGAAATGGTTTGTTCTTTTCCAATATCAATAAGCTGTGCTGTTGATACCTGCAATAATTATCCTCAGGCAAATTTTAAATACTTCGCCACATTTCTATGCTCTTATTATTGTTTTCGGTTTTGAAAGATGGGTAATACCGCTGGCACAAGCTGAACAAAACACGCATCTTAATATGTATGCTACAACATCTAAACCACAATAAGGGTCTAAGTGCAAAGACTCTCGCGCAAAGTGTTTTAAAACGACATTTTAAAACGAAATTTCCGCTTGGAGCGATAAATTGCGGTGAAGTTTTGAGGGCAGCCAATAACGTTGTAACCCGATAAAATTACTGGGGGCAACGTTTAATAATTCCAATACCTGTTGGAATTGTCATTTCATGCATATCAAATGAAACCTGACCCAAGCCCCAACCCTAACTCTGACCGTGATAATCCCAGTAATTTATTGGATACAACTAAAAATACATGCATGCAGTAACCCCTCGCCACTAACTAAGAGCATGAACTATATTTTAGGAATTACATGAAGTACTTGCATATGTTGTTGTCATAGCAACACGGCAATTGTTATATTAATTTTTCAAAATGACAAAATATTGGGTTTTTAATCCTTGTTTTATTGACAATTTTTTAAAATGGCACAATATTTGTCATCGGTATGTTATTACGCCAAATGTAAGCTTAAATTTGGTATAAAATACGACCTACTAACTACATATATTAGACGTTTTGAAATATTTATGAAACTAAATTTTTATCTACATAAACTTTGAGTTTGAAACAAAACCGTTTCAAGCCAATTTTGTATCTTGGCTCATATTCTTTTACATGTAAAGTTCGTCAATATTTTGAAATACAGTAATAAGAAGAAAGTCTTGCATTTACAAAACATAAACTTACTCTGGAATTTAAACAATAAACAGTGAATAGACTCGGGAAGTACGGCTACGCCGGCCTTTATAAAGCATTAAAACACAAGTATAAATACGCATTATCAACAAACTTGCCTTGTGTTTCACGCCGTAGTCAATTCTTGGCGCTTCTCTGTATTTTCCCAGAACTAATCTCTCTTCAAGAGCCAATGACCACCCTTCGTTGGTTGTGAAAGTTGCTAAATCTTTTTGCAAAAATATAAAATATTGTAGTGCAAAAAGCAAATTTAGATATTTCCTGTCAGTTGAATTCGTGATTAATAATCAATCAACAATAAATTTTAAACCTGGCCAATCAGTGTTAGCCATTCATGATAGTCCGCCACATTCTTGAGATCAGTGAGGACATACCACTTTTACTACCTATCACGAGCAACGACTTTCAACTCCGCTAATACGAAATTAGTAACCCTCGCCCCGGGCTTACGCCCGGAACGGCGCTTCGCGCCGTTGGCTCGGGGACAATCTGATAATAATCTTCGTGGGCGTTCGTATCGGGTTGTAACGTTCGTATCGGGTTGTTGAGAGCGTATCTCCGTCATTTCCCGTTGTGTTTCCACTTAAATTTCCTCACATGGATCAAACTCATAATTTCGTGTAAATGATTCACTTGCTTGTGGGATCATATATATTTATTAGAGGTAAAGATGTTAAGCATTCTAATTTTGGGAATTTAAGTCTACAAATGTTCTGGAGACTGTAGGCAATCAAATGTATTATATGCAGTTAGTATTGACTTAAATGATGCTATCAGGTTAATATATTTATGCATCACATTGCATTTTGTTTACCTGCGCCTTCTGAAAATTAAAACACCCATTTTGGTGATATTATGACAGACGAATCCTGTTATATGTATGAAAGCCTAAAATTGAATTCTAAAAAACCCAATTTTACTAGGACTTTGAGCAGTGCTTTGGAAGTCACTCAGACTTTGATTTTAGGTCGTCTTAAGGGTGATTACATAACATGTGCTAAACCCGAAAGCCAAATTAACATTGATAGCTATGAATGCCAACTTAACTTTGTGACTATGAATCCTGCTGTTACATAATGTCACATCATAAATTCTAATGTAATGACATGTCCAGTAAATGATGTTAATTGTACGACAGCTAATGCTATGAAAAGCAAAACTAATAAAAGTTATTACACCAGCAGTGTTGTGCGTGAGAGCCAAGCTAAATATTAATCTTGTTTATTGACCAAAAGTAACTCAAACCGATAATATTCCACCTTCTTCCATTCATCACTACATTATACGTAACCTTCCAGCCAAAGTATAAAAGTTTTGAGCAGCTTAATTGTTTTCATGTATTCATTAAACTTTAACCTTATATCTTATCTGTGTTAAGTGTTTGGTTCCTCATCTCCGAAAAGTCGCTTAGAAAATAATTTTCGCTGCCATGGTTTAGGGAACACTTTTTCTGTGCATGAATCTAAAGATTTTTTATGCTGAATCACTTGTGGTCACTCCTGGAAACCCGCAGTTTTTTTTTGTAATTTGCGATCAAACATTGCTACTAGAGGGAGTTTCTCACGGATACATATGTTTTTGTATTGTTTTGATCATCGAGCTCAATCAATCGAAATTATACTAAACGACAAAATACGTACAGAAAGCATCAATTTTCGAAAATGTGGGCATATACAGTACCTATTCAATATATTAATGTGCACCTAACCCCAATTTTTTTTAATAAAATCTGATAGATTGTGTTTTAGAAGATTTTTGGCGAAAAAATTTTTCCAGTTGGATAAATACTCTGGCCGCTAGCCCAGAGAAAGTTCGTCCTATATTTGGTTCACAGCTGCGTCATGTAGGAGATTGGGGAGAGCAATATCTGTTACGTAGATTCCGGACAGAGCATCTTTGAGTGCATTTTAGCTATTATAAGTCATAAGGTCACGCTGTCGAAGTATTTTTGATTGAATAAGCTCTAAATATCAGTTCTTTCTACAATTCTGATAAGTCAGAACTAAAGTATTATTTCGACAACGAGGATGAAATCGGACCATCATCCGAAGATGAAGTTTCAAACAGAAACACAACAAATTCAGGTCCTGATTGGAGCGATCTGGAAGGCGCTTTGTGCGCTGATGATCCTGTTGCAGACGTGGAATGGACTGCCCAGTATGAAAATGAGATGCAGGAAATCAAAGACCAAGAAAAAAGAATGAAAGATCAAGATCGACTTGATGGGGTTATAGAACTGAGTGCATAGTATGGACATTCATACTTTTATAATATGAGAATTGATTGCATTTTATGTTTTCTGTACACTAAATAGTAACTACAAAACGTTTTCACAGGTGCCAGTGTGGAAATTGTAGTTTAGAGTTGTTACAAAATGCATTTGTGAGTGTAACTGTTGTCGTGAGCTACAAGCATGTACTGATACAATGGAGATGGAAGAAGTTTTGCAAGATTTTCCTCCTGATAGCAAACTTGCATGTGTAACCGAATACCCAGGATATGACACAGTCTGTCTTCAGAAATGGAGCCTAAAGCAGGGTGCATGGAAATACAAAACAAAAAGCAACAGACGATACAAACAGATCAAATCTAAAGAAAGGTAATTTGCTGATATGTATTTTTTTGTTGACTTGTGATGTCAGTGATTAGTATGCTTGGATTACTTCAATCTCTTAATGGTGAATATTGATGAATAGTGGACATATTGCCTTAGCAGCCTAACTTTGTGTTTTTGTAGATATTTCCGTAGTGTGTCATACAGAGAATTTTTTCGCATGGTGTATGGTGTGCTAGAAACAAAAAGAATACATTTGCCAGCCTGTGTTTACCATGCAATCAGGAAACAATTCCCATTAAGCAAGGATGAACAGTATACAGGGTTTGAATCGGATGAAGAGGAAAGCTAATTTTTTTACTGAATGACCATCATAGTATTTATATTTACAACTTTTTTATGTACATCTTTATAATCACTTCTGGCCTGTTTATATGATCCCACTCAGCCAGGACAAGATGAGAGCTGGGATCATTTTGATGTATTGAAATAAGTCACCCGGGTAAAAATGTTTGCTAGAAGATCTTGTAGTTAAACAAAATTACTGTTGCTGCTTTAACATCCTTAGAAAAATAGTAATGTTTTGCTGAATCATGAAAGTGTGACTTATTTCAATACATCAAAATGATCTCATCTTGTCCCAGCAAAATGGGATCATATAAACAGGGCCCAACTCTGTCTATTATTCTTAGGCTAATAGAATATCATTGTTACTTGTCAGGTACGTATTGCATGAACAGTGTCGGGCAGAGCCTGAATATATGAGTATACACCTACCCCCCAATTAGCGCTCTAGCGACGGCCCTGTGCTCCCCGAAAACTTACTTGTCAAGAAGAGAGCTCTAGAATTTAACCCTTTAGTGATCAGAATCTTTTTCTTTTGTTAATTGTGCTCCTATTGTTTTTTTCTTTCTTTGTAAAAATATCTTTTTGCTCTTACTGCCATAAATACAGGATGTTGGCCATCAAAGGGTTCATGGGTTGTGACAAATTAGACACAGTACATTGAAAACACTAACTATAGCACACTGAAAATACTTGAGTGCCAGTGATACTAGCTATCGCAAAGGTAATTGCAATTTTGAAAGTACCTGCAATACATTTCTCTGTATGAATATGCGAGCATCTTGGGGCAAAATGATTCAACACTTGCCTGAGAACTTGTCTGAGCAAGTGGGGATGCTTTCTTTATGGATTTAACCAAGGTTGCTTTTGTCAATGCTGTGCAGAGTCTTTCATGCACAACAGATCTGGCAACAATTTAAAGACAAGAATATCAAGTACACAATGCACAACAGTCTTTCAGTTTTCAAAGCACGTCGTATATTTCCTAATACATATATTTCCTAATTTTCTCGCTTTTGCCATGTTTCGCTACCTTTGCTGACTTCTTCCAATTGCTAAACACAAATGAAGTATCCTTTCCAAATTGGATTATCCATTCGTGTAGGTGCTAGAATGTTAGATGTCGTCATTGACTCTAGTGTAACATTTTCACTGTCCGTCACCCCGTATCCTGTTCAGTATTTTCTTTGAGCTGCGACAGTGCATGCACGGTTTGCTGCGCCGTTCGTCAACAGCTTCTTAGTTTTTCCGGTAGATAGATCACGGTGTTCGCAAATGGACGAGTGACGACGTCCTTTGCAATGTTGAGACGACGTCTTACTTGCACATTCCGAGGCGCGATGTTTCTTCATAGCGCAATTAAAGTGCAGACCCTCCGCTAGGATTTTCTTTTGCTCGCTTGTTTCAGTAATTTTGTCGCACTGCGTCGCTTTGTGTGAAGTGTCCTCACAGTAAACGCAGCCCACGTAATCTTATTCCCTCGCTCCGTGCGTTAAACAGAGTTTTACGTGTATTGTCGTTCCCAGAGTCTGGGGTTCGTTTTACCCATTGGCGCAAGGCTTCGCATAGCTTAATAAAGTCCCAAGATTCTCAATCGGGGTCTGTATGGACCAAATCCCCTCTAATCGCAGCCAATTTCTCTAGCGTCATGGCAACGTTTCCTTTAATATAGTCTAGGTTTTTCATGGTATCTAGCGCTTGGACACAATAAGACAGTTTTTCGCTAAACGCCGCTATTTTACGTGGATCTGCTTTTGTTATGTAGGGTAACTCAACGATTTCTTTGACGTAGCTATTGACAATCTCCAATTCTTTCCCGTATTTGTCAAGGAGAATTGACTTGGCGCGATTATAGCCCTCTGGCGTAAACGGCAGGGCTTCTACGCAACGTTTAACCTTTGGACATAGTAGCTCACGCAAGTACGTGAACTTGGTAATTGGGGCCATCGAACTTTTATCAATAGCTTTTATCAATTGCCCCCAAAATCTCGGCTAATCCATAAATGAACCGTCAAACTTAGAGATAACAAATTTTGGTAGTTTTGCAGTTTTAAAGTCAGAACATTCCTGAACTTCCGGTGTTGTCTTACCTCAAGTTCGGCCTTCATCTTCATTCGTTTTTCATGCATCTTTGATTCTACCTTAAATTGCTCTTCTTGCGCTACGTTAGCCTCAGTTCACTTTCTTTCGGAAAGTAAGTCCTCTAAACGATTTACACTATCGTCCGCTCGTTCGATTTTCGTCTCAAATTCAATGTTCCAGTCATTAATAATCTAAGCGCTCTTGTCAGCCTCAATTTTTTCTGATTCAACAGCCCGTTTAAACTCGTTAGCTTCACGAACTGTCTCACGTAGCGCACTAAGATGCCGTTTTATACTTTCAGGCTTAAATGAGTCCAAGATGTTATTCGTCCGTTCGACGCCAAGCTTTAGTTGCTTCAACTTCGTTTCTAATTTTTTCTCCATTGCAGACAACCGTGTGCCACCGCAACTATTTCTTCGTACTTTGGGCTTAACTAGCGTTCTGTTAATCCCCTCAAAGGTGCCACGTGTCGAGAATGTTGCCTCCCTAACAGTAGTCCTCGATAATTCACGATAATAAAGTTTAATAAAAAATTATACAAAAAATATCACAGTCTCTCTACGTGTGTTCGTCTTGATAATCGCCGCTCAACTAACTAAAGGAATATCCAATTACTACATCTGGCTATCGTCTATCGATGTCACGTGATGACATGCCATCTCTAATCCTAGTAACCATGCAATACTGTTGCTATGTATATATATAAACATATATATATATATATATATATATATATATATATATATATATATATATATATATATATATATATATATATATATATATATATATATATATATATATATATATATATATATATATATATATATATATATATATATATATATATATATATATATATATATATATATATATATATATATATATATATATATATATATATATATATATATATATATATATATATATATATATATATATATATATATATACTTGCTTCGCACGCCTCAGATGCAGCTACATGAAATAGCGAACCATATTTCCAACGCTACTGCTTCTGCATTCGGTCCGAGGACGCTATGTCGAGCTGTCTACAGACTTGGAATAACGCGTGAAAAGGTATATGGACGTGCACTTCATTATTGTATCTATTATAGCTAAAACATTCGTACGACTGCACTCACTGCATCGCATATTGTTAACTCTAAATACATGGTATTCTGTAATTCATCATCAAAATTTGTGTTATTTTATTCATAACTCAATTTATCAAGCATTTGCTTTAGCAGATGCAGATACAACGAATTGCCCTTCAGCGAAATGAGAATCTCAGGCAACAATTCAAGGCTGAGGTCAGCGTATTTCATCCCAACCAACTCGCTTTCCTGGATGAAAAAGGCATTGTATGTACAGTAAGCTGAATTAAAATACTTCAATGTCACTTTATTTTAAAAAGCTGCTATAGTACTGATTATATTTTACTTGTGTTTTCCCTTGAAGGATAAACGAATAGCTAGAGAGTACGGTAGTGCTCGGGGAATAGCCCCAGTTGTGAGAGATTGTAGTTATTAACGCTGGGCACCTCATTATTCTGCAGCTGAAGAACTAGTTGCCAAGTGGTTGTTAAAGAATCCAGAGGAAAGATTTGATGCACACTCCTTTATCCATTTAACGGGGAAAACCCGCGATCTGTTATCGTAGGTGAGAATTAATTGTGTAAATTTAGCAAGCCTGCGTCTCCAGAGACCTCCGATTTCAGTTAGATTTTGAAAATAATAACTCAATCGTCTGAACTTTTCCACAGACAACCACCCAGCACATCATGTTCAAGAAATCGTGGAACACATTTATGGTTCAGGAGCGCTTATCTTAAAGGAGTTGTCCCGCAAAGCTTCTGATCAAGCCGAATGCAAATAATACAGATGCACGAGTCGTGCCTTGCAAGCGAATAATTTAACGTGCTATTATTTACGTCCCAAGGGATACCAAGAATTGGGCTTCACCGGGTAGAAGGAATATGATAACAAAAAGGGCATTTTACTCAGACATTTATAACGTCGAATTTGTGATAAAATTCGACGCGGTTATCGAAACAAAAAAAAAGTTTCTGTCGCTACATTCTATGTTACAAAAGCGGAAAACTGTGGAAATTTACTTTCGCTAACAACAGCACAAGAGCTCGGACTTATTAGCTTACATATAGACAAACTCACATCAAAAGATGCCCCGATAGAAAACATCGTTCAAAAGAATTCAAAAGTATTCTCGGGTCTCAGGAAATCAAAAGGGGAGAAAATCAAATTAGACATTGACGAAACTAAAACACTCAGAGCACAGCCACAACGCCGTGTACCCTATCACATTCGGGAAAAAGTAACAAGCGCAATCACTGAGCTAGAAACTCAGGACATTATTGAGAAAGTTCCAGAAAGCGAGGCAACTCCTTGGGTTTCCCCCATAGTGGCAATACCTAACAAAGATGGACAGGTCCGCATATGTGTAGACATGCGGCTCCCGAATGAAGCCATAAGAAGAGTTCGACACCCGATACCAACAGTAAGCGATGTTAGTTTGGCTCTAAACGGAGCGAAGTATTTCTCGAAACTTGACCTGACTCAAGCGCACCATTAGTTAGAACTGCATGAACAGTCACGGTACATTAGCACCCATATGAGTTTATATCGTTACAAAAGGCTAAATTATGGCACAAACGCTGCCGCAGAGATTTTTCAATACAGCCTCCAAACTGCATTGCAAGGGTTAAAAGGTGTCAAGAATATAGCGGATGACATAATCATTTTTGGTGCAACAAGATCGGAACATGACGATAATTTAGTCTACAAGGACTTGCCTACAACGACAAGAAGTGTCTACAACGACTTGCGATGAAAGGTTTGCGACTTAACCCAGGTAAATGTAACTGTTTGAGTAATACACTGACTTTCTTTGGACAAGTCTTTTCAAAAGAAGGTACTCGTCCTGATACCAGGAGAGTAGCTGATTTAATAAATGCACATAAGCCAAACAATGCGCACGAAGTCCGAAGTTTCCTCGGCATGGCGAATTACAGTCGAGTATATATTCCAGATTACGCAACCTTAACGGCTCCTCTACGAGAGTTGACAAAAAAGGATGTTCGCTATGAGTGGACTCAAATACATCAAAATGCTTTTGAAAAACTGAAGAATACGCTGGCGACGGCTCCATGCATGTCGTACTTCGATAAAAGAAAGCAAAAGTTTGTCACTGTAGATGCATCTCCGGTAGGAATTTCGGCAATTCTGTCGCAACAACCAAAACACCGTGAAGTAAACCATCAACAAATAATATCATATGCCAGTCGAGCACTGGGCGACTTAGAGAAAATATACTCCCAAACGCAAAAAGAGGCGTTAGCAATAGTTTGGGCAGTATAGAATTACAATTCCATCTATTTTTATATGGCTGTGAATTCACATTAATTACTGACCATAAAACTTTAGAGGTTATTTATGGATAATGGAATGCGAAAACCTCCGCATAAATTGAACGGTGGCTCCTTCGTCTCCAGCCATACACATTTAGAATAATCTACAAATCAGGAGCAAATAACCAAGCCAACTACCTCTCCCACCACCCAACGCACGACAGCAAACAAAAAACACAGGAGAAAATAAGGGAACAATACGTTAATTTTGTAACCAGCAACAGCGTGCCAAAGGCATTGACACTCAGATATCATCGATGCAACAAATTCAGATGTTACATTAACTACACTGCGTGATGCAATCAAAACAAATAAGTGGGATTCTTCAGTAGTAAAACCATTCAAAGCCGTAGAAAACGAACTTACCTCCACCGCGGATAGTGTTATACTTAGAGGTACGCGAATTGTAATTCCCTTTAGTTTACAACAACGAGCTATAGATATAGCGCATGCAACACACTTAGGAATCGAGAAAGCGAAGTCGTTAATTCGTGAGAAAATTTTGTTTCCGCAAGTCAACAACCGAATCAGAGACACAATTTATAGAACATTGTATCACGTGTCAAGCTGCAGGACCCATGAATCCTCCAGAACCACGACGCATGACCGAAATGCCAGGGTTACCATGGAGAACCATCCATATTGGCTTTTATGGTCCACTACAAACTTCTGAATATCTCTTAGTAGCAGTCGATCGTTATTCCAGATTCCCCGAAGTTGAAATAGTCCAACACGACCCTCTACAGTGATACCCAAATTAGACAAGATGCTTTCAGTACATGGCATCCCGGACACAATCATATCCGATAATGGGCCTCTATTTAACGGTGACGATTATGCACGATATCTGAAAGCTCTTGGTATTCAAGCCAGGTTTTCCACACCATATTGGCCTCAAGGCAACGCTACTGTTGAGCGATTTATGCAGCCCTTAGGAAAAGCACTCAAAACAGTCACACTCGAAGGAAGACCCTGGAAACAAGAATTAAACCGTTTTCTTTTACAAGATTCCAGTAATAAATAAAAAAAAGTTGTGAATAGGCATTCGGAAGTTCGAGATAATGAAACCAAACGCAAAGAAGGTAATCGAGAATATGCAGATCAGAGGGGAAACACCAGAAAGAGCGAAATAAAGATCGGCGATTACGTACTTGTTAAACAAGAGAAGAAAAATAAGTTGAGAGTGAATTTTAATCAGAAACCGTACAAGGTTATCAATCAGGGTTGCCAAATCACTGCATTTTTGAGGCCAAATCATCATTAGTGTAGTCAAGTAAACAAAGAAAACAAAAGGCAAGTACAAAGAAAAACAAAGAGCATTGTTGAAGATTTGGCCTCAAAAATGCAGTGATCTGGCAACCCTGTTATCAATACCAGCCAAGAGCCAGTAGAGGAGCTACTGTTATGCTTAGAAGATCGAATCGAGTGAGAAGACCCATCACAGTTAATAAACTGACATTGTTTAGAAATCAAACCAAATAGAACGTTCATATTTAGTTATATAATTAAAAAAAAGGAGTGATGTAGTGATCTGATTGGTTGATATTGAATATAGATAGGTGCCGGAAGTGAACGAGAGTATGGGACGGACGGTCAATTGACTATAGATACAGTAGTTATTGTTTGTAGAAATATAGACAGTGAAGAATGCAATAATTATCATTTATATACCCGTAGCGAGGGGGATTCAGTGAAATATTTCCTGAAGTGATGATATTTCCCGAGGGCTTTAGCCCGAGGGAAATATCTTTACTGAAGGAAATATTTCACTGAATCCCCCGAGCGGAGGGTCTATAAATGATATATTATACCGAAAATCAAAAACTTCCGTAAGAATAAGCTTTTAAGTTCTTTAAGTTGAACATACCTTCGTGAATACGATGCTCTAAAATACAAAATAGCCAGCTCTTTGTTTATTTTTATAACGAGAAGTACAGAAAATTCCTTTTAATTTTTTAAATATTTGTGTTTTCAACGTCCTTGTCCTCCAAAATACCTCCAAATAATTCTTCGTGAAGTTCATCAAACTTTTCGCACATTCCGCCATTTTTGTTAACGAAAACTTGCCAGTCTGTGCTTGCGTGTACATGCGTTGCCATGACAGCGAGAGATATTTACTGTATCTCACTTTAAAAGTGAAATACAGTGGTATCTCACTTTAAAAGTGAGATACAGTGAGAAATCACCACATCACGTGGTAGAAATACGATATTTTGATTGGACAATTTGAATTTGAGGTATAATATGACAAAGTACAAATGCTATGCTGTCGTTCATGACCGGCCGCACACTATTAGGACAAGATTTACGCGATCTAGCTTTGCATGAACGCCTACTTTAAATGAATTCATGATGCGTTGGCTTGACAATTGCAACAATAGAATTAATTTTCCTTCACAAATACAACATAAAAGGTAAGCCATTGAAATTAAACCTATTCAATATCTAGTTCCCCAGTTAATAAAATATTTATGCATAAACAATTGACGAAACGCGCTATAGAATTGAATTTTCAATTAGAAAACCTCCGAAAAACAAAAGAATATGGTCTGATGAGCATATAAACAAGTTAACCGCCGCGGGTATCCGTTTTTACTAAACTGTAAAGACCTTCACAGTTGAGTAAAAGCCTCCCCCTGGCTTTTAACCTATATTTAAATTGTATCATTTTGTCTTAAAACATTATAATTTCACAGATTGCATGTCGTTAAAACGGAACAACAATTTAACCAGTTGTTACGATCCAAATACTGAATTTAACAACTTGCTTTTTCATTGCGGGAGAAGGAATTATTTCTTTAAATTTACAATGACATTTTCTTGTATCAATTCAATTAAAAATTTCCTTTCGAAAACACATTTTTTCACCGTAGCAATTCTCGAATGGTGTGTTGTTGTCCTTAAAAGACCGATTTAATATAACATGTGCTATACAGCTTGAGTGATTATTTATAGTCGGTTAATAGTAGCTGCAGTAATAAACGTACATTACGGAAAACTGTAAGGAATACTATCGTTTCTTTTTTTACAGTTTCTTTCCTGTTTCATTATACAGAAATGCAACTGTAAAAGTTCTGCTGATTTACAGCAAAATATATAACAGAAAACTGTAGAAGTACCGCTTGTTTTCTGTTTAATTACAGTTGTTTTTCCGTTTGAAAATAAAAACAGTAACACTACTGTAAAAATTTAGTATCTCTTCCATTTAACTGATCTGTAAATTTGCAGTAGAAAGTACTGACGCCCAAGCTGCCAGTACATTTTACTTTAAAAAAACGAGGGGGGGGGGGGGGGAGGGGTTAACAGTGTATGTGGTGCTTGGTGCTGTGTTGCTCAAATGGATGTGTTCCTCTAATGGTTTGCACTGTTTGACATTTTTTTAATATAATACTTCAAAAATTGCGGAGAAGAGTGCACAGTTTCGTGAAATATATTATGTTTCACTGGTTTTCATGCAGTGACATAGCCGACATCGATAATTGACGGGGGCATACTCGTAATAATATATATTTGTGCAAATTGTACGTTACAACTTTTGAGCGAAGCTAAATCACCGAAAACTATACGTCGAATAGTACTGGAAAAGTCAAATTCTGCTTGCATTGTTTTAGGTGGTGAATAATTCTGCTCAAGCAAAAATAAACTGATTTTCGGTGATGTTCACAGCGTCAAATTGAAATTATGATGCTTAAATGGTTGCACGGTTCACATGCCAGAATAGTGCAATAAATGAATGAACAATATGATAAGTTCCTATATTATACCTCAAATTCAAATTGTCCAATCAAAATATCGTATTTCTACCACGTGATGAGGTGATTTCGCCAGGTATGTCACTGTCATGGCAACGCTTGTTGTTTCAAAAGTTTATTCTTACGGAAGTTTTTTTTTTATTTTCGGTATAATATATTATTTATAGACCCTCCGCTCGGGGAATTCGATCATCACTTCAGGAAATATTTCACCGAATCTACCTCGCTCCGGGTCTATAAATGATAAGCATGTATCGAGAAGCGAAAATAATTTTCTAAGCGACTTTTTGGTGCCCAGAATACGGAGTAAACTGTGAGAACTATATTTTTAACGGTAGTTTAATATCTATTAATTTTATATTTTTCACACTGCCGAACAACACTTATTTAAGCAAGCGCGGTTGTAAAGTAAAATAATTATGTAGATGGTATAATTTACTCAATTCAAATTCTGGTTACAGTTAACGTAGCCACCATTTCAACTATACAAACAAGTCTGCGCCATTTGTCTCATCTATCCAAAACAACTCTTCGAAGAAGTGCTGGGCCTTGTCGAAGAAGATTTGTGTCATTCTGTATCCTGTTTCCCAGGTCATTTATGTGTTGTGCTGGCGTCACTTCGTCTATGAGATACCCCAAAGAAATTAACAGCGAAGTGTAATACAGGTTAAACAATCTTAGCACTTCAACAATGCTTTTTGTTTTAAAATATGTTTCAACATTGAATATTCCCTCTGCAGTTGTTAACTTTGACATGGTGCAAAAGCTTCTAAACAAGTCTGAAACACAAAGCTATAAAAGCATGTTTTACGTGAGATATTTAAGACGACTCCGTTTTTTGCACATCATGTAGCTTATTTGAAAGTTGTGCCGTTATACCAAAAAGGTTTAGCTAAAGACAGCAGAGTTATTTCACCATAGTCAGAAAAGAACGAAGCTCTAGCCTTTATTAGTTAAAATTCAAATTCAACTAGGTCCTAATTTCTGCTCTACTTTAAATGCACCTTCTCCAGTGACGGTCACGAAACAACGTTTTCAAGTCTTGAATTTCGAAAGAATTAAGTCACTCTATGCAGCCTCAACTTAAACGATTGTTTCGTAAAAGCCAAGTGAATTCCAGAAACGTCTATTAATTGAAAATAAAGCTGTATAATTATCTGATCATGTTGGATATATAGCGAGGAAGATTACAAAAAATCTTTTCAAAATATGACCAGTTCATTTCTTTCTTGCCAAGTTCAGTCCATCACCAATGGGAAGAAAAGTGTTGTCGATTCTTTTATCGTTATGAATCTTCACATTGAGATTATGAATGGCAGTAGTTTCTTCGTCCTTTACATCTTTTATTACCTTGCCGTCCCACAACGCCTAATGTAAATAAAATTCATCTGTTTATACCACTGGTATAGTAGTGTAAACACTAAATTTCAAACTTTATGACTCTTAATAAAAAAAAAAAAAATGAATCCAAAACCCACCATTGCAAAGTTAGGGACAGCGTGCAGCCAGCTGTTCTTGTGCGGTTCAGCATTGTCGGGTCAAGACATTTTTTAAGATAAAAATATGTGGGATATAATTTTTATGCATTGAAATAAACACAAACATAAGTAATTTTGTTCCCGTAATT
Organism: Muricea muricata; assembly: GCA_963855995.1. NCBI lineage: Eukaryota > Metazoa > Cnidaria > Anthozoa > Malacalcyonacea > Plexauridae > Muricea > Muricea muricata. The sequence goes on along the minus strand of OY979716.1, from coordinate 91,076,644 downwards.
GGCTTGCGTTCTCCAATGCACAAGAGATGTACAATGTAAGCATTGTGCAGCATGGACGCAATCCTAAATTGAACTACGTTTTTTACCAAAATGTTTTACTTACATTGTCAACAGCAATAAAGCCTCCTGGTCTAAGTAGCTGCAAACCCTTCTCATAGTAAGTACCATAGTTTTCCTTATCCGCATCAATATAGATAAAGTCAAAAGTACCACCTTCACCTGCTGCCAACAGTTCATCTAAGAAAATAAAATCAGGGCACAACGTTGTTCAGAAACAGCATAGTTTCTAGTGCAGCGTGAAAACTACAATTCGCATGCAGATAATTTTATCTACTTTCCCCAGTTACACGAAGTTGCTCAATGCTGTTTTCATCATCATTGGCGTTTTGCCTAACCGTAACCAAACATTTAAGTTTAGGGGACGGTTGTACAAAAACATTGTTAGCTTTAATCATGATTAGCGTAAATCCTTGTAGTTAAATTCTTAAATATAATTAGTTAATTACATGACTTACTTGGGTCGCAAAAAACATTGGACGTGGACCGTGTCAGAGGTGGGTAAACAGTAAAATTACATCAAGTAAAAGGTGATTAGCGACCGCTTACAAGAGTTCTAAACGATGTTGCAGGCTCAATGTCTGCAAACAGGCGTCAATTTTGTTGCAAATATAGTATAAAACAAAGAAGATAAGCGCAAAAAAAAACAACAAAGAAGATTGCATATTTTTGTAGAATTTTCAAGTTGGAACAACGTTTTCAGTTCGGCAAATATCTACCAGCGTCTGTTGATGTACTGAATCCTGCTTCATATTCAAGAAATGTTTCTGCTATAAGAACGTGGATTTTTATTCGCTATATTTCCTATAGTAAAAGACTTATGACAGCATGAAATCTTTAAAAAAGCTATCCTTTTTTCTTTTTTTGCAAACTAATTAGATACATTATAGCTGCTGAAATATGACGTGCAACTCTAAAAGACGCCATTTGAAGTTAATGACACATTTAGCCATAGTTTACTTTAACGACGTTTGACTGTATAGCTACAATTAATGCTAGCTACATTTCTGTACAACCGACCTAACTACGTGATTAAAATTAATTAATATTTGAGTAAACAAGTGATTAAAAAGTGATTAAGAGTTTTTTACAACTAGCCACAGCTGTTTAAAGAGTGCCAACTCTGTGGAATACAAAAAGCTTAGACGGTTAGTATTCCGATTTGAAACTCGTAATGAAATACCTCTCCAGCTTTATTTTTCGAAGCAACTCCTCTCATGAAAGTCTAACTTGTGGATATGTATCAAACATAAGAAATGATTCACATTTTGGTGTCCCGCAAGGGACTAAGCTAAGCCCATGGCTTTTCTAAGTTATGGTCAACGACCTTGCAAATTTTAACGACTAATTTCAAGGGGGATATGCGGATGACACTAACGTTTCAGAATACATCGTTGATCATGCAGATAACACTCCTTTCCAAGAGGCAACGGATTCTATTGTTGACTGGTCTCCAAGGAACAAGTTGCAGCTTAATTTATCAAAATCTAAAGAATTTGTTGTGTCTTTCAAAAGGAACCAACCGAACTTTCCTCACATGAGTATAAATGGAACACATATTGAACCAGTTGAGAAACTGCCGATCCTCTGTTTATCAATTACATGAGATGAAAAATGGAATGATTATGTGGATAAAATAGTAGCCCGTATTCTGACGCCGATTTTCGCTTAGTGTCGCTGTTATGGTTCGGGGAATGCCTTTTCTCTGCGTGAATATATAGATTTTTATATGCTAAATTCGAATTCACATGTTGTCATGAAACCTACCGTTTTTTTGTAATTCACGATCAAACATCGATACTTTTCACATAAATTTCCTTCAGGTTTCTCCGAAAAATTCGTGTTATTTACACTTGTTGTACTAGTTCAAGTCTATTAGAAGGGGTGCTTCACGCAGCTGCATGTATTTTCGTTTTGTTTTGATCATCGCGTTGAAAACATAAATTAATCAATTGAAATTATGCCACAAAAGGAAAAAAATAAACTTAAAGACATGCACTGGAAGTTTCATATATCTATTTAAATTACAATGAAATATCGTCTCTATTTGCAAAGATTCTTTATTTGATATATCATTGGCCCGGCACTTGTCATTAATAACAAGTTGTTTATTTATGCGACTTAGCGAATTCACGAATTATGGATATTTTCTGGTGACATTGACCACTAAAGTGGCCTACAACAATTATATTAAGATCTCTAAAAGATACAGGTATAAATACTAAAAACTACAGGTATAATTACTAAAAACTAACTTCAGAACTAAAAAATGTAATGTGCCATGACCCTTCGCAAGAAAATTTAGGGCTAGACTAGACCATATATTATATAATAAGACCACTCCATTGATATGAATAAACCTCCATGAATAATATAAGCCCTCCCAAAAAAATAGTATACCAGTTTTGCATTCTGTATGCTGTTACCAGTACCGAACCGGTGGAGGTGCAAAATATTATGACTCAGAGTGACTATATTTCCGAAATCCCAATAAAAATATATGGATCAGAATACAATTGGCATGACTTGGTCCTTGCATCGCTTGTATTCGTAACAAAACTCTCACTTTAATTACTCATAAAAACTCAAAAATTATGCCATCAGGCTTATAGCCCTTGTATAGTAGAATTAATGCTACAAATATTAATGCTAATTTAGGATTTTAGGTTTAGGCTAATGTCCACAAATTCTCTGACATAAATAACCAACATACCTAAACTATATTACGGTGCGTCACTATAAAATCGCTCAAAATGACACGTTGACCAATCAGCGTAGAGGAAAAACAATGTCAATTTCATAAAAAAAACAATAAGCGTGAAATTTGAAAAAGTCAACGAGTGAACTACTGTATAATCGTAAACTGTAATCCTCATACACAGATACACAGCGTTTACTCAGCCTTTGCACGACATGCTTCCGTATCTATAAACCTCGTTATATCAACAAATGCGATGAATTATATGCGAGTGGTGTCTAATTGGCCCCACTTATAGTAGGAGCACTGTAAAATCTGTGAACTGAAAAAATGTGAACTGAATGATGAAATCATCAAGCAAATGTCATATTTAAAGTGCACCTAATCCCAATTTTTCTTTTAATGAAATCTGATAGATAGAGATTTCAGAAGATTTTTGGCAAAATTTTTTTTCCATCTGGAGACATTTTGAAGTGCTCAGCCCTTGTACAATCAGTGAATTTAATTTAAAATTACCGCGATTTTGGTACATGGGCGAGTTTCAATTTTAGAAGTCTGGTAGCGATAGTGTGACGTAAATTCCGGACAACATCACAGCAATACAAAGGAAGATTGATTAGCAATATTTGCATAGCGCACTTCATAACGAAGAAAATATGCCTGAAAGGTGTGTAGTATACGGCTGTAGCAACACAAGAAATGTGCGGGAAGGAACATCCCTTCATGTTATTCCTTTTTCCGGGGACGAAAGGACAGAGTCGAAGAAAAGAAGAAAGAAATGGGTCGATTTTGTTTGCCGGACACGCGCGAACTGGAAAGCGGCGACTCATTCAGTCATATGCTCGAAGCACTTCAAGGTTGAAGACTTTTCGCATTATTATGCAAATATAGGAGAAGGAAGCCTAGCAAATCGTTGGCTAAAACGCGATGAAATAGGAATAGTTAGTTTTCCTACAGTTTATCCATCGTCAACCGGGGAACATCAGCCAAGTGCACGAGACAAGAGAATGGTAAGCAATCGAATACTTTGATATAAAATACAGTGATTTACGTCTATGACTTTCACAGATTACAGACTTAATTCAACTCGATGGTTTTTTAAAATTTATTAGATTGTGAGGAGAGCCAAAACGACAACTACCGAAAGTGCCAGAGCTTCTGAAAATGTGAAGCAAGCTAGTATCGAGGAAACCAGCAAAACATTTGAGGAACATGAACCTATGTCGGAACCCCTTGATATCGAAGTTCTGGCGCCTGATCAAGGACTGTGTGCCCACACGTGAGAGTTGTCCAAACTGTGCTACGTCAAACAAAGGAAACAGGAGGCTATGGAATTCAATCAAGATTCTGAGGGAAGCTTCGAAAAAGCGAAGAGCAGAGATAAGGCAATTACGAAAAAAAGTTTTATGACTGTAATAGTACATTCCCATCTAAAAATCCTCTCTTATTGACCCAATAGCAGTATCTCAGAAGTGTGTCAAATATATAAGCTCTTGCAACAAGCTCTGATTATTTTATAATTACGTAATTAGCGCAAAAACTGGAAGACGACATTTTGAAGTCAAAGAGCTTGCCATTAGATGTTGAATCGGAAGCAAGGACAGATGTATCTGAAGAGCCAATGGAAACTAAAGAGAGCAACGAAGATGATCATGAATCGAAAGAGAAAGATGATGGGGGTTCAGTATATGAAACAGAGCCAGAGACCACAGAATTGGAAATGGAAAGTGATGTAGAGAAGAGAACTGGTTGAGTATAAAATATTAGGGATGTGTTGATGATTTCTTGTGTCATGTGCTCCAAGTCTTGTTCAAAGGCCCACCCTTCCTGGGTGCAATATGTAATTGTTCACCCGATCCGGACGTTATATCTCAATAAAATTATCGTATCCAATAAATTATTGAGATTATCACAGTTAAGGTTAGGGTTGGAGTTTGGATCAGGATTCATTTTATATGCATGAAATGACAATTCCAGTAACTATTGGAATTATCAAACGTTGTTGCCAGTAACTTTATTGGAATACAACGTTCGGATCGGTTGAATTGTTGGGCGCGGCAACCTACATGTAGCAAACATTCATATCCTCCCCCCCCCCCCCAAGAATGTTAATCTATTCCATCTTTTTTAATTAAATATTTCTTTTTATTTGTTCCAGAGTTTCTCTTCTGTGCACAAACATCAGGTCAGAGCCAAAATACACTGCCTTCCTATCTCAGTTATTGCTACTTTTTCAGTTCTGCTCTTTTTGCAAAACTGATAATCCAGCAGTAGAAGTAACTGAGAGTGGAACAAATGTGACAGTAAAAACCAGGTGTCACAATGAAAAATGCAAAAAGGAATCGACATGGCATAGTCAGCCATTCCTCCCTGAGTCAATGATTCATGCTGGTAATTTCCTGTTGCCCTTAGCAGTTGTACTTGCTGGTGGATCTGTGACAAAAGTGGTCAATATGTGCACGCATATGGGAATTAGATGCATTTCTCTCAATACATTTTTCAAACATCAAAGGGTAAGTGTCATGTAAGTATACTGCATTACTGGTACTTATATGGAGCGAATTTCAAAAGTTAGTTTGGGAGAAAAACATTATGCATTATGAATATGAAATTGCAATGCAAACTTTCCGATGCTTTGTTGGTCATGTAATTTAGTTGTGCAATCTTCAGTTTTTTTATTGAAATAAAACTTTCATACTATCTTAGTACTAGACTGAATGAAGCCAAACTGGCTTATACATATCGTGTTCATAATATTTTTAGGACAAAATTTTCCCAACTATTTTGATTTACTGGAAGAACTACCAGAAGTCAATGATTGAAAAATTGAAACAGCTTGGGGACGGCATTGTGATTGCAGGGGATGGAAGGCATGACAGCATGGGGCATAGTGCCAAATGTTGTGCTTATACCATCTTTTGCTGCACAAGTCCCATGATAATACATTTTGACATTATTCAGGTAAGTAGACCGTACACATTTACTAAGTTACTGGTGTATGAAGTGGGAGTATTAACATGTTTGTCAAACCCAAATTTAGAATTCAAAAATTATACTGACAGAAATGAGAATGAAGTATTTAAAATTATGGTTTACTTTAAATTTGGTCATAATGATTATGTTAGATATTTATTATCAGCAGCATTATCAGCTGGGGGGTCCATATCCATATATTTGTGCGAACTTTGCATAATTTTAAAACTTTTTTTGAGATTGATCATATTTACATGGTCTTTTATATGAATATAGACTTCCAATTACAGATGTATAGTCTCATAATATGATTGAAGAACATCAAGTAGCAGCACTCTCATTTTGATTTATGACTTAAATCAATTTATCTTCTAACACAGTAGTTTATTTTGTATAATAATTTACAGAGAAACCAAGCTGGAAGCAGTCCTGCGAAGGAATTCGTCGCCTTTAAAATGTGTATGGAACATCTAAATCTGGGTAACCTGCTGATCACCATATTTATATCAAATCGGCATACAGCAATTGCTAAACTCATGAAATACTTAAAAAGATCATACATTATTATGACCTTTGGTACATCAAAAAAAGTAGGTGATTACTGCCATTATTTTTAAGGCACATCAAAAAATTAAAAACATTTTAGGATATTGTCGGAATTGAAGCTTTTGTGTCTGATCTTAAGCCTTTCATACTGTACATGCTTTTTTTTATTTTTAGGTGTTATGGGTTGTAGTTGTGTTACTGTCATAGTAAATGTTGTATTCATGTTTTACTTTAAATTAGAAATACGACACGTTCTCACTAAGCCATCGGAAGAGAAGGGTTTTGAAGCACTAGCAGAGTGGATTAAACCTTGTGAGAAACATCTCCACTGGAGTGCTACTTCTACTTATGATGGTGATGGCGTTGTAATATGGGCAAAATTCAAGGCATGTATGAGCCACGTAGTAAATAAGCATGCAGACCTGGAAAACCCACTCTTTAACAAGTGTGCTTACGGAGAAATTGGTCCAAAGAAATGGCTCATACCAGGTATAATCAAATTGTGTCTTTATGTTCTAAGAAAACTAAGGTTTGGCTTGTGCTTGTAGTACCACATATAAAAAATCTGATTCTACAAAAATGAGTAGGGTTAGGAAATATACGTGCTTTGAAAACTGATATACTGTTGCGCATCGTGTACTTGATATTCTTGTCTTTGAATTGTTGCCAGACCTGTTGTGCATGAAAGGCTCTGCACAGCATTGACAAAAGCAACCTTAGTTAAATCCATAAAGAAAGCATCCCCACTTGCTCAGACAAGTTCTTTGGAGGGATTCCATTCTGTGCTGAATCACTTTGCCCCAAGATACTCGCATATTCATACAGAGAAATGTATTGCAGGTACTTTCAAAATTGCAATTACCGTTGCAATTAGCTAGTATCACTGACACTCAAATATTTTGTACTATAGTTAGTGTTTTCAATGTACTGTGTCTAATTTGTCACAACCCATTAACCCTTTGATGGCCAACATCCTGTATTTATGGCAGTAAGAGCAAAAAGATATTTTTACAAAGAAAGAAAAAAACAATAGGAGTACAATTAACAAAAGAAAAAGATTCTGATCACTAAAGGGTTAAATTCTAGAGCTCTCTTCTTGACAAGTAAGATTTCGGGGAGCACAGGGCCGTCGCTAGAGCACTAATTGGAGGGGGGTGTATATTCATATATTCAGGCTCTGCCCGACACTGTTCATGCAATACGTACCTGACAAGTAACAATGATATTCTATTAGCCTAAGAATAATAGACAGAGTTGGGCCCTGTTTATATGATCCCATTTTGCTGGAACAAGATGAGATCATTTTGATGTATTGAAATAAGTCACACTTTCATGATTCAGCAAAACATTACTATTTTTCTAAGGATGTTAAAGCAGCAACAGTAATTTTGTTTAACTACAAGATCTTCTAGCAAACATTTTTACCCTGGTGACTTATTTCAATACATGAAAATGATCCCAGCTCTTATCTTGTCCTGGCTGAGTGGGATCATATAAACAGGCCTGATGTGGATTATAAAGATGTACATAAAAAAGTTGTAAATATAAATACTATGATGGTCATTCAGTAAAAAAATTAGCTTTCCTCTTCATCAGATTCAAACCCTGTATACTGTTCATCCTTGCTTAATGGGAATTGTTTCCTGATTGCATGGTAAACACAGGCTGGCAAATGTATTCTTTTTGTTCCTAGCACACCATACACCATGCGAAAATATTCTCTGTATGACACACTACGGAAATATCTACATATCTAAGGCAATACATGTATGTCCACTATTCATCAATATTCACCATTAAGACATTGAAGTAATCCAAGCATACTAATCACTGACATCACAAGTCAACAAAAAAATACATATCAGCGAATTACTTTTTTTCAGATTTGATCTGTTTGCATCGTCTGTTGCCTTTTGTTTTGTATTTCCATGCACGCTGCTTTAGGCTCCATTTCTGAAGACAGACTGTGTCATATCCTGGGTATTCGGTTACACATGCAAGTTTGCTATCAGGAGGAAAATCTTGCAAAACTTCTTCCATCTCCATTGTATCAGTACATGCTTGTAGCTCACGACAACAGTTACACTCACAAATGCATTTTGTAACAACTCTAAACTACAATTTCCACACTGGCACCTGTGAAAACGTTTCTTAGTTACTATTTAGTGTATACAAAACATAAAATGTAATCAATTCTCATATTATAAAAGTATGAATGTCCATACCATGCACTCAGTTCTATAACCCCATCAAGTCGATCTTGATCTTTCATTCTTTTTTCTTGGTCTCTGATTTCCTGCATCTCCTTTTCATACTGGGCAGTCCATTCCGCGTCTGCAACAGGATCATCAGCGCACAAAGCGCCTTCCAGATCGCTCCAAACAGGACCTGAATTTGTTGTGTTTCTGTTTGAAACTTCATCTTCGGATGATGGTTCGATTTCACCCTCGTAGTCGAAATAATCCTTTAGTTCTGACCCATCAGAATTGTCGAAAGACTCGGAATCACAAGCACTTAAAGACATTTCACGATTTATTTACGAAGAACTGATATTTAGAGCTTATTCAATCAAAAATACTTCGACAGCGTGACCTTATGACTTATAATAGCTGACATGCACTCAAAGATGCTCTGTTCGGAATCTACGTCACAGATATTGCTCTCCCCAATCTCCTACATGACGCAGCTGTGAACCAAATATAGGACGAACTTTCTCTGGGCTAGCGGCCTGAGTATTTATCCAACTGGAAAAATTTTTTCGCAAAAAATCTTCTAAAATCACAATTTATCAGATTTTATTAAAAAAAATTGGGGTTAGGTGCACTTTAATATATTGAATAGATACTGTATATGCCCACATTTTCGAAAATTGATGCTTTCTGTACGTATTTTGTCGTTTAGTATAATTTCCATTGATTGAACTCGATGATCAAAACAATACAAAAACATATGTATTCGTGAGAAACTCCCTCTAAGGGGCTTGAACTAGTAGAATAACGGTAAGTAACATGAAGTTCCTAAAGAAAAATGGCGGAAATCCAAGTGAAAAGTAGCGATGTTTGATCGCAAATTACAAAAAAAAAACTGCGGGTTTCCAGGAGTGACCACAAGTGATTCAGCATAAAAAATCTTTAGATTCATGCACAAAAAAAGTGTTTCCCAAACCATGGCAGCGAAAATCATTTTCTAAGCGACTTTTCGGAGATGAGGAACCAAACACTTAACACAGATAAAACAGATATAAGGTTAATGAATACATGAAAACAATTAAGATGCTCAAAACTTTGATACTTTAGCTGGAAGGTTACGTATAATGTAGTGATGAATGCAAGAAGGTGGAATATTATCGGCTTGAGTTACTTTTGGTCAATAAACAACATTAATATTTAGCTTGGCTCTCACGCACAACACTGCTGGTGCAATAACTTTTATTAGTTTTGCTTTTCATAGCATTAGCTGTCGTACTATTAACATCAGTTACTGGACATGCCATTACATTAGAATTTATGATGTAACATTATTATGTAACAGCAAGATTCATAGTCACAAAGTTAAGTCGGTATTCATAGCTATCAATGTTAATTTGGCTTTCGGGTGCAGCACATGTTATGTAATCACCCTTAAAACGACCTGAAATCAAAGTCTGAGTGACTTCCAAGGCACTGCTCAAAGTCCTAGTAAAATTGGGTTTTTTAGAATTCAATTTAAGGCTTTCATACATATAACAGGATTCGTCTGTCATAATACTACCAAAATGAGTGTTTTAATTTTCAGTAGTCACAAGTAAAGAAAATGCAATGTAATAAATAAATATGTTAACCTGATAGCATCAATTAAGTCAGTACTAACTGCATATAATACATTTGATTGCCTACAGTCTCCAGAACATTTGTAGACTTGTATTCCCAAAATTAGAATGCTCAACATCTCTTACCTCTAATAAATAAAAGCAAGTGAATCATTTACACGAAATTATGAGTTTGATCCATGTGAGGAAATTTAAGTGGAAACACAACGGAAAATGACGGAGATACGCTCTCAACAACCCGATACGAACGTTACGCCCACGAAGATTATCATCAGATCGTTGTATCCAATAAATTACTGGGATTATCACGGTCAGGGTTAGGGTTGCGGTTTGGGTCAGGTTTCATTTGATATGCATGAAATGACAATTCCAACAGGTATTGGAATTACTAAACGTTGTCCCCAGTAATTTTATCGGGTGACAACGTTATCGGCTGCTCTCAAAACTTCACCGCAATTTACCGCTCCAAGCGGAAATTTCGTTTTAAAATGTCGTTTTAAAACACTTTGCACGAGAGTCTTTGCATTTAGACCCTTATTGTGGTTTAGATGTTGTAGCATACATATTAAGATGCGTGTTTTGTTCAGCTTGTGCCAGCGGTATTACCCATCTTTCGAAACCGAACACAATAATAAGAGCATAGAAATGTGGCGAAGTATTTAAAATTTGCCTGAGGATAATTTTTGCAGGTATCAACAGCACAGCTTATTGATATTGGAAAAGAACAAACCATTTCTACAATCTACAAATTAAATTTACGTTCTCGTAGTCGCTTTTACTGCACATGATATCACATGGACTTTTGGCACATGGACACACAAACAACGTTTTCCGATTAAAAATTAAAAACTATCAAACCTAATGTTTTCAATGCCGGTTGAATTCGCAAATCAATCTTGTCCATGACGCCGGCCTAAAAACAAAATTGTATATCTCATGTCGATATCTCACGTTGTTGACAATTGTCTTTCGTAGTAAGAGATTAACATAAATCTGAAAATTTTTCTAGCCTATTAACATGCAGTACAACTTATTATAACCCTTTTCATTTCCATAGTAAATATTTGAAAAAAATGTGACGAGAGAATGTAGCAGAACGCATAATAATTTGTTTGTAGCTACAATCACAGTTTCAAGTGATAAGCCTATTGCAGAATGTTGAATTATTAAGCAAGAAAAGAATTGAATACATAAAGACTATTTGCTTTGCTATTGCTATTCTGTTAAAATTTAATTTTACTGTAAATCGATGGCTATAGTTTTACGCTCTGCATGTGTTTGAGCAGCCTTGCAGACTACAGACTAATCTCACCTCTTCTATTATTGGTCTCCCGATGTTAAAATAATCCGTAGAAATATCACATCCAATGACTTTACCATCTTTGGGAAGAGTCAAAGCAACACTGAGTAGATTATAACCAGTATACACACCTGAAATAACAAGGACAGGTATTGTGGTAACATTGAAGGTAGCGATAAGTGAGTTGTTGCTGAAAAATTGCAACAGTTCATTTTTGTGCTCGTTTGAAAGAGGTTTTGAAGTAGCTGTCTAAGCTTTTTATCGATTTTACCGTCAGCAAAGTGTCCGTTCGGCAAAATGTCTTTCGGCAAAATGTCTTTCGGCAAAATGTCTTTCGGCAAAGTGTCTTTCGCCAAAATGTCCGGCTACCCAATAATCTTGGAAGTGAGTTTTAAAGGGAATGGCAACAATTAAAATATCTTTGTTCATTTGAAAAAGGTTTTGAAATACCTATCAAAGCCGTTTACCGTTTTTCTAAATCTAGCTTAAATCTTACAATATTTGGGCTAAAACACACCAGCTGTACGCGTTCTTAAATTTTCAAGGATATGCATGTATGTCACAAGTGGAGACCGATGAAGGAAAAAGACCGATTACCCGATTAGTTGAAAGGCTCTCCAATATATTGACAATGCGTTGTATACTCACAGTTGATTATTCGCACAACGAACCACGAAATGTTATTGCACAACAAATCATTCTTCACACAAAAACGCACAATAAATTATGCACTTTTTAAAAATAATAAAACTAATTAGGGAGCTGGATTTTATGCAGGATATTATTAACGGACAGCTGTTTTTCAGCTAATATCCTATACTGAAAATCTGTATGTATAATGAAAAAAATAGAATACTTGATATTATTGATTGGGTGTAATTCAAATGGTTTTGAATTGGAGAACGAATAGTTCCACTAATATCTTTGGTATCAGCTTCAGATCTAATTGGATTATTTAATTAAGTATTTCATTAATAGACCATACCCATAATGACATCATTTAGTAGTTAAGCGAGTAGCTGTACAAATAAGGCAATGGCCAAAGTAGCAAAAAGATTTTTTTGGGAATTAGATGTTACATTATATTTGTTTCATTTAATGCTTTGGCCGAATAAGAACCTAAAAACATTTAACAATATAGCCATAGACCCCAGAAAACATCATGGAATGAAATATGATGAAATACATGCAAGCTCAAGAAGTCCATTGGATGTTTTGAACATAGTTTTTTGCACTTTCAGGCGTCTTTTTAATCATAGAGAATTGTTTATCGTTATCTTCTTGAATTCTAAAGCTCTCCAGTGTTGTTTTGACTTTCTGGGCAGAAGTTCATTGTATGATTCTCGATTTTTTTAGACATACGCAGTTATCCCCTACTTTCTTTCTTTGGTGATATTACAGTAGCAAAGGTAAGGAAGATTGAGGAATAAGCTTCTTTCGTTTCAGACGTGAAATACTCCTTAATTTGTTTATAGGATATTTATTTGGTTTTATGCCGACCTCAACGGTTCTGATCACAACGTTTCATTTTGTATAATTGCCAAAGGTTTCTATACATAATGTTAAAACATTAACCGCACATTTTAACCGATATTTTGTAGATATTTCTTTATCTTTACCTCATGTTCAACACTACTTTTGCAAATATATTTTTACAAACCTATTTCTATGGCTTTCTTGGCATTCACTAGTTTCAGTAGGAACCTCAAAAACTGGCACTCTCCTGCATCCGAAATCATTCGGGACATATTGCTTTCTTTAACTGTTTTCTGTAAATCAGGAAAAAATAAAATACTCGTCAACATGAAGATGTCTTCTTGTATTATGTGAGCGCAAAAGACGCATACAGAATAATTTTTCCTGCCACCATCTGTCACTATCAAACAATCTTTGCCCGATTTTGTAAAAAATTTAGCTTACTTTTTTCTAAAATAGCATAAAGCAGCATTTCTCAGAAAGCTGAAGTATTTAAAGTCAAAAGGTGAGTAAAGAAATTTGGAATAAGCCCAACCGAAACTGAGGGGTCCATGAAGCTGAAGTATTTTCATCATTGACTTGTTTTCACAGTCCATGAGTGACGTGTACTCGATGTTGGCTATATGAAGCACAAATAGATAGCACAAAGCAAGGTTGGTCGGAGCGGGGAGGGGAAAGCTGAGTGAAAAAGATGCAAATTGAAGCTGAAACGGTCAGTGAACTGAAACTGGAACACTACCTCCAATACTTTCGCCTATGTGCCTGGGGAATTCATCGCGTTACGCGTGTTTTTGTCGGGAAATCAGCGACTTGGCCCAGCTTGTGTCAATTGCGTGTCAGGAAATCGAAGCCATGACAGCAATAAAATTGGAACCTCGTGGTTTTCAACGTCAATCAGTTTGTTTCATAGTTTTGACTGGAATAAAATTTTAAGAATACCAACAAAGTTTACAAGTGTGTTGTTATTTGCAATGGTAAATTGGATATGTGAGATTGTTTGAAAAGCCGTACAATATTAATGCAATTTCGAGGTCGGCACGATTGAACAAACAGGAAAGCCGTTAGAAGTTAAACATTACAATTGTTTTTCTTTCAAGATTACTTTTTCAAAACAGCAAGTATAACGGTTACACGAGGAGACGTAACGGGACTGGGATAACGGGATTGAAAAACAAGTTTTGTATTAAATAAATATAAAATGCGTTTGAAATGCAAATTGTATGAAAATTAAGAACTGTATTTGGGTTGATTTTAATGTTTATTTTTTATGCTTACAAGTTTACAAGCACTATCCAATTGAAATGAGTCAATAATACTAGCAAAAAACAGAGAGTGTAGAAAAACAATTTATAAGATTAACGTAGTCGCCCGTTGTTACGATCTTCACTCCTGGATGTACTTTTTCGAGTAAAAATGTCTTTTAATTCACATAAATTGGACAACGGTCCTGACTTGAAAGATAGTCATTTAATTCTTAGTTTAGTTGAAAAAGTGTCGCCAAAAACATGATGAATTTTGGCTTTTGCTGACCCACATGGTTCCTCAGAAGGTATTTACCCCTGACCAACCACGATCCTAAGTTTTTGGAACGTTTTTAAATGGCTTAGTTCGGGTTCTTGGGATATGAGAAAATCAAAGAAAATATATTTTTCGCCCGTGAACGCAAGGATTTGTAAAAACCATGTGGAAATGTTTCTTCGAGCAGGTAAGACTCTTGAGCAGGCAAGACTCTCGAAAAAAAAACTGGCTAAATTTACATTTTAATTCCCAAAGTTTATAGAAAAGCGTACAGATTTTTTGTCAAACTTTGATGCAAAAAAGTCTTCATGGTTCTGTCTTCTACCTTAGGCACTAACTTTTAGTGTAATCTTCTTTCTTTAGCGACTCAAAATTTTGAATTTAAATAATACAACTAAGGGCATCACTGTGTATTGGTCTTGTAATAAACAAGAATAAATTGTTTAAAAAGTTTTTCAAAAAGGTCAAAAAGCAGTAGAAATGATAAGAGGGAAAGGAGGGGAATGCAAAGATAAATTAAGGAGAGATGACTATGGAGAGATTGCCATCCTAATACTGCACTTTAATTGTGAGCATTCAATTCCCTCACTATGATGTACCATCCATATTACATGGTAGTACTCATTTCGTATGTGGAGTATTTATCTCTGTGAGGTATTGGTAATGAAAAATTCTATCTTAATTATTTTAATTTAAAGTCTATCCGGTAGTGGGGGAATTTGCACATGTTAATAGTATAGGTGATTTTAAGAAGATTTGCATGTACTTTTGGGGGGCTGAAGTTGGCGATTTATGCCGTTTTTTCGAAATACCGTGAGCATAAGAAAACTGGGGCGAGTATACTCCTGTGACGTCAAATCGGGAACACGTATTGATTGCAAACTAGTATTCTAAATGAATATACTACAGGGAGGGTTGAAATGTGTTTTAATCGAATTTTTGCCGATTCTGCAGTACTTTTCCTTTGAATTTCAACCGGAAAAGTGTCTTCAAGCTTTACTGGTCCAAATGACAGCGAAGCCAAATCAGAAAACAATTTAATGTAACATGTACTGATTCAGGGATATTCATTTATTATACAGTATGGTTTATGGATTAAAAAACATCATTGCTATTTGCTACATACAACTATACAAAGCCCCTATGCTGAGGATAATGTCGCATTTTTATTTGTATATTTATTCAGTAATAATGAAATGAAAAGTGGCTGTTATTTTTAAAATCGCCCACAGTGTAAAAATTATTGACAACATTTTAGTTCAAAGGTAGCTATTTTTATTTGTGATCATGATAGTATTTGTACACTGTACACTCTGCTTTAAATTTATTGTTTAGAAAGTGGGAGCTCCTATGGTTTTGTGCTCATATACAGTATGTATTTGCAAATAGATATGCAGTGTATATGCTATATTTATGCAATTTTTGAACATTTTTTACCATTTCCTATTCAAGCACCTGTACAACCACCCACTCTAGAAGATGCACAAGCAAAGCTATGTTGCAGAATACGTGTTAATCCAATGAAGGGTTACAAAAAAAAAGATTGAGATGCGTCCACAGAATCAAAAGTAGAATTTATTACTTACTTAATAATATACAAGGAAATGTTTCTGGGCTGTGATTGGTTGATTCGAGTGCAGTTAATCCCAAACATCACCCAGAACAGTGCAAAAATCTGTAACAACAGTGCAAAAATATGTAACAACAGTGCAAAAATCTGTAACAACAGTGCAAAAATCTGTAATAAGCTCTTTGAGCGATGGGATTTACTCGCTGAAAAACCAAAAATATGGCGGCCGAATCTTCACGTTTGCTTAAAGATTTCGTTGAAATTTCAACACAATTTGGGATTCTTCTCTGACAATTATGATCACAAAACAAACTCTAAAGTATGCTGGAACTTTGTACATAAAACTTTTAGCCACGGCTTTTGTAAACATGATTTTTTTAAGCGAAGAAATTCGAGAATGAGTGCACTTGCATAATGCGAAGTTGTAAGTACAAAATGCTTGTTTGAACATTTCCTTTTTATATTATTAATAAGTAATAGTATAATTTCTCGTGCAATTACGGAAAACAAGCACCCGTGAGTTTTTAAAAACAGTTTTTAAAAACTCACTCGTGCTTGTTTATCCGTAATTGCACTCGAAATTATACTATTACCTATACATATAGTATATATAATAATTCAATTAAATAATAGGATCCGATATGACCAACAATACTGTATATATTGTATGTCTTTGGGGGAGGGGGGTTCAACACCTTTACTACATTACATTTTTTTCAATTTTTAAAATAACCTATTCTCAATATTGTAATTTTATTTTATACATGGAGATGTAAAACAGAATAATATCTTGAAAATCTAAGTTAGAATAATTAAACAGGAAGTAAAGTCTGTTTAGTGCACCTAACATTGTACGAGTGACAGGGCATGGTTCTTCATTCATGCTTTTTTTATATTGAATATACATTTTGATAATTATATAAAACATATCAAATATTTTTTTTTAAAAATATATCCCATCTAAATTTTGCCTTTTTCATACATGATTAATGTGGTAATTACATTAAAATTCCATGGCAACGATCTCACTGTTGGAATTTAAATTTAATTCCCTATTGTTTGAAGCAAAATATGTAAATAAACATGCTCCCATTTATGCACACATTGGGTGCCCTAAACAGATATAACTTTCTTTTTACTTTTCTTCATTCACGTGATCTTGTGCCCACAAACATATGCCATATTAGATTTTCAAGTTGCACTTATTTGAATATTATTTGCTCTGCATGTTCTTAATAGCCCTTGTCAATAATATTGTACCAGTATATATTAAAAGATTTTCAGTTGTGTTTTCTTCATTGTTCATCATCATAACCTGAAATTCTTTTCCTGCAAATTTACTCCATATTGTATCAGAATCACATACAGGTAAAGGTATTCTTCTTTTGCCAAGAAAGTTGTACAAAAGTTGTATATACTGTTTGAAGGCAACAATCCGAAGATAACTAGACAGTTAAATACCGAAGTGTTTATTACCTAATAAATATACATGTTATAGGATAATATACACATATACCTGTATACATGGCATATATACAGTGAATATATCTAAATTGTGTTGTTGCCAAGCATAATGTACATTATATACTATATACTCTAACTCAAATGGATGTGACTTATGTCTAATATTTTTCTAGTATTTGACAAAAAGTTTTTGTAAATGTCAAGTATTTGACACAAAAATATCTTGAAAATTTATAATTACATATTGGCACGCACCTGTTTTCATCACTGTGCTTTTTGCACTTCTTTCAGTTAATTTTTTCTATATCGCTTCTGCCAGACGTTAAAATCCTAATTTGTAGTTCATAATACTTCAAAAGTAACACATCCATCCAGGCGAAACCGTAGAATTTTCCCTCTAATTGACCATCTAGCCCTGAGCTCCCTGACACATCTATATTCTCCCAATATAAACATTGTCATCTTCAACTTCTATCATATAACTCGCGAGAAAATTGTTTTTTGATTCGGCTTGGCTGTCATTTGGATCAGTAAAACTTGAAGACACTTTTCCAGTTGAAATTCAAAGGAAAAGTACCGTAGAATCGGCAAAAATTCGACTAAAACATATTTCAACTCTCTTTGTAGCATAGATTACTAGTTTGCAATCAATGCGTGTTCCCAATTTGACGTCACAGGAGCATACTCGCCCCAGTTGTTTTATGCTCACGGTATTTCGAAAAATCGCCAGCTTCATGCCCCCAAAAGTACATGAAGATCAAATTTTCTAATTACCTAAACTATTGAAATATACAAATTCCCTGGCTACTGGATGGGCACTTTAATACATCTTTCAGCTTTAGTGTTGTGGAATAGTTCTGAAGCAGACAGGTATAATAATAGATTATACAGCATGTATAAAAAAATAGACAATTATGAATTCGACCAAGTATGAACTTTTGTACTAAAATAGATTGCTTCGATACTTTTGGTGTGAAATGAAAAAAATCTGAAATTCAAATGCTTTCAACCCAGGGGGGGGGGGATAGGCGCGTATATTCGAACAGATTAATGATGGTTGCGCACCAAATTTGAATGCTTGAAAGTAACTCTGAGTCGGTCAGTATAAAATTTGTTAAGTGTTTTATCGCCGTTAAAAATTTCAAAAAATATTACTTCATCACAACCAGGTAATAAAATCCGTTATTGTCTGGTTGATACAATGATAAGCACGCTATGTGTCCATACTCATGTCGCCACGGATTGCTGGAAAATAAAAAGATGTGAAATATCGTTCGCGATCGCTTCGTACGCCGCAAAATTTGTTCGATCGTATGAAAAACTGTACCGAGCGTGTAGAACTATCTTTCGGCTTTGCTGTGATTGTATTTGTTATCACAGAGAGCGCGTGTTTACCTCGAGATATTTGCGTTTGAACAATTTAAGGGCACTTGACGGCCGAGTTATCTACCTTGTCCTTTATTTACATTAGCTCCAGTCAGTGCCGAGAACCATCCGAAATCGAACAAAGCCACGTCAAAAGTTATCAATAATACATGGCAAGTTTATAGTGTTAAAAAAATATTAATATTTTTAATGCAAATAATATAAATTTGTTCGCTTCTTTATTAAGTTATTCAAATATATTATACCCTATAAAATAGTCGCCGTTGCAACAACTGTACTACAGGAAACAAAACCAGGATATTGGGCTGCCTGCGCTTATGCTACAACAGTAGCAATCCTTAGAAAGACTGTAAAAACGTTAGTTTAAAGCACCTAGCAGGAGAAGTCCGAAGTTGTCCTAAAAAGCTTTCAAAATGTTGAAAACTTCGCCTCGTTCTTCCTGTGAAAGGGATTCACATCTGAAATGCCTTGTGGATGAATTAAATAACTTAGGACAGGAAAGGCTGCTTTGTCGTTATTGTGTTAATATACCCAATCTTCAACAGCAAGATGGCATGACAACGAC
Organism: Muricea muricata; assembly: GCA_963855995.1. NCBI lineage: Eukaryota > Metazoa > Cnidaria > Anthozoa > Malacalcyonacea > Plexauridae > Muricea > Muricea muricata. Next base: position 91,057,283 of record OY979716.1, on the reverse strand, counting down.
TCCTACCGAAAGCCCTTATATCGAAGTAAATTCCTTCTTGCAACCAAGGGGATTAAAGGTATTTCATCAGAACATAAACGGTCTTCTACATAAACTTGCATGTGTTGAATTATGGTGAAGGAAACGATGAACAAACTTGATATACTAGGCATTACTGAAAAACATTTGCATGAAGGGATCCTGGATAAAGAATTGGAAGTTGACGGCTATACGTTCATCAGGAAGGATTGGAAGAATGATACAGGGGAGAGGGGGGAAGTTGGCTGTTGTGTTCGCACTGAAATATGTTGGCAGAGACGAAAGGATCTAGAAAGTGATAATATCGAAGTAATTTGGCTCGAAATCTTTGTCAAAAAGTCATGTTTAATTTTAATTGGCATAATCTATAGGCCCCCAAATATACCTCATCATACCTAAACTCAGGTTTTGAATGTAGTTTCAATGATATGTTAGATACCTGTGTCTCTGAGGGCAAGGAAACCATTGTATTTGGGGATTTAAATGTCGATTATAGTAAAAACTTGGACAACACAAAAATAAATTTCAAACATGATCTGGTTGGGTTTATTATAAAAAAATAATCTAAAATTCCCGCATCACACTATATTGAAGAGAAACTATGCAAATTATAATAAACAGTGCTTCATTGAAGATTTGCATAATCAATCATGGGATGCAATCAGCCTCGTACCCAGGAGCTTTTAAAAAAACATTTTTGTTTAGACCTCTCGAGCTACTATTCAACACCTTTTCTAACCCTGCCGCAGACAAGTATGCTTGTGTAGGTGCAGACAAGAAAGAAATCATTGGCTTAACGATTTTCGCTGAATAAGAGAGTTGATCGAGTGGAAGAGCTTGCTTCTGTTGCTGGAAGGGGATCGTGTGAATCTGCCAGCCCCAAAGAATCATTTTGCCATAGATGTCTGTATCGATACCAACATTCCGATATTCGCAACGTCTAAGGACGTCATCAAATACCGTGGCTCGTAGAACGCTGAAGACCAACGTGAAGATGATATGATGGCGTCACGATGGAAAGCCTTCTGCTTCACACAGAGTATCCCGGAGAGAGAACAAAAAAAATGACGCCGTGTCCACACTGCTTTGCTAAGTTTGTACTGATGGGAGAAATAAGTTGAACTCATACTATAACTTGATGAAAGGCAAAAAAGGAACGAAATCCTCATCACAAGACCTTATTGTTGGTGTAAAACTTTACTATATGGTATTTCATTAATCATTTACTACCAGAGAACAAGCTACCACATGTTACTGCACATGTTACCACACATGTTACTATAGATATAGTATATATTACTGTAAATATTTCAACATGTTGCTACTAATTTTTAATAAAAGTATATATATATATATATATATATATATATATATATATATATATATATATATATATATATATATATATATATATATATATATATATATATATATGTACATACATATATATACATATATATATATATATATATATATATATATATATATATACATATATATATACATATATATATACATATACATATACATATACATATACATATACATATACATATACATATACATATACATATACATATACATATACATATACATATACATATACATATACATATACATATACATATACATATACATATACATATACATATACATATACATATACATATACATATATATATACATATACATACATATACATATACATATACATATACATATACATATACATATACATATACATATACATATACATATACATATACATATACATATACATATACATATACATATACATATACATATACATATACATATACATATACATATACATATACATATACATATACATATACATATACATATACATATACATATACATATACATATACATATACAGGGTGTATCAAAAAAAAGGTAATCGAACTTTGATGTGCTCTAGGGCCTTCAATATTTAACATACAGAAATAATTCTTAGGTAGTTTGAAAGACCAGGCTTTTACCTTTTAATTGCCATCGTTTTTATAAAATTTGAAGAAAAATCAAGAAAATACAAATGCGATAAAAATTGTAGGTCGAAATCGCATTTTTTCACCGTTGGGAGTTTATTAAAAATCTGTTGAAATTTAATCCCACTAGGGAATTAAATTACAAAATTAATTGACCAATTTTAGCTTAGGTAGTAAACTTCTGGCATTTTAATAGTGATGTTAATTGTTTCTCGTGACAGGTAAATGATTAATGAAATTTTCTTTTCTTATTCGCCGCCCTAATAATGCTCAGAGGTGGAAATATGCGATTTCGACCGGCAATTTTCATTTGATTCGTATTTGCCCAATGTTTCTTCAAATTTCACAAAAATGATGACAATCGAAAGCTAAAAGCCTGGTCTTTCCGCCTGCGAAAGAATGATTTCTGTAGATTGTATAATGAACGCGCTAGAGCACTGCAAAGTTTGATGTATATATATGTATGTATATATATATATATATATATATATATACATATATATATATATATATATATATATATATATATATATATATATATATATATATATATATATATATATATATATATATATATATATATATATATATAGATATATATATAGATATATATATATATACTTTTATTAAAAATTAGTAGCAACATGTTGAAATATTTACAGTAATATATACTATATCTATAGTAACATGTGTGGTAACATGTGCAGTAACATGTGGTAGCTTGTTCTCTGGTAGTAAATGATTAATGAAATACCATATAGTAAAGTTTTACACCAACAATAAGGTCTTGTGATGAGGATTTCGTTCCTTTTTTGCCTTTCATCAAGTTATAGTATGAGTTCAACTTATTTCTCCCATCAGTACAAACTTAGCAAAGCAGTGTGGACACGGCGTCATTTTTTTTGTTCTCTCTCCGGGATACTCTGTGTGAAGCAGAAGGCTTTCCATCGTGACGCCATCATATCATCTTCACGTTGGTCTTCAGCGTTCTACGAGCCACAGTATTTGATGACGTCCTTAGACGTTGCGAATATCGGAATGTTGGTATCGATACAGACATCCATGGCAAAATGATTCTTTGGGGCTGGCAGATTCACACGATCCCCTTCCAGCAACAGAAGCAAGCTCTTCCACTCGATCAACTCTCTTATTCAGCGAAAATCGTTAAGCCAATGATTTCTTTCTTGTCTGCACCTACACAAGCATACTTGTCTGCGGCAGGGTTAGAAAAGGTGTTGAATAGTAGCTCGAGAGGTCTAAACAAAAATGTTTTTTTAAAAGCTCCTGGGTACGAGGCTGATTGCATCCCATGATTGATTATGCAAATCTTCAATGAAGCACTGTTTATTATAATTTGCATAGTTTCTCTTCAATATAGTGTGATGCGGGAATTTTAGATTATTTTTTTATAATAAACGATGAACCTGAGTGATTTTTTCTGCAGTCATGTAAGGGTGTTTTTTTCTTCATTCGACGGGCATATTCACAGGTCCCGCATGTTTTATTTTTTGCAGCATCATCCAAAATCTTCCCAGTGTGCAATCCCATTACTGCTCCTTGCCCTGTGTTGGAGTTGAAACTTTTTCCTGGTTTTTGCCAACCCATATCGTATGAACATGAGATTGGTACTAGATTATTTTCGTCAGGTTGTTGCCCTGTTGCAACAGCATGATTCTTTTCTTTCAGCATAACCTCTTCGCATGTAGAGTGGGCCACCCTCTCGACTGCTTTCCCTATTTCCCTCTCTCTGATTTTAAAACATGCCCGACTCATAGGTGGGATATTCATTATAGACAATGCATTGCTCAAGTGTGTTTGACCAATTCCTGTGTGGAGGCTAGCTAAAGCAGCCTTAGAGTTAATGTCATATGCCATTGGCTCAAACTTTCCCGATCTATGCATTGCAGATGTTTCAACTTTGTTTTCTCGTGAACAAAACTGATATTTTACTAGTAGCTTACTGGCTACTCCATTTTGTTCTTCATCAAGGGTATTGGCCAGAGAAAGAGGACCTTAATTAAATTAGAAAATACATAATTTTTTTGATTTGCTTGTACAAGCATGAACTAGTTTGTCCATGGCATATTGCCCTTGTAATAACTTGCACCAGCAAAACAAACAAATTTCAAATTAACTTTTTGTACTGTACTGGTATGCAGTGATATAAACTTGTTGCCCAATATTTTGTATGCATGCTTTAGTATGTATTTAATTAATGAATCCAATGAGAAATAAACGTCCAAACGGTTAAATAAGCATTGAAATATCCAGAAAAAAGGTAATAATTAAACGAAAGCGAAAAGCTTACCCGTCTGTTTGTGTTACCTTTTTGGCAGAAATTACATTGAAGTAGTTGGCCCTTTAAAACATCGATATCTACAATTCGAGCTCCGTGTGGCACACTTTGCTCACTGTTTTCTTTTTCCTAACAAAAAATAACTTCATTACATTACTTCATTACTTCTTGTCATTACATTTACATTACTTCTTGTCAAATATTTCGGGAATTTTGTCGAGATATCTGTTGTGGTCGTTTTAGCTTCAATTTTTCTCTTTCTATTCCAAGAGTACAGTCTTTCGTGTAGTTTTGCGGTGTTGCTGAGATTTCTTGCTGATATTTTTGCAAATTTTCCAGAGGATGCACGATTATTAAATCACAAAGACATTTTGTTTTTGTTTGGGATTTAAAACTCCCGCAAGCTCGAAATTCACGATATCTTCCCGAAGCACGGATAATTGTCCCGCAGCACGCGTGACTTCCCACGAGATTTAATATCTCGATTTTGGTACCAGTTTCCATTCTAAAAACTATAGGGAGCCACCTTAAGTCAAATTTAACCAGATATATTCAACGCTCGTATATAAAATAACCATAATTTACCCAATAAATAAACCATGAACAGCCACAATATCTTTATTCCGCTTATGTATATTGATTAAATATGTATTTTCCTTAATTTTCTTCATGAATTATTAATGATGCTCACAAATATAAGTAAAACAACTCTCATATATCTTCTTCAGAATTTGATGGTATTATTTTAAAAGAAATTACGCCAAATTCACTTACGCCAAAATTATATACGCCAAAATTATATAGGCCAAAAATGTCATAAAATTAATAACAAACAGTAAAGAACTACCTTCGAATGACAGTTCTTGAACGGATCACTCCAACTCGTCCATAAATAGAGACTCTTCAGATATGGCATATCTGAAGAGCGAAATAAGCATATTCTGCCAGGCGTCTCGCTAATTCATTGCGTCCTCCCCATAATTCCTCGCGCGGTTATATCTTGCATATCAAATTACTTAATTAATATGTGCGCTTTTACTTTGCACTAAGAGACGCCTGGGTACGAGCTTGGGATGCAATCACGCATGAAATCGATTTAAACAAAGCATTTAAAAACATTTTAAAATCGGTGATAGACAAACATGTATCTGTATTGGAGAAAAAAGTCAGAGAAAGAGATTGTCCATGGTTAAGCAACGAAATAAAGGCGAAAATGAATGAAGATGATCACTACATAAAAAAAGCTCGAAAATCCGGCAAAGAGCTTGACTGGTCTACATATCGCCGCTTAAGAAATAACGTAAAGGACGATTCGAAACAGTAAAGCTAACTGTACCAGATCTGTCCTTAGAGAAAACATTTTTTGCCATTGCAGAAACTGCCAACCCAATGACGTATTTGGTTAATCGTAGCTTAGGAGAATCTATGTTCCCTTCGAGTGAGAAATGTGCAAAGGTAACACCTGTATACACATCTGGAGAGAAATGTGTGATGGACAATTATAGATAAGATAACTGTGCGATAAGATAATTGTTAACTGTTATGGCTTTAAATAAAGTAAATCCTTTAACCTGTGTCAATGGCATGTTTAGGTGGCCTAGCGAGTTTGATTTATTTCAACTGTTTGTACAAGATATATTAAACGTGAAGGGAAAATGGACTGTGCCGCGTGGTCAGCGTAAGCAGGTGAAGACGAATAACATAACCATACGTTGGTATATGAGAGTCAATGGTCCTATGGTAGAACAGTATCGAAATTTATTACAGAAAATAGCGGCCTATGATCCGACCAGCGAATGTATTCTATGTTGTGATGAACGTGATGATCTTACACCCACGCTAAAGCTTTTGCTGGAGAATATTAATAAGTATATGATCGATGCAAACTTAATAAGCGTTGATATTTTGGAACTTGAAGAAACTAATCGTGCCTTGAATAGCAATCTATCTACTACTTCAGGAATGCATGAAACCTTGAATGTATGTGAAGAAAATCAGCTGCAGGAAGATCGAAGTTTGCTTCAGGATGTTGTAAAGTGATTAGACTTACTGTCACAGCAATTTGAGAAGTACATACCGAACTGAGACGTCAATTGTCGTAACTGAACTGTTAAAAGTGTGCGAATGTCAAAATATACCTATACAAAATATTTCCCAAGAAAATATCTCACTGAAAGAATCAAACGAATCGCTTAAAGTAGAACTTCTGGAATGCAAGAAAACGATAACTGAGATGAACATAAAGCTGTCAATTGCCGACAACGAAATAGCTAGTCTTTTAACGACAATCAGACTGCTGAATGAAGATCGAGCAGCAGCAACTAGCTCGAAAGGAAATAAAAAAAGCATCCTACCCTCAGATGCCATAAATCTGATGAATAGATTCACGGGACTGCAAGACGAGAACGAAGATTGTGGCCTAATACAGGACGATGATGACATATCTCTAACGAATGTTGTGTCACTTGAATCAACGAAGAAAACATCTCAGCAACAGGGCAGTATAAGCAAAAATGATGCGACCAGCTCAGAAACCACCAGTACTAACAACAATCGACAGAATCATGGAGCAACTTCAAAAACTACGCAAGAAAATAATGATAATAACAAAACCACAACGAGAGATTCTCCAATTAACAATTTCGCTTGGTTACACAATTAGCCAAGATACTTTGGAGGGTTGTAGTGCCGTTGAAGAGGTCATCCTTAGGAGGTCATGATCGTGGGTCGATCGTAGTACAGAGTTTCAAAAAAGCCACGGGTATGCGGGTATTACCCGTGAGGAAGGTTTGCAAAATGGGCAGTCAGTGAGGAAGGTTTGATGTTAATACACTACATAATGTATCCTCAACACTATTAACATAACAAAAAAAATAGATGATGATCTATTCCAGACATCATTTTTTCTTTCAGAAAAAATAGTGATTCATTCTCAAGATTCATTCTCATAAGCCCAATTTTACATCATTTTGAGGAAGGCTTGCAAACTTTGAAAATTTTGCCCGGAGGAAGGTTCAAGGCTTTTTGCAACTCTGTCGTAGTATTTCGTCCCCATGCGCTGCATGCATTTGAGTATTGACGAATTACGCAAGCGAGTTACTCTATGTATTATTGCTGCTCTCGAGCGCCGAGAACATTACCTCTCCACTATAGTAGTACATTATATTAGTAAGGCCACGGGGCCACGGGACGCGATAAGGCGGGCAGGAGCGAAACGCACCCACACCGACGAACAAAAACGAGACGGCCGGTACGGAGAGACAAGGTAGTAAGGCCACGGGGCCACAGGCGGACGGACGAGATAAGGCGGGCAGGAGCAAAACGCAGCCACACAGACGAACAAAAAACAAGACGGCCGGTACGGAGGGACAATGTAGTAAGGCCACATGGCGACAGGAGGACGCACGCGATAAGGCGGGCAGGAGCAAAACGTGGCAACACCGACGAGCAAAAAACGACACGGCTGATCGAAGGAAAATACACATAATCGAGTACTGGGCGAAGAATACGGACACAAGCACGTTCGAGCTGGAACGGTAAGTTTGTTTGAAGGCAGCGGCGACCCAGCACCCAGGACGCGGGGAAAGGACGTAACGCAGGGAAACACAGGGGGAGTTGGAGGGGAAACGTTTCAGTGACTGAGGAAGTGAATCACAGAGCAACCTGATTCTCAGGGTCTTCACCTCCGCTTTCCGCGCTACGGCGAAGACCCTGACACAGGCTGATCACGTGGCACCCAAATTTTGGGTGCTTGACATTAGTACTTAGCAGGGGTAGGTAAAAACGCGCTATCACAAATTATTGTCAAACAGCAAGGGAGACCGACGAAGCGGGAAGTCATCTGACTCTAAAACCGTATCTTTGCTTTCTTTTGTGTTTGCATCACGTTGTTGTAATCTTAAAACCTGTTAATCCGAAAAGTGTAGTCGGCTTGTCTGTACAACATTTACTTTGATTTATAACCGCATTATATCCCAAATTCCCCACAATTTCGTACTGTACAAATAGTTATTAGTGAAATATTTTTTTGTTTTGTTAACCATGAATATCGTCTCAAGTTATATAATCATGCACCAATATTTGCTTGTAAAATGTTCGGATCAGATAATTATGAATTAATGATACGCCTTTTAATTTTAGATTTTAAGAATTAACAGGTTTTAAGATTACAACAACGTGATGCAAACACAAAAGAAAGCAAAGATACGGTTTTAGAGTCAGATGACTTCCCGCTTCGTCGGTCTCCCTTGTTGTTTGACAATAATTTGTGATAACGCGTTTTTACTTACCCCTGCTAAGTACGAATGTCAAGCACCCAAAATTTGGGTGCCACGTGACCAGCCTGTGTCAGGGTCTTCGCCGTAGCGCGGGTAGCGGAGGTGAAGACCCTGAGAATCAGGTTGATCACAGAGCTGGCTTTGCACCCTAATTAGCATATCCCTGAGGTGGGGACGAGACCCCAACCGACACCGACGACTCCGCCCATTCTTAATATTATTTATTTCATAAATCCATTCATATTAATCGGTTACTCAATGATAAAAGACATAATCCCAAGAACGATTTTAAGGAGACAAATTATCAAACGTACTTTCCCTGGAAAGATGGCAGAAGAGATTAAATCTAAGATTAACACCATCTCCCCTGAAACTGCTCCGTCGCATATCATAATTCATACAGGAACGAACAACCTTCCAACGAACTCAGTGCGCGAGACTGTAAAACACATAGAAGAGTTGGCAAACTGTGTTAAACAAAGATTTCCTAGTTCACAAATTGGGTTGTCTAGCATTACTAATTGAAATGGCATTGAACTAAGTACAAAAATCATGGATGTTAATAAAAAATTGAAGAGTTCTGCGACAAAAGGGGCTTTGAGGATTTATAGATAATCAGAATATAAAAAATTCATGCTTAAATGGCAGTAATATACATCTAAATTTGAAGGGTTCTGCCTACTTAGCCGTGAATTTTATTAAGTTTATAAGGGCTAAGGATGTTCAATCGAATTATCATCACCATACAAGCAAGGATTTTCGTTTTCCATCCCAACCAATTGCATCTGAGAGCATAGTCAAAATACTAACACCTCCAAGAGGAAGCCGCCTGAGAGCGAGGACTTATTAGCAGAATCTAGGTGTGTAAACAGGTGTGACCCTATGCGAAACAACTTATTATAAGTAATCAAGGTAATCCACTTAATTTTTTGAATAATATTAAAGATTTGAGAATAACTAGCCTTAATGCGAAAAGCATAGCCAAAAATATTGATGAAATGCGAATTTTATTGGAAAGTAAATCTATTGATATCTTACTCATAGGCCGTAGGATGAGCGTCCAAAAGATGCAATTCCGTTGCACCACTCGTGGAACTACATAATTTTCACACGAATCGTTAGATAAAAACTCACTTTATTAGAATCCGCTACTCCCCAAGCGAAACAGGTGCACAATTGGGAAAAAATTCCCTCCAAAGTTTGTTAATTTCGCGCTTTGAAATATTCGAACCGCCATTGTTTTGGTCACAAATACGCATGCGCACATCAGCCAAACTCCCACTGCGCACGCGCAAATAACAAAAATGGATTTTCCCTGTGGGTTTTCCAAGGGTTTTCCTCCATGTACTATGTCAAAACCACAAATAAAGGACACGGAATAGAGCTGAAAATTTGTAACATTAACAAATAAATACATGCTCTTAAATATTTCCCAGAACACACCGAAAACTATGCTTGCTTGTATGCTAAATTATATCAATTGATTTATTGAAATATTGGTTTTAACATTCTAATTCAATACAAATTTGTGTGAGGTAAAAACCCACCTGTACTGGCTGTATCAAACAGGACGGATGATAAATAAAAATACATACAACTATAAATAATAAATATATATACAATTCCCATGATTAAGGAACAAATTAAATATTATTTATACTAAAACCTTAGCTTAACTTAAAAAAAATTGTCGCGGAAAGCAAAAGGATTTCCTATTATTTGATGCAGGGGCGGTTTACGATCGATAATTGGGGCAGGGGTGTGTGCTAATATTCATATATTCGTGTTAACCGACTGTAAAAAAAATCAGTGGCGGATCTAGTGTAAGTCAAAATAAATTACCACAGCTCATTCTAGGATATATTCACATTTTAAAATACCTTCAAAGCAACTTCATTGATTAGATTTTATTCCTTTGAAATTCATAACCTATGACATTGTTATAAAGTTATTTTGAATTTAAAATTGAGCTGCTATAATTTATTTTGACTTACCCTGGATCCGCCACTGAAAACAATTGATTTAAAAAGAAATTAATAATGCAGAACACGAATATAAATAATACAACAAACATTTTTGCACAACAATGTTTCCCAGTTTGTTCCAGGCTTTAAGTTATATTTTTTAAAAAACCTCTGAATCTTTAACGTATTATTGAATAGCTATGCAAGATATGTTTGGCTCAATTTAAGTTGTGTGTTCTATCTATCACAAGTCTGTTCCATGGATACCAATCTTAAATTTCAATTGATGTTAGTTTGATGTTGTTCTTTCCCTCGATTGGTACGTACTCGCTTAAAGTTGGATTTGAAGAGAATCTGCAAGTCCAAGCCAACATATTATAAAGTTCACATGGAACTACTTTTTGTACATTATCCATTGTCAAATCAGATGCCAATGGTGGCCAAGGAAGATTTAGTTTTGGTAATTCTTGGACCTTTTCACGAAGATTCATTGCAGCATTGTATAGAATTTGTAACTCATTAACTTCAGAATTTTTCTCAGTTTCTGTGTCAGAATTCAGATTGTAATCATCAATGGTACAGTTTTCTTCATCTTTGTTTTCAGACTTATTTCACATATGTTCCTCAACCAATTCAGAAGAATCCTAATTTTCAACATATACAATCCCACTAACATTTCTCATTTTAGGGACACAAAATACAAGTTGGGGGTAACTTTTCATCAGTCGTTGCTTGAGTTTAAAAGCTCTACATTTAGATGCATCCACATTCTCGATGACTTTAGCAATGGTAACAAATTTCTCCAGTATGTCTTTCAGGTACATTATTTTCTTATCTCCAATGACCTCCGTCTCTATTACTCCCTTACAAAAAACATCATAGGACTTCTCGTACACTGAAACTGATCTTTCAGACTCTGATTGATCCTTTGCCTCTCTGGTGACATATTTTGTATAATTGCAGTAGCAATTCGGTAGCAATAACAGTCTTTCCCCCGGATTTGCACAAGTATCCACTCATCATTCTTTCTCTCGGCAGCTGTACATAAAAGACCAGCATCAATTGTTTCTGCCAACATGAGTGGTGTTCTTCTTCTCTTCTTTGTTTTCTGGTGTTAAAACAAAGTTATTAAACAAATTACCTAGTAATAACAAGGCTGGATATTCATAGCAATGTTATCTACATGTCTATATAACGCTAGAATTACTGTATATATACCTATCAAAGTGCCCCTACCTTGTCTAATGAAAACCAAGAAGCGTCCCACAAATAATACATATCTCTGGAAGCACATTCGCGTCTCTTTGTGGCAGGGCGGCTCTACTTCCACAGGTAATACTTCGGTAGAAGTTGGGCCTTTACAGCTAGTTCCTTCACCTTTTTCCTCCTTTCTCTGTTGTCTGCAGATCTTCCCTTCATCACAAAATGTCTTCCAGCATTTCATATGATGGTACCATTCTAAATTAATGCTGTCAGGATCTTCTCCATGAAGTGACAGATCCGGCATCGATGTTCTCATACGAATTTTTAGGCTATTTCAGCTTGTTGACAATTAAGTTTGGCCGATTTGGACCTACACTCAAGACATTTCTTAAGCCTTTGGCGTGTAACTTTGCAAAATTGCTCCGTAACGCCATCAAAATGCATAAAACATGAGGATATCCGAATATTATAAATATCTCCAGCCATGATTTATTTTGCATAACGCAATTCGCACCTTGTGTGCGTTTGTGCGCGTGCGCAGTGGGAGTTTGGCTAATGTGCGCATGCGTATTTGTCACCAAAACAATGGCGGTTCGAATATTTCAAAGCGCGAAATTAACAAACTTTGGAGGGAATTTTTTCCCAATTGTGCACCTGTTTCGCTTGGGGAGCAGCGGATTCTAATAAAGTGAGTTTTTATCTATCCATTCGTGTGAAAATTATGTAGTTCCACGAGGGGTGCAACGGAATGCGTTTTCTAAGCATCTTTTGGACGCTCATCCTACGGCCTATCATTGATGAATCTAAAATTGACGATACGGTCTTACATAGATAATGAGATATATATTAGTGGCTATAATATAATTCGAAATGATCGCAATAGAAATGGTGGTGGTGTGATAATGACTTGGTAGTTGATTCACTAGAAATGATATGTGTTGAGATTAAAAAACCCTACAACAAGTCATTTCTAGTATGTGCATGATATAGACCACCAAATTCGAATACCAATCTGCTTGATGATTTTGAAATTTTTCTTCACAAATGTGATCTTGCAAATCAAGAGCTAATAATAATGGGAGATTTAAACTGTGACGTTTCTAAGTTCCCTCCGGAGTCTAATACACGGAAGTTACAATTTCGTTCTTTACTGTATAAGCTTGATCAATTAATTAGTGAACCAACAAGAGTTACGGGAACGTCAGCCACCTTAATTGATTTATTTTTCACTAATAAACCAGAGAACATAATACAGTCGGGTGTGGTTCATATTGGAGTATCCGACCATAGCCTAATTTATGCTGTTAGAAAATTTACATTTCCAAAATCGCGCGAAAGTGTAAAAATTGATCGTCATTTCAAAACTTTAATGCAAATGATTTTCTTAGTGACATATCTCAGATTCCATGGGAATGTATAACTAAATCCCATGACAACCCCAATATATGCTGGAAGATCTGGCAATCCCTCTATTTAAAAGCACTAGATACACTCTCCGCCACATAAGAATTCGGACAAACTCTCTTCCTTGGATTAATAAAAAAATTAAGGAACAAATGCGATTGAGAAATAATTGTAAGAAGCAAGCTGTAAAACTCAATGGGAAATGTACAGAAAAACACGTAATAATGTCAATTCGGAAATACGATTAGCAAAAAAGAAATATTCCTGTGATAAAATTAATGAGTGTGCACAAATCAACAGCCCTAGGAAAAGTTGGTCCTTGGAAAGAAAAGAAAATCTAATAATATTACTGAACTTCATGTCAATGATGTTACTATTTCCGACGATAACTTAATAGCAGAAACGTTTAACGACTTCTTCATTCATATCGGTTCTAAATTAGCATCTGAAATTGACGTTCAATTACCGAATGAAAACGATGCCGAAGGTAATATTAATAATAATATCTCTCTTCTGAGCACATTTGAGTTTTCTGCAATTAGTGAAGAAGTTTACACCGAGCTATGTAATCTCAAAGAAACATAATCAACTGGTATTGATACGATACCCGCTCGTATTCAAAATATCTGCTAAAATCATTGCATCATCGATAACTTGGATCTTCAATCTCTCGTCAAAAAAAGGAATATTTGTAGATGAATGGGAAAAGGCTTGGTTCTTACCAATTTACAGGCAATCGATATAATTGCGAATATTATAGACCTATTTTGATATTACCTGACATAAGCAAGATTCTTGAGAGATGTTTTTTCAACCAATTATATAGCTTTCTCAATGAAAATTCTTTGTTATCTAAACATCTGCTTGGATTTCGTGCGAAAAATTCAACTTTGACGGCACTAATGCAAATGTGCGATGATAAATAGTAAATTAAACGGAGTTGTTTTTTCTAGACATTCGGAAGGCATTTGACTCAGTAGATCGCAAAATCTTACTATGTAAAATGAAAACACAATTTGGGCTGAGAAATATTGAACTTGACTGGTTTGCATCATATTTAGCTAACAGAGAACAAGTATGTGATATTAATGGCAGTATTTCATCTCCGAAAATTATCAAAACTGGTGTTCCGCAGGGTCTTGGACCACTTCTTTTCTTACTCTATATAAATGATCTGCCCGATTGCCTTCATTACACCACTCCCTGTCTATATGCTGATGATACTCAGATAACTGCTTCCTGAAATGATTATGTGGAACTTACTGATAGCCTTAATTTTGACCTAAATAATATCAGCCAATGGCTTGCAAAGAATAAATTACAGCATCACCCTACTAAGACAAAAGTAATGATTATTGGATCATCTTATAACCTTAATAATAAAGTTTATGTCTATCCCGTAATGTTAAATAGTAAAGAGATCTCCTGGACAGATTCCTTTGAGTGTTTAGGAGCATTGATTGATGAAAAAATGAGTTGGGATTTACATGTTGAAAAGACGTGAAAAAAGGTTGGGAGTAGCATTACTGTCATGAAACGAATTAAGCCATTTGTTCCCAATGGTATTCTGCAATCAATCTATAAAGCCATGATACTACCATATTTTGATTACTGCTTCCCCTTGTGGGGAAATTGTTCTGCCTATTTGAAAAAAAAACTGCAAAGATTTCAAAATCGAGCGGGAAGGATAATTTCCGGTGCTAATTATGAAATTAATTCTGCAGACGTTCTCGAATCTCTTGGTTGGCAACTTTAGAGGAGAGGCGTAAACGTAACAAGTCGATATTAATGTACAGAATCTTAAATAATCGTGCTGCACCTATTCTGAAAGAGCAATTTACCAGGAGTGGCGACTTACCAGAAAATTATAATCCGAGGAGCAGAAGAACTGATTTCATTCCTCCAAACCCAAAAAGAGACTATCTTAAAAAAGCTTTAAGTGTAGTGGAGCAAAATTATGGAATAGCCTCTCCACAGAAGCAAAACTAGCCACATCCGAATATGCATTTATAACATCAATAAATATATATTATTATTATTATATATATAAGAATGTTTTTGCTGTCTTTAATGGATTAACTTAGGTCACACCTATTCTTTTGTAAATAATTTTGTAGTTAGTTTTTCAGACTTATTCTTGTAAATAGTTAGTTTTTGTTATGCCGACGCCCCTCATGGAAACCAAATTTGCATTTGCATGTAAATAAAGGTTACATACATACATACCTACATCGGTATTGCCAGTATTTTCGAAGGTGCTTAAGCGAGTGGTATATATATTCGTATTTGGAGGCAAATAAACTTCTGTCAGAGAGACAATTTGGTTTTAGGCGAAGATCATCAACACAGCATGCATTTACTATCTTGGTGGATTCTATTAGACAAAACATGGACAAGGGACTGATGACAGGAGCAGTGTTTTTAGATCTCAGGAAAGCGTTCGATACAGTGGATCATTCCCGAATTATATCGAAGTTACCCCTGTACAGAATTCGGGATAAAGAACTGGACTGGCTGGAGAGTTACCTTTTTGACAGAAAGCAATTCGTCCAATACGACGATCATAGATCCAAAACCCAACATATTTCACGCGGTGTTCCCCAGGGCTCAATTTTGGGTCCCTTTTTGTTCATTATATTGATGGATGATATGGGAACTTTTTTAAAGCAATGTGAACAACATATTCTTTACGCAGATGACACTGTGCTCTATACCTCTGGAAAACTGTGTGAGCAAATCGAAGGAGAACTGAACAGTGATCTCGCTTCGATTGCTAACTGGCTTGGGGAGAATAATTCGATCGTGAATTTAAAGAAGACAAAGATCCAGTGCGTATTGTTTGGTACGCACCAAAGAACTTCCAAAGCAAAATCTATGGAAATCAAAATGAACGGTGTTGATGTAACGGAGTCCACCTTTTACGAGTACTTAGATGTTACCATGGACAAAAGTCTTACTCTTGCTGGCCACCTGAACAAGGTTATCAAAAAGGCCTCCCTGAGAACAAATTTGCTGAATCGTATACGTCATCCATACACGGCAAAAACTATTTACAAAGTTATGATTTTGCCGGTTATGCTCTATTGTGGTAATGCTTTTATCAACATAGCAGATTCAAGAAAATAGCAATTCGAAAACATACAAATGAGAGCTTTGAGAATTGTGAACGGTCAAAGCAACTCTGTACAGTTACCCGCAGTTCAACAAATTCGTAATAAAAATTGTGCTGTGGATGTTTTTAAATGTCTGAATGGCTTGGCGCCATCAGTTTACAAGGATTATTTCACAAGGACATGTCACACAAGGAGTACTCGAGGAAACAATAAGAACTTAGTTTTACCGGGGTCCGAAGTGAATCCGGAAGAAAAACATTCGCATTTTTAACAGCCTACCTAACGATATGAAAATTGACACCTCTATTCTTAACTATGAAACTACACTGCGACCCACGATATTAGTTTTATAACATATTCATGCCGTACGTGCTCAAAATGAGCATGACTATTCATTAAAACTTACGAACATCAAAACAAAGTTGTGAGAAGATCTTTACGATGTGGATATTTGATGTTAGTCACATGACTGAAAATATATGGCGCTGTTCCAAATTTCAGGCGGACCACGCTATTAGTTTTAAAAATATAATAACACGATAAGACGTCGTTTTTAACTTAATTGGAAGTGGAAACGACATTCTTTAACCAAAAACAGCATAGGTAACAACAAGAGAATGTTTTAGTTAGAAAATAAACGACCTTGGTGTCATAGCTGAAGGATTTTTCAAAGAACACGTGGAACGGCGGAAAAGAGGGATTCTGGACTTCTAAAATGGATAAGAATGGGAGGTATTAGGCGTTTGAAGGAGAACTGTTCGTAAATTATCATGATCAACGTCTATCAACATTTTGAGAGAGTTTGCTTTGCAAGATATCTTCAAAACTAGCAATGGTGGATTTCTGGTAAGCAATAATAATACTAAAAGTACCTCCACTGGCGTCGTGGAATAAACGTTTGAAACTGGATTGAGGCAAAAAAATGCTTGAGAGCACAACGGAAGTTTGTCCTTTTGACGGGTAGACGAAATCAGCATGATAAAGCTTGGAAAATGCATGCATGGGTTAGATTATTGATATTCAATGATAGTATGTGACAGGCGAGGCTAAGGAGCCAATAAAAAAGTGGTAAAGTAAAGCAGTTCTGCTGGTAACAGCGGAAATAGGGATCAGAGGTCTCTTTTGAACATTTAGGCACATATGAAGACATGTTGGTTGCCAATAATACGGATCTAAATGATCGTTCTACCATTTCTTTGGCAGGTACCTAAAACCTTTCATCAGAAGTTCCTTTTCCCAGCATTAGGGCATTATTATGTCGATCTCGACATGTCTGTCTTGTCTGTCTCGACTTGTTGTGCTCTCAAGCACTTTTTTGCCTCAATCCAGTTCCAAACGTTTATTCCACGGCACTAGTGGAGGTTCTTTTTGAATTATATTGCTTACCAGGAATCCATCATTGCTAGTTTTGAAGATATATGGCAAAGCAAACTTTCTCAAAATGTTGGTAGACGTTGATCATGATAATTTAGGAACAGTTCTCCTTCAAACGCCTAATACCTCCCATTTTTATCCATTTTAGAAGTCCAGAATCCCTCTTTTCCGCCGTTCCATGTATTCTTTAAAAAATCCTTCAACTATGGCACCAAGTTCGTTTATTTTCTAACTAAAACATTCTCTTGTTGTTACCTATGTTGTTTTTGGTTAAAGAATGTCGTTTCCACTTCCAATTAAGTTAAAAACGACGTCTTATCGTGTTATCATATTTTTAAAACTAATAGCGCGGTCCACCTCAAATATGGAACAGCGCCATATTTTTTCAGTCATGTGACTAACATCAAATATCAACATCGCAAAGATCTTCCCACAACTTTGTTTTGATGTTCGTAAGTTTTAATGAATAGCAATGCTCATTTTGAATACGTACGGCATGAATATCTTATAAAACTAATATCGTGAGTCGCAGTGTAAATTAAATTTTATTGATCTTAGTGTTTGAGATTAAAAGGCATGATTGCGTGAAATAAAAATCCTAGCAATCCCCTAGGCCACGGTTTTTAAAATTTTGATACTGTATGTCAATACAGTATAGATTTTATTGTACTAAGTGGCCTACTTAGATTTTTTAAACATATATTTTACATATAGTGTATGTAATTAACGTAAACGCAGGTCCTTGATTGATAACAGTATCATTATATACTGAAACAAGTTAACCTGTTGAAATATGATTAAAGTATTACTTATTATTTTTGAAATTTTTCTGAGTAATAAAGCTCGAGAACAATGAAGTTTTTTTTTATTACGCAGAGCAATTATTCTAAAAAAATTGCTAGGAATCAAAATTTTGGTGGATTTGATGAGATCCAAAACAGGGACTTCCAAAATAAAACAGATAGGCGTCAGCCTGTGCTCCCAGAAGTTTCCTCAACCAAACGGTTCGATGGGACCATTAATGATGATGTTTTAATGGGACAAAAATTCAGTCTCGTATTCCAAAACATATTAGAGAGGTTCAGATTTGAATTCCTCTACCACTACCGCTACCTTTTCCCGATTTCTAAACAATTTGACTCGTTAATCGGGTAGGTACAATACAACTGATTGGTCGAAAGATAGATTAAGGGAGCGGTAGAGGCATTAGAAGTGAAATCTGAGCCTCTCTACTGTTAGATGAACAGATTGTGCTGTTCGCATTTGGTCTGAGCTACGGCAAAAAATAGTTGGCAAACCATCGTCTCAAGAGTGCCTGTAATTAATTTGAAAACCAAAAATTTTCGCACGAAAAGAGGGCGTATTGGCTAAGTAAATTTGTGGTCAAAATACGTAAAGACAACTGGGAGTTCTTCACGACTAATAGTCTGGTGCAAATTGTCTGTTTACTACAACGCCGTCTTCATGAAAATTGATACAGTGACTTGAATACATTCACCGAAGGGGTGTTGAAAACTTCAAATTGAATGTTATTCCTAATGCAGTTAAATACCGAGTTAAATACCGAGTATTGTTAACCATGCCGTGTAAACTCAAGATGGAATCACCAGACCCACGCTTAAGCAAGTCGCGCCGGTATCCCCATGATGTACTGTCCCAATTACCACTTCCACACCGTCCCCATGTCAAACAGTCAATCGCCAAACAGTACATTAACGACCTCGTTACAAACGCCCCACCAAAAGCTATGACATTAGCAGACATTGAAAAAAAAATCCTTCGCAGATCCTCCATTACAACGTGTCCATGCTTGTATTTGGTCAGGAAATTGGCCCAAACAACCCTATCTTAAACAATTCTGGTAAGTCCGGGACAAACCTTCAATTCAGAACGATGTCACCTTTTGTGGAACTAGAATTGTAATTCCTGGTGAGCTCCAGAAATCCACTTCTTCGCCAAAAAGTTTAGTGGCCAGGGATTGACAAAGATACTGACACAGCACGATTGATGAATGCCTTTCCTGCCAAGCTCAAGGACCACGAACCAAACCGGAACCTCTTCAAATGTCACCAATGCAAACCAAACCATGGCATACTCTCCACATCCACTTATGCAGACCTTATCCCACCTGAGAGTCTCTTACCTAGTCACCAACCCTACAATCAGCTTGTGAACGAGACTACCACCACAAACAATGTACAAAGGAATACGCTGACAAGATCCAGCATGCCCTCACGTCTCGAATAAAAGAGGGGGACAATGTCCTGTTAAAGCAACAAAAGGAGAACAAATTATCTAGTCCATACGACCCACAACCTTGTGCCGTGGTTAAGAAGAAGGAACCAAGTGTGACTCTGAAGCGCGGAAACGAGCCGTGTATCATGCGGAATGTTTCATTCGTTAGGAAACTGCCCACTCCATGTGACAAAGTGGAGATAGAAGCTAGGGAAAATGAACATGTATTAAAGAGCTGTTTTCTAAACGTTTAGTTTCACGTGCACTCAGATACTATAGATGTGTACAAATCAACCTCGTTTAGAAGTGATATGCATTAATCAACCTCGTAAATGTACACATTAGGTTGATAAGGCAGTAACGTTATTCTTTTTTCCTTTACTGGCTGAGCTAATTTGTCAAATTTGCACTTATGTATTTGAAAATTTGGTGAAATGTCCAGCAATGTTACAGCAAAAACTAAAAGACAATAAAAAACAGAAGAGGGGAGGGGAGGGGGGGGGGCAAGGCTCACCTTACAGTTGAGCCTAGTCAGTGGCAAATACCTGTAGACTTAGGAACTATATGGCGTGGATCGCGCGTCAGCAGAGGCCGAAACTGTCCATGTTTTTGGCGACACTCCGATTACTGAAGCAAGTACAGAAAGCCGCCCCTCCTGAAAATATATAGCTCAGTGGCGGTACCTTAACTTTCATTAAAGGCCGAGGCAGACCGGACGCGATTTGACAGCGCGACGTAAATTTTCGATTTTCAACGTCCTTTAACTTTAATTCTTTTCTATTTTTCTCCAACTGTCGGAAGGACTTCAGCAATTTAAGCTATTTAGTGCACATATCTAACCAACTTTCTTTCCGTTGATGGTTTTGTTTGCTTTTAAAAATCGAAAAATCGCGTCGCGTTGCCAAATCGCGTCCGGTCTGTGTGAGCCTTACCTTGCTACCTGTACGAACAGCTGGTGTGATTGTCTGATGAAGACAGTCAACGAAAGATAGAAATTTTATTTCTAACGATTTGCTATTTATAAGTATGGGGCGCCAAATGTCCTTTCATTAGTTAGCCAAATTACCCAAATATTGTTAATTTCTATTATTATTTATTTTATTATTTCAAACAACAAACAAGTGTGAACGATTCGTTATTTGATGCAACCAAAAACACTGAACTGGTTGTATAATATGTAACCATTCGTTGCGCTCACGGTAATTCGGTTTTATGATTAAATAACCAACATTCCAATCAAATAGCAACCAGTGTGAAGTACGCACGGCATTCAGACGCATTCAAGATGTATTAATTAAAGCCGACAGCGAATTCGGGAACGCGTATCCTCCAACTGCAGTTGAAGTATATTTCTGGGCAGTTGATTGGCGTTCTGGGATGCACGCAGTTAATGTTTTTTTACAAATCAAATATTTCACGGTGGGAATTGTTTAATACAATATATAAGTCACAAGAGCCATATAATTGGAAAAGGAAGAAGCATGATCGCATGAAACCAGAAGAACAATTCAAATAGTCACAAAATATTTCAACAGAAGTACCTGCAATTTTCATGGCCAAATTTCTACTGCTAGGTTTGAATTCATGTGTGCAATATGGTTCGCTTTCATTCAACTAAATGCGAGTTGGATGCGTCTTTAATATGGCGTTAAATGTTGTGCATACTTCGCAGTAGTCAAACAGCAAACAAATACCAAACACGTCCGCGAATAGGCAAACTTGACCTTAAAACTAGCAAAATTACCAGAGAGGAAAATAGCTAAGAATAGAAACACTTTGACATTATAACCGAATCGTGTAAGAGGTGTCTGTACACTTATAGGTAGCTTAGCAAATGTTTTAAACATACCTCGTGCAATCGTCGAAGAACATCGGGTTCTCTTTGAGAATTAGTCCAGACGTATTCAGCAATTGGATTGCTAAAACCCCCAGCTTTCGTTGTTGTATAACGATAATTCTTTAGGTCCTCTTCGACCGAATGGCTTGAAGACATCTTTTATATTACCAAGGTCAATTTACTAAGCTATCTAGTAGGTAGTCGGCTAGTATACCTAAGGTATTAATTAAGCTCTATGGTCCCCCAGGTCCTTTCCAGTTTCCGCAGTCCTTCAATATTGCAACGTGGCTCAGTGGGCTGCACCACTGATCTATGTTACTGGATAACGCATCTGAGACTGTACCTAACTATACAGGGTGTCCCCGGCCAAAAAAAGTCCCTTTAGAAATCACTTTATTGTCATTAAATGTATGTTATTGTGTAACTTGTAATGTCCTATTTTGTCAGCATTCTCTCCCCCTGGCAGGTAGATGTGATTGTGCATACCAGCAAGTGGCATATCAAATTGTTAAAAGAGTGTAGTCCTTTCAATGATTTTTAATATAATTGTGTAGTCCAAGAAGAGAAAACCAAGTGTAAACTAAAATACAAAATAATCCTTTTGCTTTTTACTTTAGTTGTACATAAATATGTTTCACATTTTTATTGTATGGCTATGTTGATACAAAACAGTCTTGCTCTGATGCTGTCCTTATTTTTTCTATAGGGGTTTTCCATGTTGTTTAAGCATTTGTTGTGATGCAGTAAAAGTGCTCAATGCAAGTCAAAAAGCTTTCAATTCGATAAGTGCACTGGCATCATGAAAAAGCATCTATAAAATAATCATGTTGCATTGAAATTAAAATTATTTCAACAACATGATTGTTGCTTTTGAACTAAATTTTTCTGTTCTATAATAGTTTTTGCGGCTTTTTTGCTTTTATGTGTCACGGATCGGGTTGATTTTTACATCACGCAGATTGTAGCACACGGAGAGTATTTGGGCGAAAAATTTCAGTTGCTTTGGCTTTACAACGTTAAAAACGAGATCTTAATGTTCGAAGAAGTGAAGCACCACTGCTCTTTGCTTTGATACAGAGGGTTGCATGCTTTGAAATAAAGAGGGGGTATTTCATTCCCAATCGAGTGAAAATACAGAATTACTGCTACTAACTGAACATAGTCTGGATATTTGATGAAATTAACCAGCCGCATTGTGAATAGGAGCACAAAGTCCAAGGCGATCGAATGAGGTAAGTCTTGAAACCTTTATAGTTCAATTGAATGTATGTTTATGATATCTATTTATATTGTGCATATGTACATTTATATCTTTTCAACTTTTTTAAAGGTAGTTTTGGATACACCAGTCCTATGAAGCTCGCTGTAAAATATCAGGCTTTGTCAAAAACAAAATTAAAACAACTTTTCAGTATAAACACCTGCATGTATTTGTAGAAATTTTTTATTGCTCAAAATTTGTAATTTCATGCTACATTTTGTATTACAAATTATATGGATTTCATAAGTATAGTGATGATAAAAAGGCCAATATCTCAAAATGTATAAATATATATATATATATATATATATATATATATATATATATATATATATATATATATATATATATATATATATATATATATATATATATATATATATACAGCTAATTCAAAAAAGGTTATCATCGCAAACTCTAAACCTTAAAATCTAAGCGCGCAAGGCGCAATGGGAACGCACGCTCTTTCATCCTCGCATTTATAATTAGTTGCAAGGAGTGAGATTTTAAAATGCCTCGAGCATATAGCAAGGACTTAGCGGGAGAGCAATTTGGTTGACCGAAATAATGGGTTTTCAAATCGATGAAGTGAGTATCTTACTCGTTTTGAAGCCTTGCAAGCAGTAAGTCTCAAAAATACTCGATACAGTAATTTAGTAATTATATATGCCCTGAAATTAGAATGTAATTATTATGCACAATAGTTTAATTGACAAGCTTGACACCTCTAGGCTTCTGGGAATCAATTCATCCTTTTGTACGGCAAAAACATGGCAAAACAAGCACTGCCATAGCCTGCATGATTGTGATTGCCAATTCGAAACGAGAAATGGAGCGACATCAACTGTTAACTGTGAGGGTACAATTACAGTCAGTCCACTTCTCACCCGTTCCGACAAAGCGAGACGATGTAAACAACTCCCTAACTTGTTTTGCCGTGCAAAAGGATAAATTCCCAGAGGCCCAGAGGTGTCAAGCTTGTCAATTAAACTATTGTGCATAATAATTACGTTCTACTTTTAGGCATACATAATTACTAAAAACGGTATCGAGTATTTTGGAGACTCACTGCATGCAAGATTTCAAAACGAGTAAGATACTCACATCATCGATTTGAAAACCCATTATTTCGGTCAACCAAATTGCTCTCCAGCGTAAGTCCTGGCTATATGCTCGAGGCATTTTAAAATCTCACTCCTTGCAACTAATTATAAATGCGAGGAGGAAAGAGCGTGCGTTCCCATTGCGCCTTGCGCGCTTAGAGTTTAAGGTTTAGAGTTTGCGATGACAACCTTTTTTGAATTAGCTGTATATATACATGCACATATATATATATATGAGAAACACAAGTACTTCATCGAAATTTTATTTACTACAGGACTGTTTCGTATGGCAAGTGTTGAACTTGCCACACTCATCAGGTAAATGATATAATATTACAACAGCGCAACTGAATATATGTACAAGGGATGCATAATTAAATGATTTGATCATGTTACATGTCCTGGTGAGAGTGTTATCGTAGTAGGAATTTCTTCCGGTGTCAGCATGTGGATATGAGTTCGTTACGTTTGTTGAGAGAGCTTAGTTCGGGGTGGCATATGATGATAAATTTTTCGGACATACATAAGTTACAGCGTTTGGTTTTATTAGAGTATGGTTGTGATTTCTTAGTGATTTTCCAGTTAATGGTATGCGAGGTGTTAGAATCGTTTAATTTCCAGATGTGCTTGCTTGGTTCGGTTGCGTTTCTCTTGGTTTTGTTACGGAAGGAGATGTTGTGGTTAAGGTAGCGGGTTTTGAAAGTGTTCTCAGTAAGGCCAACGTAGGTTTGAACTTCTTTCGTAGCTTTGTTTGTCACTTCGACCTGGTAGATTACTGCCTTTGTCTGGCATTCTCCTTGCAGTGGGCAGGCATCTTTCATGCGGCAATTGCAATTTCTTTCTGTGATGGAGTTCTTGTTGGTTTCTTTGCGCAGAATGGTTTTATTGTGCGATGAGATGATGCTCGGACATTCTGCATACAACTATAACTTAGTTTCAGTGTGTTCCGGTTGGATATTTTGTTTAGCGGGTGGTTTTTTGGAAATGATTCATCGATTGCTTTAAGGAATTTATGTCCAATGTTGGCTTTGACGTTTGAGGTGAAGGGAGGGTTGTACCAGGTAATATTACGGCTTCTGCGGCGGGTTTTTTCTGCGGGTTGTGGATCGTAGTGTAAGTTGTAGCTGTAGCCGCTCTTTTTCAAAGCTTCTTGATATGGGCGAGTGCTTGCGTCGAACGATTGCTTGTCGGATGAAATTCTCGAAAGACGCTGGTTGATAGTTTCAGGGATTCTACGTAGAATGGACGGAGGAATGGTTGCTTTGCACGTTGACGTACTAAGGGACATTGCCTGGCTTCGTGTACGGTTTAAAGGTGCCGGACCTGAGGTCAAAAGTGATGTCCAGAAAGTTCACGCATTTTTTGTTTGCTTCAATAGTTAGCTTGAGCTTGTTGTCGTTGAATATCTTGCAGATTTCTTTTTTGATCTTTTCAATCTCTCTGGGTAAAACATTAAACGCGCCAAGACTATCGTCGCGGTACAAGCCAATGTCGTTTCTGTATGCGGTTGGTAAATGCGAAAGTAGGTAGGATCCCACCAGTTCACACGTTTCCGCAGCCAAAAAACACATGGAAATCACATGTGTTTCACATGTGTTTCACAGGTGGTCACATGTGTTTCACACGTGGTTACATGTGATCCACATGTTACCACATGTGAGACACATGTGATACACATGTAGATTTATTATTTTTATTTTAAACCACACCTGTTTCACATGTGGTTCACATGTGACCACATGTAATTAACATGTGGTCACATGTGATTCACATGTAGACTTCTGTTGTTTATTTCAAACCACATGTGTTTCACATGTAGATTTATGTTGTTTATTCCAAGCCACATGTGGTTCTCATGTGGTTGACATGTCCCCAGATGTTACTCATATTTGACCACATGTGATTAACATGTTGTTCAAATGTGATAAACACGTAAGGATATGATTAT
The DNA here is from genome assembly GCA_963855995.1 of Muricea muricata. Classification (NCBI taxonomy): domain Eukaryota; kingdom Metazoa; phylum Cnidaria; class Anthozoa; order Malacalcyonacea; family Plexauridae; genus Muricea; species Muricea muricata. The sequence continues at coordinate 91,031,241 of OY979716.1, read as the reverse complement.
ATCGATAGTTATATGAGTCATATGATGCACATAAATAGACGTATATTGAATGATTGGGTCTGCAGTCAGCGGACCATAATATTCATTTGTCTTTTATGATGTCTACTATTCGCTTTTTAGTAGAATCATACTAGCATACCAATACAAATATTGTAATTTAATTGGCTACTCTACTCGCTATCTATTGCTCGACAGATAGTGAGTAGCAAAACAATAGTTTTTTTGCTGATGTATTTTATTCATTTAAAGAAAACTTGTAATAGCTTTTTTAGAAAATTTTTTTAAAACTAGCTATTTATCTCAGATTCTACTAAAACAATTAGATTACTCGCTCTCAATTTTTATGCGTTGGTAGTTGTCCAGGCTTTGCCCTCATCAACTATCACTGCATAGAAATCTCGAGCTTTTATTCTAATTAACAATTAGATTAGAGCTTCGCCCTCATCAACTATCACCGCATAGAAATTGAGAGCGAGTAATCTAATTGTTTTAGTAGAATCAGAGGTCAAACATGGAATATTCAACAAAAAATTTGATTTTTAAGCAATTTTTTTAAAAGAAATCTCTATAGGAAGGTGATTGTTTCGCTACTCGCTATCTACCGAGGAATAGATAGCGAGTAGAGTAAGCAACCAAATTACAGCATTTGCAATAGAATACTAGTATGATTCTACTAATAATTAATATAAATTCTTATCTAAACAATATTACTATTTAACAATTAGAATAATAATAGATTTTTACACTATTTTTCAACATTTGTACAGTCACGTATAAAGATCAGTGGCAGTACTCCGCGCGCAAGGCTTACCGGGAAGCGTCATCGCATGTGGAAGCCATATTTGATATTTTTTATTCTTTCAAACGTGATGTCTAGTTATAATTTTAACCATGTGATTTCAACCAGGAAGACAAATGGAATAACTCGTTTTACACCAGGAAAGACAGCGTAATACTCAGGTGAGCATGTTGTTATACTTTTTAGATGGATAAAGCTATTTTGAAGGGGTGATACTTTGTGTTTCATCCTTATTCCTTACAAATACAAAATAGCAGTGAGCACGTCACTGCACGTACGTATGCGTGTAACGTGTTTAAGTTTATAACAAATAAAACGTTGGTATTCATACATTTCCTTCATACAAATACTTATTTTGAATTATTACGGAAGGTATTTAAAAAACTGTATTCCGTAGACAGCCAAATCAAGCAAATGAAATTTGAATTTCGCGCTACGATACTGCAATTAAAACGTTAATATTCACACATTACCTTCACACAAAGGCTTACTTTGAAACATTCTGTAGATAGTCAGATGTGACAAATTATATGCAGTAAGATGCTGAATGACAATCAGACATTCTGTATCAGTTCTATTTTAAAATCAAGCTTGCTTCTTGACTTACTTAAGTTACTAATATTTATTTATATAGATATATGAATGGTAGTTTTTATTGTAACATGAGTAACACTGTGCATTGATGAAACATTTTGTTAGCTATTGGACTTTAGGAACTAGTTAAGTGCCAGTAAACTTTGCCAGACGGCCTTAGCATTTAATATCGTACACAAGTTCCTCCTGTGGATCAGCTTTTAAATAACCCTTCAGAAAAAAAGACCACAGTGCCGAAACAAAATACCCCAGAGGTTTATTCATCTTACCTCTCAGACAAGATCAAATGAAACTGACAATCATAACCCCCTAGAAAATACTTCTGAGCAACTACTCAGAATATTTTCTCTTCATTATACCTTGATTATATCATGTGTTAGCAGATTAAGTCATTTAGGCACTAGGCTCTCCTTGTGATGAGTACAATTGCCAGAGGTAATTAAGACACATTAAAGTCTTCAGAAACCAGAGTAAAGAAAATCACTGTTTACCAGATAAGATTCAAATTTGCATACTGTTAGTATAGCTTAATTAATCAATTACTGTTTTAATGACCACTGACTACATTTTGTACCAGTGACCAGCCTACTTAAATTTGGGTTGCATGTCCAGGAAAGATATGAAGGAGTCTATGAAGCAGCTTGCTTAAAAATAAATTGTCAAAGTTCAGTTGCATTTTTGGTGCAAATTATTATTATTCTTCCCATGAATCTTGGAATGACCCATTGCCAAGAGCTGTTTTGCTTTATATTCTGAAAATTTGATGCAAATCAAAGTGATGCCAGATTATATATTATGCAAAAACCACTATTGTAGACATGCCTACAAAACTATTCAATTTTAGTTTTGCCTAAAATATAAGTAAATTTATTGAAATAAAGGTATATAAGTAAAATATCTAGCGTTGATAATTACATTAATAAAATATACTCTATACTCTTGAGATATTTTTTTCTGACTTTCGGCATACAACTATAACTTAGTTTCAGTGTGTTCCGGTTGCCATATAACTTTGGATATGGCATAAATTAACAATGATGTCTTGTCATTCTAGATTTTGTTACTGAAAGACTTGCAGATATTGATAGAAGGTAGCTGAAAGAGTCATGCCAAGAGGGAATTGAGAACAGTAGCTCCTGTTTAATGCATCCGAACAGTGTATAATATAGGACAGTAAATGTTCTTTGTGTGCTTGCAAGGTGAACATCCATGTCAGTTTAGTTTTCTCCAATAGACCATACCCATAATGACGTCAGTTAGTAGTTAAGCATGTAAAACTATTTGAATATGCCAATATAATTGATTGGTTTAAGTAACAAAAAAGATTATTTGTGAAATAAATATGTTAAATTATTTGTTTCATTTAATGTTCTGGACAAATAAGGCCTAAAAAAATTTAACAATATTGCCATATTTAAATAGTTTTACTCGCTTAACTACTAAATGACGTCATTATGGGTAAGGTCTATTGCAAACACTGCATTAATTTATGATTGCAAAGCCTTCAGTCTGTTCCTTATATAAATAAGTTACACCTCCCTTGTACAGATTATCATACTTTATGAACATAAGGGATGTGTGAATTCGAATAAGTCAAATTATTAGCACTGGTGGAGATTTAACCTTGCTCTTGCTCACTGAATGCTTTGCAACAATGAAAAACGGTGTTTCCAGAATAGTAAACTCATAGTTTATTTTAAATTTTATGTCAGAATATTTTATAATAGGCATACTGTATTATAAACAGCTGATTCTATAATGATGAATATATTTGAGAATATTATTTTACTGGTATGTGTTTTAGATTTGTTTAGCATTGAAATCACAATTGCATATAGTTGCTTCGACCAAGTGCACGTGTATTAGTCACATCTGGTCCGCATGTCAACCACATGTGGTTCACATGTTAACCACATGTGGGTAACAGTTACATGTGGTTCACATGTTAACCACATGTGGGTAACAGTTACATGTGGTTCACATGTTAACCATATGTGGGTAACAGTTACATGTGGTTCACATGTTAACCACATGTGGTTGTTAAAAATCACCCATTGTAAAGTCACATGTGTTCCACATGTGGATGGCATGTGTTTTTACCACATGTGGATCACATGTGAAATGTTGTTCCAATTTCACATGTGATTCACATGTGGTTTTTTTCATGTGGTTCATCAAAACTGCCCATTGTCACATCAAAATTCGAGCTACTGTAAGGCTTGCACCAAGCTTCGGTTTCGCTAAAGAGCAAGGAGTTCTTAGCTTGAATTATGATGTGTCTTTCCTTCGCTGTGATCTCGTCATACTCGGACGCGAACGTGATGGCCTTGTTTAGAAGCTCGTCTGTGATCGATGGGTAGAAATCAACAACGTCGAAGTTGATAAACGAGTGCGAGGATTTGTTGTTAATGTTCTTGAACCATTCAATGACTGAGTCACTGTTTCTCCATTGCATAACACCGGTGGCTGATACTATTTTATTGTTGATTCGTTCGAGGATTTTTTTGCTCACGATATCGATTTCCGATTTGGCAGGATTAATGAGGCGTGATGTTGGGTTGCTGTCAAAGTTCGGTTTGTGGTCTTTTAATGTGATAAAGCATTCTTTCTCGGCAGTCGCGTCAATTCTGATGTCTAGTTTGAGGTCTTTCGCGATTTTCCTTTCTTCCTTGATGATTTCGGCTGTGCTGTTTGATGGCGCTTTCTTGTAGGTTTAGCGAAACCGAAGCTTGGCGCAAGAAGGACAGTAGCTCGAATTTATGTGACAATGGGCAGTTTTGATGGTGCGGAAACGTGTGAACTGGTGGGATCCTACCTACTTTCGCATTTACCAACCGCATACAGAAACGACATTGGCTTGTACCGCGACGATGTCTTGGCGCGTTTAATGTTTTACCCGGAGAGATCGAAAAGATCAAAAAAGAAATCTGCAAGGTATTCAACGACAACAAGCCCAAGCTAACTATTGAAGCAAACAAAAAATGCGTGAACTTTCTGGACATCACTTTTGACCTCAGGTCCGGCACCTTTAACCCGTACACGAAGTCAGGCAATGTCCCTCAGTACGTCCACCAAGTACGTATAACCAAGACTTACGCTGGAGAGCAATTTGGTTGACCGAAATAATGGGTTTTCAAATCGATGATGTGAGTATCTTACTCGTTTTGAAGTCTTGCATGCAGTGAGTCTCAAAAATACTCGATACCGTATTTTAGTAGTTATGTATGCCCTAAAATTCGAACTTAATTATTATGCACAATAGTTTAGTCGACAAGCTTGACACCTCTGGGCCTCTGGGAATTCATCCTTTTGTACGGCAAAACAAATTAGGGAGTTGTTTACATCGTCTCGCTTTGTCAGAACGGGTGAGAAGTGGCTGATTGTAATTGTACCTTCACAGTTAATAGTTGATGTCGCTCAATTTCTCGTTTTGAATTGGCAATCACAATCATGCAAGCTATGGCAGCGCTTGCTTTGCCATGTTTTTGCCGTGCAAAAGGATGAATTCCCAGAGGCCCAGAGGTGTCAAGCTTGTCAATTAAACTACTGTGCATAATAATTACGTTCTAATTTTAGGGCATATATAATTACTAAAATACTGTATCGAGTATTTTTGAGACTTACTGCTTGCAAGGCTTCAAAGCGAGTAAGATACTCACTTCATCGATTTGAAAACCCATTATTTCGGTCAACCAAATTGCTCTCCAGCGTAAGTCCTGGCTATATGCTTGTTTCATTATGTTTTTGCCGTACAAAAGGATGAATTCCCAGAGGCCCAGAGGTGTCAAGCTTGTCTATTGTGCATAATAATTACGTTCTATTTTCAGGGCATATATAATTACTTAAGGCTGCTTTCCAGTTGTCCGTTTTTTACACGTGCCTGCACGCTCGTAAAAGTTTAAACTCTTCTATGTAGTTTGTATTTAACAAATAGAATCTCTAAAGTATTCTAACTCGTAGGGAATGCTGAATTCTCTCCATCAAAACATTTGTTTATTTCAAATGTCATATTGAAATTGATTTAGACTTTTACGTGCGTGTAAGTACGTGTGAGAAACGCGTAACTGGAAAACAGCCTTAAGATACTGTATTGAGTATTTTTGGACTTACTGCTTGCAAGGCTTCAAAACGAGTAAGATACTCACTTCATCGATTTGAAAACCTATTATTTCGGCCAACCAAATTGCTCTCCCGCGTAAGTCCTGGCTATATGCTCAAGGCATTTTAAAATCTCACTCCTTGCAACTAATTATAAATGCGAGATGAAAGAGCATGCGTTTCCATTGCGCGTTGCGCGCTCAGACTTTAAGGTTTAGAGTTTGCGATGACAAACTTTTTTGAATTAGCTGTATATATATATATATATATATATATATATATATATATATATATATATATATATATATATATATATATATATATATATATATATATATATATATATATATATATATATACATATACAAAAAGGTATTTTATAAGTGTTTCTTTCACCAAAATGAAATAAAAACTTCAAAAAGTTATTATACATCGATAGTGCACAAGCAGAAGCGTGCTTATAAATGCTTCCAGAACGTCTTGCTGATCTTGTGGATAAATATGTAAGCTGGCTTTTGTATGTATGTGTGGTCTTCTATCTTCTAAACCGCCGTGCAGTGTCGCAAGGGCTGCAGATCTAAGTGTAATCTTGTACTGCCTCAGATTAGCTGGTGAGCGGAGGGTTTTTTTTGTGATATTTTAAACCAAGTTTTCGTTGAAATCTTATTAATATACTAGGTCAACGTGACACAAGTGAAAGTGAAACAATCAGTTCAAATACCTTTATACATACAAATACATATATATATATATATATATATATATATATATATATATATATATATATATATATATATATATATATATATATATATATATATATATATATATCTGCAATCGCAATTGCAGATATATATATATATATATCTACAATCGCAATATATATATATATATCTGCAATCCCAATGCGCATGAAATCTGCGACATGCAGATTTCATGCGCATTGGTTCAGCAGAGACTAACTTGTGTATTATATATATATATATATATATATATATATATATATATATATATATATATATATATATATATATATATATATATATATATATATATATATATATATATATATATATATATATATATAGGAAAATGACGTCAAGACTAGAATGACATGAAATACGAGGCTATTTATTACAGAAAAAAATCTTTAGAACCTTTTAAACCACTATCAAGCGCCTTTTAAACTTAATGTGAAGCGCTTCAGAAAGATTACAAGCTTAGAGTTTGTGCGTTGGTGTGATTGTAGTATTTTCGTATTGTTGGTGATTAATTCATAGTTAGTAAAAAGCTTTACTGCAAATAAAAGCTCATAATGGTTGTCATACAGATTATGGAAGACGCTTATATGCATGTCATGTTCACATCCGGTAAGATGTTCTCAAATAGTTGACAATACAAGGACTTTAAAACAAAATTTCACCAAACGTTTTGTGTCTTATTTTCTAAAGAACCAAAACTTTGAGTTTACAAGATGATGATTCGGAGTTTATTTCGTCTTATATTGGTGTGTGATACGAGAAGATGACGAAAAAACTATTTGCCAATCACTTTATTTTTTATTTCGATTAACTTTTACAATTGCAATGCGTAAAGAAAAAACATCAACAAGTAATAACATAGTATTTTATACGGTTGAGGATTAAGTAAATCCCTAAAGGTTGATAAATTTAATATCCTTTATATTCTGCTCTGAATCCGCGATATGGCTTGTCGTTTCGTGCATTTGTTACAAATCGTAGATACATGTACTCGGGAGAGAAAAATGAACCACGCGGTCTTGACTCGCCATTTAACAACTGCCATTTTTTGTCGGTACTCCTTGGTCCTTGGTATAGCTCCAATCGGTCATATCCCCCTTGTGTATGAAAATCGGAGAATACTAAATCAATTTCTTTTCCAGGCACGTGCCGGATAAGCCAGCGACAGTCGAGGTTGCTTGGATATTGACGGTTGAAGTTTGGACTTGTAATGACTCCGGTTGGTGCAGACATCATACCCCCGCAATCTAAAGTTAGAAGGGCAATTAGGAAAATAAGGATCAATCTGACGATGGCTTTCAAATAAAGATTTCGAAAATTTGCAGTCTCTACTGCTTTTAATTCTTGTTTTGTTCAAATTTTGAATTGCAAGATGACTCTATTCTTCTGAATTGCAGCAATTAATTAGGCTTTAGGACAGATCTTACGATGTGATGCGTGACAAAATATTGCAATATGATACTTAACAAGTGGAGTAAAACGGACAAGAATGAGCCGAATAATTGAGTGAGTTTCGTTCATAAGTGAAAAAATTCAATTGTCTTAATTTTAATGTGGAAAAATTCTAATTCAAACTTTTGAGGGATATTTGATTTAAGTAATCTTTATTATTTGGTTGCAAATGCGCATGCGCACGTCAGCCTAAGTGGCGCTGCGCAAGCGCTGAATGGAAAACGGATAAATATACATAAATTCGAATGACCATGAATAAATTTAATTGAGTGTTGGATTTATTTTTTTAAAATTACTGATAATTCTTGAGGGCTCATTCCCCAACAAATTAACATAGATTTCTGAGCTCCTTTCCACACGTAAAACCTCACAACTTGTAGCAAGTATGCAAACAAGCCATCAAGTTGTGTTCGCGTTGGAACAAGCTGTTAACAACTTGTAACAACCTTATTGATATTATCAGTCATGTCACAAAGTTGTCCCAACCAGTCAAGTACAGTCATGATGCAACAATATTGTTACAACCCTGTCTTGTCAACCTTGTAACATCCTTGTTATCTCTATACTGTACCAGACATGTTATAGCTTGAAGCAAGCTTGTAAGAATTGATGATGCTATTAAACCAACCTCGCAAGCCAAGGTCTTTACCTACGAGTTCTTAACAGCTTGTTCCCAACGTGTTTCAGCAAACTCGGAACAAGCAGTGCGAACAATTGCTGATAACTTTTGAACAGACTTGTTACAACTTGTTTGCAGAGGTGTAACAACTTGTGCATTTTTAACCTCCCCTTTTTGTCGTAGAAATGTACTGTACACCCTAACACCATCAAAATGCATAAAACATGTTTGAACCTTTTAAATACCTTCAGCCATGATTGCTTGGCAATTGGCATGTAAAATAAGCATGTTTCCATTTCAAAGAACACGTTGATGCCTGTACGTGCTTGTCTGCGTTTGCAGTACTACTTGAGCTGACGTGCGCTTGCGCATTTGCAACAAAAACAATAGCGGTTTGATTATTTCGAATCGCAAAAATAGCAAACTTTGAATGACTGTATTTCTCAATTGTATGACTGCTTCGCTTGGAGAAATATGGATTCTGGTTATAATAAGTAAATGTTTATCGATAGATTCTATATTTCCAAGGTGTAGTAAACCACAATGACCATACCACCACTTTTCAAATGGGGTCAAAACATCACGTAACAATATTTTTATGCAAACTTGCGTAGGTCGGAACATTGCTGTCAACATAACCACGCGGAGTAAAACAATAGCCAGGGACTGGAACATGACAATCAATATGGCTTCAAAAGATGGCTTCAACGATTTACTTTTGCTCAGTTGAAAAAGCTTTTAGAATGACCAACTAAGCTTGTACAGCTTTTTCATATCTAGCGTGATTCTTGAGACACTTGGACTCAAACATGTCAGCTGTCCGCCGTCTTGGGTAAATTTTTGTGCTCATTACGTGGCTCCAAGTGGGATAAGCCAGAAGAAAGTAACAAACATTAGATGGCCAAAATGCTTTTACTTAATATTTTATATAAAATAGCAAATAAAAACGAGTGTCTGATTCGTTCTGATCATTACTTGTCAACAACTAAATTTTGCACGATCCCACTTGAGACGTTAACATGCATGTTCTTATTCCATCCAAGATGGCAGGCTGCTCGTGTGTTTCAGCCATTAATCTGTATTAAAGCTTAATAGCGCAACTATTGTTGGGTTTTGAAGCCGGAAGTGCGTCACACTTTTAGATTTGCGGCCATGTTGGATGGCCCAACTTGGGCATTGAATGCTATAGATTTCTACTGCGGGATGTTTTGCTTTTTAGACTATTTAACATGACGGCGATTCCAAAATGTGACGTGTCTTCTGCTTCAATTTTATTTGGGTTTTGTATTACGATGCGCTATCCAGTTTTACTACATATCAATGGTTCACGCTGAAATATCTCTTGAGTGAAGGTAGATATGAAAAATCTTTAAATAGCGTTGTTAGTTATTTCAAAAGCTCTTTTAAATACGGATATTTTTTGTTGCTATTACCCTTTAAACTTTGCTTTCTGAATAGATTTGAAGACATTGTATTATTTCTTAAGAACGAACAGCAACGTCCATGAAACTATCGGCTTTCAAAACTTCTTTTGGTGTAAAAGCTAAAAATGAACGCTGAATGATTGCTTTCTTTTTGAATGCCAAGAAATATCGCAAAGCGCTGATGTTATTAAAAACGTTTTACGAATTTTAATACTGGACAAGATCCTGGAATAAATTAATTTGAAGTAAAGTAACAGGGTTTCAATTTAAAGCGTACCAGGCCGTATCATACGGTTGTCATCATAGCAGCATAATTACCGCTTGAGCTTGCGTTTGCAATCCACTCCTTTGTTTGTCTATGTAAAAACTTACCAGTTTGAGAGTAGGTCAAACGGAAACCAGCGCCGGTTTTTTCTTCGTTTGAGACGAATCTTATTCTTAAACTTCTGCCAGAAGAGGTGAGCACTTTTGGTTTATATGTTAATCCAGAAAACTGCACAATTGGTTCAGATTTGTCAGTATCATAGATGTACAGGATATCGCTGGGATCGGTCTTGAAGTTTGAGAATTCAATGCGAACTTTCTTGTTAGTTGGAACAGTAATCTTCCATGTGCAGTAAAGATCGTTTTTGTATTGTGCTGGAAACTCGGGAGTCTTAATTTCACCTGAAGGACCGTTCATGAAACTTCCACATGATGTAGCTGCAACAATTATAGGATAAAAGGTGACCATTAACCTGAAATATGGTAAGCTATTTTCGCATGTAATACAAAAGCGTACAAATTTTACAAAATTCACGGGACTATATTTTTCCCATTTCGCAACCAAACTTAACAGATTTACTAAATTAAGCATTCTTGTTACAACTGTGGTGGTGAATTTGTCGATCTTAAAAGATTATCCAATATTAGAGAATGACTAATTGGGTAACTTGGTGTTATAGCGAAAATGCCTTCCACAATTTATTTGCAAAAGGCAGACTTTTAACTCTCTTCATGAGAGAAGATATGAACTTAAAGAGAAAAAAAATCAAAAAACTCATTTGACAATACCGACATGAGACAAAAGGCTATAACGAAACCATACGCTTGGCAAGCAACCAAAGCTTGGACATTGTCATCGTTAGTGAACAGTAAAAAAAATCATATTTCTGGAACAAAGCCACATACAAAAATTAGATTCATATTAATCTGACAATGCAGAGAATAACGAAAAATTGGTTGTCTCGAGCGCAATTCGAACTCTCATCTTCATCAAGCGTTAAGTCGTCACGAAAATATTTCGTGCACTTAAATTGGATAAGACTCGATACCAATCCCAGTTGGCTCGATAGCTTAATTGGTGGAGCGGTGGTCTAGAAACCTGAAGATGCGACTTCGAATCCTGCTCATATTAACGAATTTTTTGTTGTTTTCTGCAGTGTCTGATTAGAAATGATATCACTAAACGAGTCACATAGGTAAATCTTAACAGCTGAAAGAACAGCTTGCCAAGAGCTAACAGTTGAACAATGGCGGAGACTGTAATAGGCGATGATAGCCATAATGAAATTTTTAAACAAGAAGAAGTATCAACACGTTCTAGAGCAAAGTGAAATATTCTATTTTCCAAATTTCTGGCAAAATGGTACAATTTTCCCTAGTTTTTGCAGAAAATTTTGTTAATTACTTGCCAATAATTAGAATTTTATTGCATTCTGGCAACGCTATAAGATGTCATGGAAGAAATGTAAATATTTTGAAATAATTGTCCACAAATATACATGACAAGCCAAATTGAACCATTGACAAATAACTCAGTTTTTACAAAATATAGAATGAATCAGGAACGAGAAAAAATGTCAAAGTCAATTATTGTAAATACAGTGATATTTGTCCAGAAAGTGTAATTTTGTCATTACCAATATTACATGCTACATTCATTTCTTGCAACACGTAAAAAATAGTTGCTAAAACGGTGCTATATTTTCCCCCTAGCTTCGTAAAGTACATTGCGTTTTCAACGGCAACTTTAGCACTGCACTTGCAGTGACAACTTTGGCTCTGCATTTGCAGCGACAACTTTGGCTCTGCATTTGCAGCGACAACTTTGCCTCTGCATTTGCAGCGACAACTTTGGCTCTGCATTTGCAGCGCCAACTTTGGCCCTGCATTTGCAGCGACAACTTTGGCTCTGCATTTGCAGCGACAACTTTGGCTCTGCATTTGCAGCGACAACTTTGGCTCTGCATTTGCAGCGACAACTTTGGCTCTGCATTTGCAGCGACAACTTTGGCTCTGCATTTGCAGCGACAACTTTGGCTCTGCATTTGCAGCGACAACTTTGGCTCTGCATTTGCAGCGACAACTTTGGCTCTGCATTTGCAGCGACAACTTCAGTTGGCTCTGCATTTGCAGCGACAACTTTGGCTTTGCATTTGCAGCGACAACTTTGGCTCTGCATTTGCAGCGCCAACTTTGGCACTGCATTTCCAGAGACAACTTTGGCTCTGCATTTGCAGCGACAACTTTGGCTCTGCATTTGCAGCGACAACTTTGGCTCTGCATTTGCAGCGACAACTTTGGCACTGCATTTGCAGCGACAACTTTGGCTGTACATTTGAACGTATGAAAACTAAATGTTTCTATGACTCTACTTCGATCGGCTACTGTTATTAGTGCAGTCATTGTTTCAATCTTTGGGTAATTAACCTCGCTTTGACTTCAGATTTTTCAATGATAATACATTTTCTTCTTGTCATTTGACATGCCACTCCACAAGATCCCACGCCACTGCAAGCGTCAATGAGACAATGACATAGGATGAAGCATCTGCCTTGAGAGACTCTCGTATAGTTTGATGGGCTTTTGTTGACCATAAGAAATACCAGTGTCTTTTTCTTTTGCTATTGCATCCTCAGGACAGGAAAGTAAGCTTGTCGTTTTTATACATTTTGATGTCTTAGTGACTACAAATGGCCACGTTGTGCAGGTAGGAAGACATCGCTCTATAAAGTAGAGAACCATTGCTAGCTACGTCTCTGCTTTGTGATAAACGTGTTGTAATGCACACTTCCCCAGGGTTAAGATTTCCTGTTCACATTTCATGCATATCTTACTGTATTCAAACCTAAATTCCTCCAAAAAAATATTGTTCTACTTTTAGAATACCTTTTTAGAATTGCTTCTGAGTTGTGATAATAGAATATTTCCCACACCAACTCCAATTGTTGCAACACGTTTCCAATCATATCCATTTGTCTGACCATGAGATCCACGGGGTTGGTCACAGGAAATAAAATGAATCTTGCTTCAATCACGTTGTTTCTGAGATTGTTCCCCTGACTAGCTTTAAAAAATGGCTTACATTGTCTGCTGTCTAGTTCTGTAAAGATAAGTATTACTGTTAATTTATGCACAATAATATTGCAATCCATTCCATTTGCATGCCGTAACGAGGGAGTATGAAGCAAGCAGCCAAGGCAGCGCACTAATTATATACTCAGTATTTAAAGAGCAACAACAAAGATTACAACATTGAGTGGTCAACGATCGCCCGAGCGAAAGCCTATAACAACAGGGCAAAGCGCTGTAACCTGTGCGTTACCGAAAAACTGTGCATTATAAATGCAAACAGTGCCAGCTTGCTAAATAAATGGAACGAACTAATATCAAAATGTCGACATAAAAACACATTTTACATTAAAAACGATAAGAAGGAAGTTACGTAATAGTATAAAGAACAATGAAAACGAAGTCTGATCATAAAGTACATTCATGCAAATCTCCTTTAAATTTTATATGCCTTCCTTGCTGCATAAACACAAAGCTCGTACTAAGGCATGGTAGATAAAAAAAGGTAACGTGTGTATAGTTATCTCAGACTACGGGTGCTTGTTGGAAGTCTCAAAATCATGTCAGGAAAATGAGTAATTTTTGTGAGAATCCATGACAATAAGTGTAAGATTTAACGATAATAACAGCATAATTACTTCCCATTACAAATGCAATAAAAACGATGCAACATGTCAATTTTTCTTACCTTTAATGATTCGCTTTTTGTTTTACTTGCGCTAATGTCGTTAACGGCAGAGAGTTCTTAGTCATTGCTCTTTGCACAACCTGTGCTCTTTTCAATAAAAATACCTTCGTCACTCTGTACGAACCACCATTTTGCGCGGTCGTGTCGCTCAACATTCTTTTTCGGAGTACTAGTTCTTTTTGATGGCATTGCGTTTGCAGTTAGCTATATTTTCTTGCCAGCTATAAGGCAACTAAGTTGAACGTACCCCGAGTACTCGCTCGCACGGAATGAGCAGAGAGAAGCAACTATCCGAATTTTATTTTGCAAAAACAAAAGAGGTGGCAAGGCTATCTAACGGATTTGAGGTGTGGCGGCATGTAATGTGCTCTGGCACATGTCAACACTATCTACCGTGTTGACGATGTAGGTCTTGCCGGCCAAGAAAATATTTGTCAACAATAATCTCCCCACCAGGCGGTAAATATCTGCTCTTATTATATGGTTATGAGTGTTTTACTGAAAACTAAAAAAACTTGTATTTTCCATATTTTTACTAGTGAAAAAATATGTAACACACAAAAAACTTGTGCGTATTTCCGCGGGATTTATGTGTGTTCTAGTTCCGACTTCTGACCAAATATGAAAAGAATATCGTGTTGAAATCAATATTTTAGGAACGAGCGCAGTGAGTAAGTCAAATATTGTTTTGATTAAATAATAGAAAATACAATATTCATATGTTCGCGCCACGTACTATGTAATGTCCTTTATACATTTTGTGTTTTGGCAGGTTTGTTCATAGCATACTCCACATATTCAGCCCACAAAATTGCGAGTTTGGGAAATTTAAAAGGGCTTTTAGTTTTGCCCAAATGTGTCGCTAAAATTTTGTTAAGGAAAGTTAAAGAATAATTAAATTTCATTGTAAGGTGAACAAGAAGTACCCTCCCGTTATCTTTCACGCCGAAAAAATGGATAATTTGTTCCTATTTTTAACGAAAGCACACCCCGGGATGTTTGACAACTTCCCGCAGAAAAGAAATAACAAACACGATGATGATTGATATAATTGTGGCAAACTGAGTGCAACACAGCACCTTGGTAGAAAGCAAAAACTCTGGCAACTGTTGGCTAAATTAGATGTATTTTATATCTTGCAATCCATCAAGCGTGCTTTAAGTCCAGTATGGACTTAAACACGAGTGATCTGCTGGAACCAGACATGGATGAACAAGCCAGCCAACTTTCGTTAACGCCGTTCACAAGTTCTAGCAGTAAAAGTTCACTGGCCACGAGTGACCTGTTAGAGGTAGATATTGACGTCGAGAGCTGCAGTGAAGTCCTTGAATCAAGTGTTACGACATACGAAGAAGCTGAATTAGATTCAACGGTCTTTGATGACGACTTTGGTTTCACCCCAATTGTTTACTCAAGTGATGAATGCGATGCAGAAGGTAAGAACATACAACGTTCATAGAATGATGACCTGTGTTGCCCAATACATAACTGATCGCGAACATTAACCTAATTTCATTTTACAATACATGCATGTGTATCCACTTTTATTCAAGTTGCTTAAATGGAACTAAATAACTACAATTAAGAGAAATATTATGCATTCACAAACTGAGTAGATGCTTCTGTATATGTGTAGTTTGAGAGTCGCGATCAAAGTATAAAAACTGATAAGTAGGATTTTGACAATTCTGAAATTTTTTGTAGTGCATTCTTATTCCTAGTTTATACAACATCTTTTAGAGTCACAAAATGATTCACATGTGGAACAAGCACCTAAATCGTCGAACTCGGGGAAAACTCGCGAAGACTGTTGTCCCTTGAAAGGTACATTTTTTTACCTAAATTTAAACAAACAAAAACATTGCAAAGCAAGGCACATTCATGAAAGGATGCTAGTCCAACGGGGAGCAAAAATTTGTGCATTTTTACATGAACGCGTAACACACATGTTGATCGAGAAGAAGACCAAATATCACGAAACATTTCTGTGGGCCACAGAATGACTGAAAATCGCCTACCAGCGCACACACGATCTATGAGGATGATAGACGCCAGAATCAAGCTGTAAACTTATTAACTTGCTCTGTGCATGTTGCCGCAGATCGATTGGATATCAAAAGAGTGACATTATCAGAAATTTTGCGTTCAGACAAAATACAAAACCAATACGGTCATACATAAAGTAGATTGGGTGTTTTACTTACATAGCTTTGTTATTAGTCAACTTACGTTGCAAATTACATTGATAATCCAAATTTCTTTTTTAACATTGAACTATTGAATTCATGGTACAGAAATGCGAAACACAACAAATTACTTGTTTGTTATGACCTGATTCATCGAATACGAATCATATAGGACATTAATCGTATAACCAATTAATAAAAGTTCATGCGTTTAAGTATTTAAACCTGATCCAGCTCTATATACCATAAGTGTATATGGGGTCTTGAAAACGAACCGCACATTTGTGTACTTTGAAATGGAGTGCCCTCAGTTTCACAATACAAGGATCAATTAATGTATCGTTTTCAACGTCGGTTATTAACTTGTAGAAGCAGTAAATGTCAGTCTGAACAAAACTCATCAAGGAAAAGCAGAGAAGTTGAAATCAATCGATGAAGGTATTTATTGAATAGGCTTATATTGTGAACTTCCATAAGGAAACAAAAGTTAATGATTTTCTGATAAAACATTTTCAAATATCGTTGGTTATCCGTTTGTTATCGTTAAAACGAATTAGCATTTCGTTCACAGATTTTTCAGATCTTTAAACGTTCATAATAGAGCGGTTAGGATGTCAGAAAAGATCATTATAAAAATGTCACTAAAGCGTTTATCAAATTGTTAGAAATGTTACTAAAACGTCTTAGAAGCATCGCACAAAACGTTCACATAAGTCATAAGTCATAATTGTCTGTAGCTACGTCTGGTTGGGTCAAATTGCGGCACCGAGTACATGGATTGTTTACAGCCCGGGCTGAGTTTCCGTCCGGTTTGTCGAGCTAAAATTTCAACTCGGCTGAAGACTAAAATCGCAATAAAATTCAGCGAGCGATTACATCCCGGTTTAAGCTACACGGCAAAAAAAAATTAGGAGTTGAGGATTAAACAATGTTGTGCTGCCCATGTTGTTCTATTTTGTCAACAATATTGTTCAGCACTGTTATACCGGATTGTGGGCTGCATTCAGGCTCAACAACTTGTTCAGTATTCAAAACCTGTAAGCATATATCAAAAAACGAATTCATCAGTGCGAACACAAATTTATTAACGCAAACAAAAGTGCTCACTGGGCTATGCCTATGCATTGTGAGTATCAGAGTAGGAGTTATTCACGGATCACTATGTAGTGTCATTGCTATAGCTTACGTGTTGAACAAAATTTCAACTTCTGTTCTCAACGTGGGCACTGGGCAGGCAGTATACCATTGATAATCAAGGTCCATTATCAGTCACTAGAACCTTGCGTCAACCAAATTCCAAGTCGTAATACTAAGTCAAAGCCGCCCACAAGTATGTCGTCTCAAAACGTTTGAGGAAGTTCAAAACAGCGAAAGAAAAGGAAAGAGCTTCTTATTTGTACGGGGAAAGAGATCGAAACGCGCAAGGCTAGACCCGAACGTTTCGTTGCTTGCGGAGCGAGAAGTGGCTGATAACGGACATTTAATTTATTATCAATAGTAATCACAATTGCCTGCCAGCTTTGAGAGCAGACCTTGAAATTTTGTTCAACACGTGAGCTACAACAATGTCAAAACATTGTGATCCATGAAATTCCTGCTCTGATACTCACAATGCAGCACACGTGTTATCGCCTCGAGAAAATGCCCCCATAGTGATATATTATGTATTTTCCCTGGTACTTTGTGAAACCGACATTAATTACTGTCGCTAATAAATTTGTGTTTGCGCTAATAAATTTGTGTTTCCTAACAAATTTGTGTTCGCTCTAATAAATTCGTGATCGCGCTAATAAATCCGTGTTCGCGTTAATAAATTTGTGTTTTGATACACGCTTACTCGATTTGCCCTTGTCGGTCACCGTAGAGTACACACAGAGTGCATGTTATTTTGCCGTACAAAAATCAATCTGCAATGCGAAAGGCCATGTCACGCAGCTATTTAGATTCATAAAAATATAGTCGGTTCGGGTGAAAATACTTCAAGCGGGTGAATGCTACTAATGCTTAGAACGCCTTTGCTATAGTATAGATATTGCCGTTCGTCATCGTTTAACTGACCAAATATCGTTAACATTTCTTTCTACCATGAATATTCAGTATATAATTAATTTCATAGTAGAATACAAATAACCCGGTAATTGTTCTAAATGAATCAATTTTAGTATACGTACACTACAATGCTGCCCAAAGGAATGCACAAGTGCAATGGACTTCCCTAACATGGTATTAGCAAGGAATTCATTTCAGCAGTTATCTTCCATGGGAAAGAGTCAGTGGCTATTAGATTATTTAACAGATCATTCAAATGACAGGTATTTTGCGACTTAACAAAATCCACGTGTTTCCCGTTTCACATTTTGTATAGTTAGTGTCCGGAGCGTCTGTTAAGGGCAAATTCTTACAGTTTTTTTTAACAAAAATCGTCAGGAACGTAACTGAGAGTAGTTTGCATTTAATATGAGAGATTTCAAACTTGTCATCGAAGGTTTGCTAGGGCAAGAAGATATAACGAATTGGCAAAATTATAGCCTCTTATTACCTCAGCGCCTAACAATGGATCTGTCAATTCGTTAAAATGACAACTAATCGTCTAATAATGCGTTAGTATACAGACTTAATTTTATGCTAGTTTACAGGCTTGCGAATGTATAAATTGCATACTTTAAAGCCTTTATCATATTAAAGCGATTTAGTGGACTATGCACGCTGAAAATTCCATATTATTAGCCCCGTAAATCGATTCCGTATAGCACCTGTAAGATTTGCTGAGTGTTTTTGAAAATAGACAGTGTGTCTGCAGCCCCATATTATCCTAAACACCTTGTTTGCCAGAAAAACCATTATATATTACTATTTCTACTGCGTTTAATAGGGATGGCACAACCTACCTAGTGAGAGGGTATTCAGTCTGTAGAGCTTCTTGGATGGCAATACACGCTATTTCACAAAGTTTAATGGCAAAACTCGTGTCAATGCACAAGAATGGTTTCCAAACAACGAGAAGCCCTGATAAAGAAAAGACGAAGACAAAAACTTATATCGCCAAAGCATGGATGGAATCGTCCTTCCAAAAAATGGGAGATAAAATGCCGGACAGTCCAATCATTCACAGTCGATATAAAATTCAACTTATCACACAGTTTTCAGGACCTGAGTTTGTGCTTGATTTACGCAGTGGGAGTGTTTATATATCTGGGTATTGGCGCTACATTTGAGTGCCCAAATATTTTAGTTATTAATTAATGTTATATCATTTTGATAGCCAAAATATTCTAGATATTAAAGCTTGTTATATCATTTTCATAATGTTGGCGCTGCATTTGCAGTGCCAAATATTTTAGATAACAATGAAAGTTATATCATTTTCGTAATTTTTGTTGCTGCATTTGCAGTGCCAAAATGTTCTTGATATTAATCCATGTATATCATATTTGTAATGTTGGCGCTGCATTTGCAGTGCCAAAATATTTTAGATGCTGATGAAAGTTATATCATTTTCATAATTTTGTCGCTGCATTTGCAGAGCCAAAATGTTCTAGATATTAACTCATGTATATCATATACATTCATAATGTTGGCGCTGCATTTGCAGTGCCAAAATATTTAAGATACTGATGAAAGTTATATCATTTTCATAATTTTGTCGCTGCATTTGCAGAGCCAAAATATTTTAGATACTGACGAAAGTTATATCATTTTCATAATTTTCTCGCTGCATTTGCAGAGCCAAAATATTTTAGATACTGATGAAAGTTATATCATTTTCATAATTTTTGTCGCTGCATTTGCAGAGCCAAAATATTTTAGATACTGATGAAAGTTATATCATTTTCAAAATTTTTGTCGCTGCATTTGCAGAGCCAAAATGTAATAGATATTAACCCATGTATATCATAATTATTCATAATGTTGGCGCTGCATTTGCAGTGCCAAAATATTTTAGATAATAATGAATGTCATATCATTTCCATAATTTTGGTGCTGCATTTGCAGTGCCAAAATATTTTGAATATCATATTATAAAAATATTGTTATTTTATGGTTGTTATTGACGTCGCCTATTAAACAGAAAAAACTCCATTTTTGCAACAACGTTTTTTTTGTGGCGAAAAACCATTTAAAATTTCCATTTTATCTTTAAAGAAAATAATTTTGCAATTGTGTTGCCATTATTCGAGAAAATGATAAAATAATGCAGGAATTTTACTAAATAGAATATTTCACTTTGCTCTAGAACGTGTTTATCTACCATCTTACTAAAGTATATGAACCTCTTAAAGTATGATCCTAATAAGAAAATACATTGGCTGGGCGACATTTATCAACTAAAAAGTCGTATATCCGAACTGTTTGGCTCGAGCAGTAAATGGTCGTCGCCCGGTACGTATCTGTGCTAAAAATTTTCGTAATGATAGGATATCTATAACATGGTATGCTAACAAACGTAGCTACTCTAGTATTTAACGGTGTGCTTGGCAGTCTCGTTAAGAATTTGATAACAGATTTGCTGAAGAATGACCTCCCTAGAGAAACCGCAATCTCAGATGCCGATGCGAACAATTGCTCCAGTGAAACGAACTATGTTTATCAAGATGGTAATGGCGCGCCGAGTATTGATGGACATACTCCCATAGACCAATCTATTATAGCTCTGGCGGAGTCTGTAGAAGATCCTAAACTATCTAAATGTATTAATTGTAATAACTGCAGTGATCTGCTTCATGAATTCGAAACGGTTAAAACACAAGTCAATAGCCTATATAAACAAGTAGCTTCGCTCAACCGAGTAGTCGACAGAGTAAATACTGTCCTTGAATCAGTATGTAGGGTTATAATCCCGAGTGAAGGTTCATTTTCGCACTCTGATCTCAGCTTGGAAAAGATGCTCACAGAGTTTTCCGATATTCTAGAGGGCAATAATAAAGCCTTAAGCGATCGTGAAAATGCAATTTCAAATTTACAGCATAAATTAGTTGAAGCTACGAAGGAGAGAGACGAATTAAAACGCAACTACTCTTTGATTGTCGAGCAACAACAAAAGACTCACAGCACAAACAATGAGAACGTAAGCCCCCAAATGCTGAAATCCATGAACGGTCAGTTGAGCTTTTAATTAATACACCGAGTATTAATGTTAATTCCTTTTGTGAATTAGGTAATAGTGTGGGAGAGTCCTTACCTACAATTAATGCGCCGAAAGAAAGGCAAGGAATGAATTATGCAAACGAGGAAAGCCATAAGCCTGTGAAATCTAGTGATAGCGCTAACAATCACTCATTCCGTAATTCAGCCAATATAGAAGCTATAGTTAATCCGACTCAACCATCCCCACCCTCATAACCCAACGGTACCCAACTTGTCTACGTCGCCACCAAAGTATTAATTGGGATAACTTAGTAAAGATTAATGTTAGTAACCCAAATAACAATCATGGACATTCTATTACAGTCACCCCCTTTCCTTTCCCACGTCACCATTAACCTCCCTTGCCGACATGCCATCTGGCTCACCGTCCCGATACTCACGTAATATCATCACCCATTAAAGTGCCAAATTTATTAATTTGTAACATGCGTTCCCTTGCTCCAAAGATTGATGAACTTGATGCTGTAGTATTTATTAATCACGCTGACATTATTTGTATAACTGAGACCTGGCTATCTTCTGTAATCCTTGATAACGTGATAGCTTTGCACAATTTCAATCTGTTTAGAAATGATCGTTAGGCTCGATTCGTGGAGGTGTCTGTCCTACATAAACAGTAACATTTATTGCAGGCGCCTGACGAAATTTTAAAGCCCAACAATTGAGTCATTATGGTTGTTAGTAAGACCCAAGAAGTTACCCCGTTCAGTTCCTTTCTGCAGCTCCATCCTGATGCCCTAGTTCTAGTTACAGGTGATTTTAATTTTAGAAGTACGGGATAAGATGCAAACCATGTTAAAAGAATTACTGGTCTGTCGCAGATAATCAAGGTAGCTACTAGAGCTGATGCAATCCTAGATTGGTGTCTAACAAATTCGAGAGACAGCATTTTCCAATCTATTCAACTTCCTCCAATTGGAACAAGCGATCATTATACAATTCTTATGAAAGCTCAGGATCCTCCATCAAAACCGGACAATTCACCAATATGGAAACGCGATCTCAGAGACTGTAGTATACGACCCTTCGGACGGTATATCGCTTCATTTGATTGATCTGCCATTTTAAATATACACGATTGTGATATAAAATATGAATAATTTAACGACTCAATGAGTGCAATGATTGACAATTTTTTCCTTTTGGAGCGGACTAGTGTGCGGAAATGTGATAAACCTTGGTCGTCAGAAAGCTCTTCATGAAAGCGGGAAAAATTCAAATATCTATAAGTATTGGCGTAACAAAGTTCAATCAAGTATTAAAGCTGCGCGTAAGAAAAACTATGTGAGTTCAGTTCTAGCTCTAAAAAAAAGCACTAGGTGATCTCTCGTTTAAAAGTTCTTGGTACTCCTAATTACTTTCCGATGATGTTAGGAATTGTGAAGATCTCGCCGAAACCTTCGATAGTTTTCTTGTTGCTCTTACTTCGCACTTTGATCCCTTCCCCCGGATGACAATATGGGTAGTCTAGACGTACCAAGTGAATATCTCGTTGACACCCAACAGGTCTACAAGAAGCTTCGTGAGATCAAAACTACAAAATCACCTGGTCCAGATATGCTTCCAAATAAATTCTGAGAATCTTTGCCTGTGAACTTGCCCCAATTATCACGGACATATACAACTCATCTATGATGCAAGGTGTCTTCCCGAAGGCCTTGAAAAGATCTATTGTAGTACCAGTACCAAAGGTTTCACCCCCCTACGACTATAGAAGATTACTTAAGACCCATATCATTAACATCCCAAATTGCGAAGGTTATATGGAAGACTGTACCTTGGACATTCTTTTCCCTCAAGTCATTAATAAACTAGACACCAAACAATTTGCTCTCCACAAAAAATCAACATCGCACCCTCTGGTATATCTTTTACATTCAATCCTAAAAGCTCTTGAGAGAGGTTCCTGTTCTGCCAGGTTGTTTTTTGCGGATTTTAAAAAAGGATTTGATATGGTGGATCACAACGTTATTGTCAAAGAGTTAGCTTGTCTTGGTGTACAGCCCGCCATTATTCGGTGGATTACAGCATTTCTATCAAATCGTGAACAGTGTGTTAAGGTTGGAAGTTCTAAGTCGTCGTAGAAAAATACGAATGGTGGTCTCCCCCAAAGTACAAATTTGGGACCGTTATTGTTTGCTGTCCTTATTAATTCCTTACTCAAGGACTGGCCTGGAAGGATTAAATTTGCCGACCACACCTTGCCTTTAGAAATAACACCGAGATACTCCCCAAGTTTAATGCCATTGGTGGTAAATGATATTTCGGCCTTTGCTTCTGCGCGTGGAATGAAACTAAACCATAAAAATGCAAGCAGATGATGATCAGTTTTCCTAAATACAAAGGATCAGACGAAAACCAAATTTTTGTTGCTGGAAACCCTGTTGAAATTGTGTCCAGTTTTAAACTACTCGGTGTATGGATATCCAACGACCTGTCATGGAATACCCACGTCGATATGGTTTTAAAAAAGGGGAATTCTCGTCTATACGCATTGCGCTTATTAAAGAAGGCTGGCCTCCTTCCAGCAGACATTGTACAAATCTACGTCTCCTTTATTAGATCCAGAATTGAATATGCATCCCCTCTTGTCGTCATTACCTAAATCACTGTCTAACCTTCTCGAATCTGTCCAAAAGCTTTGAAAATAGCTTACCCAGCTTTGGCGTATGAGGAAGCTTTAGAAACTTCGAAGTAGTTGCAGCCTCTGAGCATTCGTAGGGACGCTGCCTGTAAGAAATTCGTTGAATCCTTGCAACGTGATGCATCACCTTATAACCTCCTCACTAGATCTTGGAAATTGGTCCTCGTATCCGGAAAAATGATTATGACTTGCGGAATGATCATTCTGATCAAACTTTACTACCTGTTATGTCTGTTGTTCGTTTAAAAAACTTTGTGACCAAAAAAAAATTATTAGCTATATCTTAACATAAAGAAATTCTATATTTAATGTTTTAAAATTTTTATCCTAATATTTTTAGTGTAAGGTATAGTACTCCATGTAATTCAGTTTTAATTATTTTAAACTGCAGCTTGGTTTCCATAAACGGATTGATTGATTGATTGATTGATTGATTGATTGATTGATTGATTGATTGATTGATTGATTGATTAATTGATTGATTGACTGATTGATTGATGTCTCCGAGGATGGTTCTGAAGCCACATACACTTTACGCATCATTATAAAAATCGCTCGCAGAACATGTCAAGGCCCAAAAATGGGCAGAGCCACTTAACACAAAGATAACTTCACTGTGAAAAGTTTTTAAATGTTTTGAATCAACTTTCTTCGTTGATATTTAATATTTTTAGTTCGAAACCTAGTGCGACTCCTCACTGGTCTAAATTATATCAATCTGATATTTATCATATTAATTTGTTAGTATAGTTGTGGTTATCATCAACTGTTCTGACAACATCAAATGTGGCCCGACATTACAACTGAGGTACTTACCAACACAGATTGGAGCAGTTCCACTCCATGAACCACTTTCCTGGCATCTTCTCTTTCGGTTTCCAACTAGTTTGTAGCCAGGATTACAGTCAAATGTTAATACTTTGTTGTATGTGAACTCTGATCCGAATTTTAATCCGTTTGCTGGATTAGGTAACTGACCACAATCCACCACTAAAGAAGGAATATAAGAGGTGTTTTGTAATAATATAATAATATGCAAATATCATGAAAGAAGTATTCATGGTGCAGCATTAATTCCATTTTCATTTAAACTTGATTTCTTATCGCTATGAAACATCTCAACTGATATTGAGTACCAGCAACTGATTTAGTTCCGGCGGCGAATTGGAAAATGTCCATTTTTACATTTCTCTCGCTCAAGATCGAACACAATTTTTTTATAATGATTATCCACTAAATGGAAAGCTCATTTAATTTGATTTTCACAAGCTTTCGTTGAGTTATGTTGCAGTGAACAATATTTTTTTCTCATGTTACGGATTATCACACCTATCACAGCCTATTAAATTTAGCTACTTAACATTTTGCTCGTAATATAAGAAAAATTTGCACCGTTCACTCTTCATCGAACATTTTGATTTTGTGTACTATTTTCAGTAGCTAGTACTAACCTTTAAATGCCTCATTTGATTGAAAAATAATTGTAGAATTATCGTTAAATTTGCTTATTCAAACGTTAACGTTGAACAATGAGTGTAAATTGTTGACTTGCAACCAATCTATCAGGACACACCAGATGATATTCTATATAATTTACACTGGCTCGTTTCATAAATTTTTCGTCCCTAATCACCAAGATAGCAGACTTGAAAAGAATTTTGTGAAATCAGATAACATATTGTAAGTTTATAACTTTCCTTTATCTCATTGCTGGGGATAACAGGGTGGCATAAAAATTGAAAGATATTGAGATATTGTTTTTGTCATGTGATATCCTTATTGTTTTTTCTCACTAAGTACCTAGCTGACGTATGTCCCGTTCGGCGAGTCTCGACATGCAGATGGAATCGCGAGCTTGTATTCACGACCATTTGGAGAATTTTGACAAATATTGTTCTGTTAATGTATTAAAGGTGAGGATATTTTGTCTTTAAATGAATAAGTTTGTTCTATCTATCGCTCATTGTTTACCTAGTACCAGAAACTCTGCTGGAATCTTATCTAGGTATCTCATGATATTTTTATACAATCTGTACGTATATTCAGTCTGTTAATTTCATAAATGTTTCACATAAGGGTAAAGTAGTTCATGCATCAAGCTTTGCAATAATATAGATCAATGTGATACCAAATGATCACAATTAAATTATCGATTTTGTCGCCCTCTGCTATTATTTGGTATTTATATACAGTAAACAGTTTATTAGAACAACAGATACAAATAAAACAGCTGGAGAGTTGATGTTGTCCAGTTGTTAAAAAGAACGTTTTTGACATGATAACAACACATTATTTTGGGGTGTTGCCACGTTGGGCAGAAATATTGCCGGAAACAATAGAATTCCAGCACAATAAATTTGCAAGTCGACAAAAACGATCATGAATAATACAACGCATTCGAGAGGGTGTCAATAACCCCAAAATGGCTTTCTGAGTTCGCTGATCGTTTTGCGGCTACCCAAATGTGCTGTACGGGCAACTATTTTTTGTCCCAAGTAACGAAATTTTTTGATGATGCAATAGACTAATAGTAATAAATCTTCAGCTACAAAAAGATAAGTTAGCTATCTTGGTTTGTTTTTTCAAAGTTCTACCTGTCGAACGTATTTTTACAATAATTTTCATTCATTGGAAATGATTCAAATGATTTACAATTTGAAAACGAAATCTGATTTTCATCCCTGATAAAGGCACAAGTATTGCATTAATGCGTTTTGAGTCAAGACTCGGTAATGATACCATATTGTGTCTCTCGTGGCGCTCACTCGTGACAAAATATGACATCGTCCCTCGATGAAACTGATATCCTCTCGCCCCCCCCCCCCTGCATATGATAACCCATACATATATCCGCACAGCGATCCTGTTACGTCTACAAGCGATTCTACACCAGCTGAGACTGGGATTCGTGGCTCAATAAATAATGGAAAAAAAGAATGGAATTAAGATTTGAGTAAGACAGTCACTAGTAATAATTTAATATAAATATGAATATAGTTTTCATATCTCTGATGGTTCTGAAATATTCACTAGGACTATATGGCATTTAAGCACTTAGACAATGGGATTTAGTCAAAATTTGGACTGGAAAATTGGAACAGGATCCCTTTTCCTTAAGGACGCTGTAATTGTGTTTGAACATCGAGTCGAAGCCATACGCATGCCGAAATTTAAGCCAGCGTTTAATAAATTATTTATTTAATGATTTTATTCTCGATAAAATATGACTTACATTTGCAAGAAGGCATAGATCCAGTCCACTTTGCTGTACTCTCCTCGCATTTTCTTACATGGTCACCCACCAGTCTATATCCTGTCCGACATATATAACTGACACTTTTACCATATGTGTGCTGAGTACCAATTTTGGCTCCATTGTACGGAGCACCTGGATCCCCACATGATCGCGCTGAAAAAATACATGCAGGTATTAGTAAACAAAACTAGTAAATATACAATATGGTCAGATATTATCCCTATCATTGCATGGTAGACGCATATATGTAATATAATTGATATAATGCAATGATTATGATGCTGCACTGTGAAGAAACTGTACAAAATAATAGTGTATGCCACCTGTTTGTGATCGATTTTTGTGGAAATATTTGCATTAGTTCATTACGTGAACATACTGGATTACAATATACATAGAGAGAAAACGCAAAGTATCGCCTCGCGATTCAGTAGATATGGTCTAGCTAAATTAAAACCCAGTCTTTGATTATCAAGCTTGAAATTCCCCATGAGATATAATTTAAATTATTTCCAAATTCTTGCCAGATTTATTACATTCTTTAATAATATGCTTATTTTCCAAAACAGAAAATAAAAATATGAGTGATTAAAACTGCTGTTGTTCTTAATTGTTGTGTTGTTTTATTTGTTGTTGGGCATGGAAACCATATCAGGTTTCAGGGCACTTAATAGTTATTTACGGTTTTGTTATGTCATACAATGATACATACCATAAAAATACATTGTAACTAGCAGCTAGTAGTATACAGTACCAACTGAATAACGCATACCTAAACATTCTGGAACCGCTGCGGTCCATTTTCCATTTGCTTGACACGTCATTTCACGTGCACCTTCAAGATGATGTTTTTCTTTACAGCTGAAGTTGATAGTTGAGTTAAATTTAAAGTAGTTGCCTTGACGGTAACCATTATTTGGAGCGCCAGGATCTCCACAATCCACAACTAGCAAAAAAAGGCAAGATAACTTCATTAATTTTTTTATTCAATTATTTTTTCAACTTCATTTCAAATGCAATTAGAAGCTAAAGCTCTAAAAGTGCACATCGCTAAATCGTATTGCACATATTCGCCTATGTACTTGGTACATCTACAAAACAAAACAAAACAAAACAAAACAAAAGTTCAACCAAATATACTGCTTCTTAGTAAGTAAGTGACTGTTGCTAACTATTTACAACATTACAGTACACTTTCGTAATTGTTTAGTCAAAATTGTTAACTATGAAGGAGTCAACTGTCAAATAATAGCTTTATGCGGCTTTTCGTAAGTCTGTTGTTCACGCAATCAAGCCTCCCATTGAAGTACATGTTCCAAGCGAGACTTAGTGTCGAGGACAATAGCATTAGGGAAAACCTCCATAAGTCAGCTGTTGTTTATTATAATTTTAAGCACAAATTTTAAAAAATATGCTACTAAACACATTTCACCGTCCTTTCTGGGCCTTGCTACCCATTTAAAATGTAAATGGGTGTGCAATGGCGGACAAATTGTAAATTTTAGTAGCTTCATTTAGTTTACAGCAAGTTGTGAACTGTGCGCCCCCCCCCCCCCCCCCACACACACAGACATTTATTTTCAAATTTTCGCTTTATAACTGTACTTACGTTCACAAGTAGGGTCGGATCCAGACCATTTTTTGGAACGTTCACAAGTTCTGAAAGATGTTCCGTGAACAATGTAACCATAGTCACAGGCAACACCAACTGTAACATGTAACTCTGATCTGAAACCATTTATTCTGCCATGTTTCGGTGCTTGGAGTGCTGGACAATAGTCCGCTAAAAAACACAGGAGCAATCCATTGATATGTATTAAAGCTGGATAGCATATCTATTGTTGGGTTAATTTTGTAATCGGACAGAACCATGTTGCATAGCTCAAGATTAGCTGCGAATGCTATATATTTCTATTACAGGATATGTAGTTTTTGTTTTAATGCAAGTTTAATTGTTTAAGTCAAACTTTTACTTGTATCCTGTTTTAGTTTTATTTGGGCTTTGCAATCCGACAATTTTATTAGGAAATTCTTAAATATATATATATATATATATATATATATATATATATATATATATATATATATATATATATATATACCATATATTCTTATATATATATACATATATATGTATATGTATATATATATATATATATATATATATATATATATATATATATATATATATATATATATATATATATATATATATATATATATATATATATATATATATATATATATATATATATATATAAGCCATTTGCTGTCGTCTAGACACAAATTACAATTATATTATTTCAAAGTTGTTGGCTTGTTGCTAGGTATTTTTAAGACTACCTATGTTCTTCGAAACCAAATTAATTGTAGACAGTCAAAGCCAGGAAATATGGGATTAAGGCGTCACCCTTGTTGACTAGCACTACTGAGCAAGGGATCAATACCGAGAAAGAGTGACTAAGATAAAATTATATAGAAGATGGGCAGCCTCCAAGAGTTTATTGAAAGCTTCCATCAGGCCAGAAATCCGATCGTGATTTTATACGAACACATCCTGCAAACAGCTTTGCCGTCCTACATATGTTGTGTACCAACAAAAGCACAATTGGCCAGTTTTCGAACTATTTAGACCAATCAGCAGCCTTCCTAAAGTTTTGTGATATAATCGGGCCATCAACTTCCATTAATGTAATATTTTGGAAGCGTTTTGTTCGAAAATGACACAAAGAACGTTTACAGAAGTGGACCTAGGTGACATACTAGATTTTGACAATGATGAATATATAGACCCGAAAATGATTTTGAAAGTGAGTATGAACCAGAAGAAGAGTCCGAGAGGTGCACAATGGCGATGATGAGGAAAGTATAAATGCAGACAAGGAAAAACTATCGCATGAATCTATTGCTACAATTCATGCACCAAAACGAAGATGTCATCCAAAAGGAAACTTTTTCATCCAAGAAAAACGGACAACAAAAGCTTTTTTGATAAAGATTTTAATCCAAATGGTGAAACAGGACCTAAAATTATGGTACCACTGAGATAATTACTCTCTTAGATTGGCTAATTTTACTTTGCTCAATAGAACTCTGGCAACTCCTTGTCAATGAATCCAATAATCGAGATGGTCTTGTAAGGACAACCAAGTCTGGTCAGTATTATGCTAAATCATTTTATCCTGTTACCATGGTAGGAATGAAAGCCAGATGATGAAAAGCCAGCTTTAGACAAAGGAGAGAAAATATACAATACAATACCAATCTTCAACACCCAATACAAGACCTTTCACTTGACGAATGCACGATCCAGATAACGAATGCGTAGTCCTTTAGGCAGTGCGTGAAAGTTAAGCTCATTCGCGGGGAATTACGATTTCCTTGGTCTTTATCGTGATAATGGATTTAGTGGCAATGCTGAAGTTTAGGCTGGCACCTATGAAGATGCACATAAGTATGAAAGCTTCGGTATAATTGGAAACCTTGATGTTCGTTCACTTCAGCCATTCAATAAACAGAATTATTGTGTGTTTTGTGATGGTTATTATTCTGCGATAGAACTTGTTCAGCACCTATATCAGTAGCGTCAAATATGATAATATATTGGAATGATACAAAAAAGTAGGACTGGCTTTTCCAAGGATATGATAAGAACGAAAATTGAGATGTCTAGAGGAAAATTCATTGTGAAGAACAACAGGAAAATGTCAATCATTACTGGTTTGACAAGAAGCCAATTTACCTTGTTACATCACTATTCATTAGCTCTTCTGATGAGAATGTGCAGAGGTAGGATGCAAACGGACATTCCAGCGAAATGTCAGTGCCAAAGCAGTGGTTGAATACAACAAGTATATGGGCAACACCGACAAATACGTTCAAATGACCAGGCAAATGACGTCGGCACTACAAATGGCCCAGACGTCTGATAATCAGATTCTTCATGTAGGCTGCCTATAACTCTAGATCTTATATCGTCCTGGATTTCTACAGACTTAATGAAAGGGAAAGAACCAGAACAATTAGATTTTTCCAGTACGTAGAGATCTTATCCTTGTCGAAAATTTTGAACGTCTGACAAATGTGGCCAACTATATTGTGGAAAGAGCCCTTCTAAACAATACATATACAGTAGAAAGGTGTGTTGTATGCCATAAAAAAAACAAACACAGAAAAGATAGTCTTCAAAATAAAAATATCCAATACAAGGAATGCCTTCCAGAACCTTCCTGTACATATTGCGAAATTTTTGGCATCGGACAACAGGAAAAGAACTGCTGGATCGAAAAACCAAGATGGGATATTAGAAATGAAAGCAATTTGCATGTAAAAGAGTGTCTTCAGGCAGTTAAGCCCTTTGGATGTTTGCACTTTTTACTGGAACTACATCGCGACGGGGGTTGCAAGGTTCAAAGGATTAGTTCCAGCAGTCATTAAACTTTGTCAATTTTGAGGGGGTTTCCAACAACAAGGAAAGAAAAAGTTTTCAAAATTTCTTCCAAATTTTCGTCAAATTTGATATTTAAGATCACTATATATCGGTAGTGCGTCCAGGACATAAAAGAAAACTGTCTCAAAAATGAGCTAATCGTCATGGGAAGCTTGCGAGGTCAAGTTGTCATTCTAGTACATAAAGTCGGTATATTTGAATCTTAATTAGTCCTTAAAAGAAAAGTACTGCTTAAAAGATAAGTAAATATTATCTTGACACCTCTTCAACACGCAGCCTCTTATAAAGCTTTTCTAGCTTCGAAAACCCCTGTGAGATATCAAGGCACATGGTAATTAAATAAGTTCAATTTTACTAATTTATATTTCTCCCAAGGAACGGGAAAAAATCAAACAGTGAGAAAAACAATGATCCTACTTACGCACGCAATACGGTTGATTTCCACTCCACGTACTGGTCTTGCCGCATGTTCTGTCAGAACTTCCTAAAAGTCGATACGCTGAACGACACCTGTACCTCACGTGGCTCCTATAGTCATTCCCACTTCCGGTCATCTGACGGTCAGCATTCTCAACAGTACCAACGTCCACGCATTTAACAGCTAAGTAGTATTGTAATAATTTTATAATATAACAAGATCATAGTACAATTTTCATTGAACTTGAAATAATGTCCATGCACACGAATGGTAAAAGTTTTTTAACTACGTGAAAATAGAAAGCGCAAATCCATTCTTCAGGCATAGATCAAGGATACATAGATGTAAATATCGGGGTATTTTTTGTCTTACGTGGATGGCTTAGGTACGTCATGCGCACGCTAATTTCTGGCAAGTACACGTGCGAGATTTTATAAGGAATGAGATAGGGAAATATAAAATAAATGGCGATTTTAAGAAAACTTTTGGGCAGATTGCCTCGAGTCACATACATAAAAAGAAACATGTTTATAAAAAAAGTTGTCCTGTGCAATTTAAACAACAAATGAACTGACGTTTTTGTTCTGGTCGCTTATAAAACGGTAGAAGCGATTTTTCTGTAATACATTTATATTCAAATTCGAACAAATGTACTCGCCAGAATTGCGTGTGGATATGACATAATCCGTGAAACAGCGAAATCTTTTGCAAAATACCCCCGGTTGCACATCTATGTATCCTTAATATATGCTTCGGCAAGTGCCTTTCGTCGGAATGTTAGTAGTTGATTGTTTACTTAATGGTTTCGTGTACTATAATTATACTGCATTCCTACACTGGCAACTTCAGTTTAAAATAATAACTTGGCTTGTCAATATTTGGCTTGCCATAGTCTAATTGAAAGCATTATACCTTCACAAACAGGCTGAACTCCATCCCATTGTCCATCAGCGTCGCAATTCCTACGGTCTGAGCCAACAAGTTTGTAACCATCAACACAGGAGAAAGACACGGAATTTCCAAATATAGGATCGCCTTCAATTTTGTACAGGCCATGTTGTATAATTTGTGGAGAAGGACACTCGATTTCTGAATAGAGGAAAAGTATCTATTTAAATACACAGAATGATCTCTATATGGCTAAGAAATTATTGAAGGAATCAAAAATCCATTATGACATTGCTAAGTACTATGTTTTTTTGCTCTATTTATGTGAATCCATGAAGACCCCAGAGCAGAGAGAGCAAGGACAACACCTTAATTTCAATTTTTCCCATACATAGTATTTATCCATTCCCACGGAAAAAACTTTTAAATTGCCAGATGTCTTACTACTACTACTCGCGGTGATACTAATATGATCGTTTGCTTTGTTGCAAAGACATTGCGGAATGATCCCCCGGGGTGTTCTTAGCTGTTTTTATTTGTATACGAGAGGTTAAGGCGTGCAGAAAATTGACTATAAGAAGTACGCCTTGTATACAAACATGGGTAACTACGATTTTAGAGTGAATAGCATACCAAACAAATATGGATTGCTCTACTGGGACAGGGTGTGAAGCTTATGCTAGAAGTACCAGAGGACGTTAAACTCTTCAGCTGGCATAAGATTTTCCAAATATTTTGTGCTCGTTAGTTTAGCAAATATTTTTCGACTGTAATCCTGGTGTATGCCCTGTATTATTGACTTCAATATAGCTGACATTTGCTGTATTTGTGCACTGTAAAATCTTTTCAGTATAATCATGCCTTGACGTGCAAGAACCTGAGAATTAATTTTAGTCTCTTTGTGCTAATTTAAAATTATTCCTATTATTCATTTCTTGAGGAATTGATTGTTTTCAGAGGTAAGAAATGCGAAAACGTTTTTATAGCGTGATTAAGCTGTCTGCATGCGTGCTCGCCATACATTTACATCTTGTACGCTTGTTCAAAATACTAAAGTCCTTCAGGAACTGAAAAAATCGGATCACATTACCTGTACAAGAAGCTTTATCACTTTGCAGTCTATATCCAGGTTTACAGTAACATCGACGCCCCAAATAAGTATTGGCACAGTTATGAGAGCAGCCACCATTGTTTGAAGCGCATTCATCCTTGTCTGAAAAAAGATTATTCCTTTCGTTGTCGAGTTTTCCAACAGTTCCTAGCATTACATTTCATGAATATTTACATCAGTGATTATGTTATAGGGTGTTAATTACTCCTTAGCGCGTGCATTGTGTCTAGAATAGGTAATGATCAACCACGCATGTGTACCATACAATATGTGGCATCATCCATGTTCGTGTGCCATTATCTTGCATATTCTGGCCAACTGCCCGTCCTGCCATTATTCTGGCTAGTAAACTGCATAAAAAATGCGGGGCGTGCGGAATGCGTTAGTGGCCCTTCTCTACACTGTGTTTTGTGTTTTGATTATCCATTTCATTCATTTTCTTGTCGTTGCCACTGTTGTTGGTAAAATTCTTGGTTATCGTTGGTAGTTGTATTTGTAGTTTGTACTAAGTTCCTTATTTTTCATCTGATTTACAAACACAGGTCGAAGGCGAGCGGTTGTACATTAGACATTTGTCTACGCTAATTGACTTTTCTGCAAGTAGAGATTTCCCTGAAAAGATTGCTAATGCTTGGATAATAGAATTGTCCATCGCCGATCATGTATTGGTATATATGACGCATAAGTTACATCACAAAGAAACCGACTCACGTTTTGTTCAAATAAGAAACATGGGAAACTTCAACAAAGAAAATTATAAGAGAGCAACTATGGATGGACTTCTATAGACTATGTGCACGCAGTGTCGTTTCCGAGCGTTTTCAATCCAAGTTATTTCAAAAAGCTCCGGAATTGTTTACACAATTTAATGAAAACTACCATAGGTCTCGTTTAAGGACAAAAGCAAAAAACTTCACACGATCAGTTTTGTGGTTCGTATGGTTTTCATTTTGACTGTTGTGAAACTGCTCGAAAACGACCTCGTGTGCACGTAGTCTAAGTAATGCTCCTAGCTCCTAGCTGTTTTTCTCATTCATTTTTGCAGTATAAAAAACGAGACGCAAATGGTTATATTTCGATCCTTTTACCAAATAATCACCACACCAAAATCCGGCATAAAAATCATCAGAATCATCTGATGATGAGTTTGTAATATGAGCATAACCATTTAAATTTGCGTCTTGTCAATTAATTCATATCTTGGATTTTCGAAATATTTTTTTGGATTATGTTTTTTTTATTTTATTATCCTAAATTCTCATGTAGTGTTGGCTTCTCCCTATTATATAACCCATGGCCAACTTTTGTTGAATATAATTAAAACTTTTTCAATCTCGAAAAAGATAGAAATAGCTTTAACTCTTTGACGAACATCCTAAAATGGTCTGTGAAAATGCGGTCTGTGAAATGGTCTGTGAAAATTCGGTCCAGCATCAAAGTTTGGCTAAGTTCCTGACATTCCACATACGGAAAAACTAAAAATACGATCTGAACGTATCTCTTCTCTTTCTCGACTCATGTAACTCATGTAATAGATTGATTAAGAAAAGTTCGCCAATGAAGTGCTAGCTTGTAGAAAGTTCTACAGGCGCACAAGTCTAGGAAACGATTGGGGGATCGTTTTTTCTTCAGGCAATTTTCCATTTCTCCTCGGTCTTTTGGGCAAGTTTCAGGTAAATCGGATCGTATATAGTCAGCGAAAGTTCAGCAAAATTTTGCTGAATTTCTAAAAGAATGTTGAATAGAAATTTTTATGGAAAATTTTCCTTTCTTACTTAATTGTTACATTGCGAAAAGTTCGAACTGAACATCTATGACCTGAGCGACTCCATAAAAAAAGTAGATAAAAATTAAAACCCAAGAAATAAAGGTCACTTTCTAGGCTAAAGAGTCCAAATTTAAACATTTTCTCATTATCCCACTTCCAATCTTAGCTATATTTTTACACTACTGTGATGCTCTACGATGTAGCTTTTTGCGAATGATCCCCCTCCAAAATCCTTAAAAAAGGCCCTGACCGGATGTCTATGTTTTACCAGCTGAAACATTTTTTTCAAAAAAATCTCCTAACATAAATGCAGTCTATATTAGAAAAGCCAGCAGGCCTGGTAAGGTTTTTAAAATTGCGGCAGAATTGAAGTCGTTGCGCCATCGCCACACAAATATTTGATAAAATTCTAAGCACAGAAATATTCCCTAAAGATGGAAATAATACTATTATAAATTATGCCTTGTTTTATTTAAATAGCTCGCATCTTGTTACAAGATGCCATTTTTATCCGTGGTATATTTTTTTGGTATTTGTCTGCTAGTGAAAAAGTGATTTTATCAACCTAAAATAGGTGTACAAATTTATGAACACCGTCGATGAGCACGACAGGTTGAAAATATTTTACAGGGATTGCATAAGCTACAGGAACACCTAAACGGGTGTGCCAGTTCATTGATACAAACACTAAAATTTATAAAGCATGCATTTAACCGCATTTCAATTATTGCAGCATTTTTGAGACGGTACATTGACTGATAAATTGCAAAAATTACAAAATAGGGCTGCGAGGGCCACCTTATAATGCCACTTCCAGGGAATTTTTTTCGTAAACAGGAGTAACTGGACTGGGATTATTCAATAGCACGACGAAATGAGATAAAAGGCATTTTAATGTTTAAAACTGTTCATAATTTAACTCCTCCTTAACTTCATGAATTGTTTGACTTTCGCAACACAGGATGTAATTAGAGAATACACCATTTGTACCAAAACCACGGACAAATTTTGGAAAATAAATTTCAGTTCTGACGGGACAAAGCTCTGAAACGAATTGCGTCAAAGTGTACGAGCCACAAGCTCTCTTAATCAATTTAAAGAGAAATTCATAAGTTGCTTTCTATATGATACACAGACTCCCGCATGGCAATCTTGTGAAACAGTATGTAGCATGTATATAATTAACA
The DNA here is from genome assembly GCA_963855995.1 of Muricea muricata. Classification (NCBI taxonomy): domain Eukaryota; kingdom Metazoa; phylum Cnidaria; class Anthozoa; order Malacalcyonacea; family Plexauridae; genus Muricea; species Muricea muricata. The sequence goes on along the minus strand of OY979716.1, from coordinate 90,994,420 downwards.
ATTATTCGCCGAAGGCGAAGTGATTATTGGTGAATATTCACCGAGATGAAGTCGAGGTGAATATTTACCATAATCACTGAACCTGAGGCAAATAATTGTTTTAGTATAATTTCTTTACTAAAATTTACGTGTATAAAATGCACTGTCGTCTTTTATGGTATAGTTTACTTCTGAAAATAAAGACTAAAGTTTACTTGTAATTTTTAACTAGTGAAAAAAGTATTTAATAAGGTATGTGCAGACGATCTATTACCTTAAGATAGTTTAATATCAAAGTTTGTTTGTACTCTTTCAGTTTAGATGAATGCAATTTTTCTCCATTTGTTGATTTTGGCAAAAAATATAATACATCAAAACCACTCTTATTGGCTGCCATTTTGAAAAAATGCCGACCAGTAAATAATGCCTCAGATTTACTAGTCAGACAACCAATCAAAAACCTTCTAAACCATTATTTACTAAAGAAATTATACTAGTAATAGATGAAATATTGTATTATTGCAAGTCTAAGTGACCATGTTATGTACGTCTTGTAATTCATTTGTCCATTGTTCTAATTGTAATGTTATAAATACTCGTAAGTTAGATTTTACTATGTTTAAATAAAGTTTTGGATTTTTGTTCGATCGATCAATCGATTGCATGATTGATGGTTAGATTGATATAACGATCGGATTCGAATGCCTTATCGTACTTATGAAATGTCTGCATAGAAGGAAACGATCGTTTTTGTCATAGAAATCTCAAAGAAATGGATGATATTCAGGTAGAAAAAGAAACATAAAGTTTATAAAAATCATCGCAAAATGTGTATCCGATTTACAGATATTGATCAAACATGTATTTTCTTTTGTGTTTTTATTCATTATTAATGAATTATATAAATTATAATACAAATCTCACCTTCACATTTGGTTTGAGATTTCCTTAATACCATACCAAGTGGACACATACATCGGAAAGATCCTTGAGTGTTTACACAACCATGACTGCAGACTTTCTCTGTACATTCATTAATATCTGGAAACAGAATCATTATAGTTAGATTGTTTGAACTTGATTGAATATGATACGTGTTAAGCTTCAATGTGTTGAAACTTTTTCCTCCATTTTCGGAAATTTTACACCGTACTAGTAATTACGAAACACATACGCCATTGGGTACGGTAAAGTGTAAAGTACCCCCCTCCCCCCACTTCTTTCCATATAAGATTAGAATTTAAGTCATAGTAGTATTATTGCATGGAAAGTATTTCCACATGCTATCAAAAATGTCTGGCCAATCCATTGATTATGGAAAAATCCATGCAATTATATTCTAACATGGAAGGTGTTTACATACTATGGGTTGTCAAGTGTAATTTGAGCTGGTGAAATCGTCCGAATGTCAAATGCCTTATTGCCCCTCATTATTAAAGACAAATAAAGGGCAGGGTAGCACTTTTTCTCGTATCATTTAAAAATTAGTTATGACAGACAGATGTTAGTGTGGGCAGCGTCATAGAATTAATAGAGTCGACCGGCCATCTACAAACGCTATCATAACGGAAAAAAAGAATGGCACCTCAGCAAGCAAAATTGTTTATAAATGGCGTGCAAAACACCTGAAAGCCTAAGGTTAAACCCTCGGTTAGCCCCGAAACTTTTCAGTGGGTCAAAAAGTAGATTTTGCAAGGCTTTCTCCTGAGTAGGCCTAATGACTTACTCAAGAGGAGAAGTCCTGGGACTAGGCTAATAATGACCTGTATATAAAGTTGTTTCGTAACCCTACCCTGACAAGTCTTGCCGTCAGAACTAAGCCGATATCCAGCGGAACAAGAACACCTGAATGAACCAGGGAAATCAGTGCAGTGATGGTTACATCCTGAAGTTCCTTCAGTGCATTCATTTTTATCTAAACAAACGTTAAATATAACTATTATATGGAAAGCATCATTCCCATGAAATACCGAACCCTGATTGGGTGAGAATCACTTTCGTTGATCGAAAATTGCCGCCAAAGATCAAATTTAAACCATATATGAAAAGCAGTTGGGCTAAGAAAGTAAGACTCATTACCAAGAAAAGATCAAGATCAAGATCATGCATAAACGTATAAAGTGTTTATTTTATGAAAAAGATTCTAAATGGAATGCATGGCTTGAAGTCCTAATGCCATATTATAAAGTCTTTATTGACCTCGCTTTCTTGGCCTGTACAGAGAATATCGGACCTCGGTCTTTTCTCGCGCTCAGTTAATAAGAAGTTAATATTTTCTAGTGAGGTCTAGATAGGTACAGACAAGGGTGCTGAATTTATTTAACCTGAAGATATTTTCCCTAGTCAAAAAATGGCAGCTATATAAATGTCAATCCTGCTCATTAATCTGCATGCTGGGACCGTTTTATTTTTGTGTTTTAGATAATGTTTATGGCGTATTTTATTTTGCTTATTACAGAAGTGCTCGATTTTTTGTGTCACATTATTCGAAATTTTGTCAGAGAAATAAGGCTTTCCACTTCTAAAAGTGAAAAACTATTGCAACTTACTCTCGCACTTTGGCTGAGTAGAACGCCATTTTCCTCTGGAACATTCCAAATTACTTTTTCCGACAAGTCTGTAGCCTGAGTTACAAGAATACTGGATTCTGCTTCTAGCCGTGAACACAGCATTACTTCTTTTGCCATTATACGGAATTCCTGGATCATTACATGGAATTTCTAAACAAAAATGTCAGTATAGTGATCGTGATACGTGAAACACGCACTAATGGTGCCCCATTGCCTCGAATCTCTTTATAGTGATCCCTATTAAATATAAAGCATTTATATAGCGAAAAATTAAAAATTATAAAGTGAAATTGTCATAGCTATAATTGTTTCTTCGCTTATTTAGCTGGAATTGCGATATTATTTCCGATTCTAGGTCTCGCCCATCATTTCGCATTTTATTGCACCATTCCGCATCCTATTCCCAATTTCCCGGTTCCGCACTCATATGACCCTCTTTCCAGTTAACATATAAACTGTAATTAATAGTATTTACAATATGTCTACAAATAAAGTATTGCGTGTGCTTTGTAGATACTGTTAAGGTAAATAAGGTTTTCTGGTATTTAACAAAAATGTGAATGAAATTCAAAACGATGAGCTTCGTACACCATACCTTTTTCACAATTACGCCCTCCATATCCAGAGAGACATTTACAGACATATCCATAAGGAACTGAAACACACGGAGCACCATTCTGACAAGGATTTGGGGAACATGAACCTGAATTAAAATTAAAGGAAATGTTATATGTTCGGTTTGTAAAGCGATATTATTGGAATATATAGACATTTGCGTTTTACTGGAAACTACTGTCTTTCTTCTGAAATGACATATGAAAAATATATACCCCCCTCTGGCGGGACTGTCGTGAGTTGCTTTCCCACTTTTTGGACGTTGTGCTAATACGTTATTCAGATGAAAACAAGCACAGGAATACAAGAGACGACAGTTTTTAATAATTTTTATTATATAAAGTACAGTGCTTTATAAGGAATTCGGGCACTGATAAACCTGATAATCTCACATGTGAGAATTTTTATGATAATGTCACACGTCAGAATTGTCCCTTTTCACACCATCATCAGTCATAGTTTCTGGATATTTTATATTGGTAAAATACTGTAGTCTATATAATAAACAGAACAATGCATGAATGTTTGAAAATACCAGATTTATTTCTCGTGTTGAAATGATATTTCCCACTCTTCCCTACGCTCACTCGTGAGATATCATGTTCGACACTCAAAAAAACCCCTGGATTTCCGCGCACCCATGTATTATTCTCTATCTATCTACTTTTCAGGAATATAAATACTCAATAAAGTAGATAAGCTTTATTAAGAGATTGATATTTTCCTGTTTAAAGGATTTCGAATTAAACTTGTATTCGCTGTAAACTGGAAAAAAGACGAACGTACATTCGATACACGAGGCATTTAAAGGTTGTAAGAGGTTTTCATTTTTTTTCTTTTAATAATTATTGTTTTGGACGTTTCTTAAATCTTGTATGTATTCACTTATCAAAAAATTTCATGCGTTAGCTAAGTCTTTTGTTTATAATTTTTCTTCATATAGTAAACAGAGTATTACGCAATGGCACGGATAAATCTAATTTATGTTCTCGTGCCAAGAACGATATCCCATTCGTTCGCCACGCTCACTCGTGAGATATCGTTCATGCCACTCGAACACAAAATCCACACCTCCACACCACTGTGAAATATTCTCTATATGCAAAGCGTATACAGAAACTGAAAAAATCTAAAACCGCTATCTTCTTTGAGAACCGCCTCAATAATGATTTTTATTAAAATAGACAATTAAATACTTAGCCTATAATATAGAAGAAACAGAATAATTAAAAAGTTAAAATTCCAATACCCAGCTAAGGAAGTTGTAAATATCTTTCTACAATATATTAAATCATGTATGGTTAAAGAGATGGATAGGAAACTCGCCATCACTTGTGATGTTTTCAGCATGCTGATGTTTTTTAAATTGCTTGCAAATTATGACACACAGGATCCTCAAATAACAGCTGCACTTTTAGCAGTAATAATGTTGAATATTTTAATTCAAATACAAATAAGTTTGACTACGCTATCCTACTATGAAATATTTAAGTATTTCCAGTAAATTTTAGACAAAATTTCAAGAATAAAACAGTTAGAAATGCATCCAAAATTGCAATTCAAGCAAGAGTAGTTTTTGAGACGGCATTTTCGTAGGTAATGAAGTAAAAATTTTAAAACAAAGACATGAAAACGTTTACCTCACACAATTTGTCGTGGCCTAGATATGTTTGCTTGAAAAGGATCAATTTAAGCTTCAATATTACTGTTTGAAATCGAAAAATATAGCGAAAGAAAGAAATTGTTGAAAACCATTATAGCATTTCGCAATCACTCGTGAGATCACGAATCGAACCTGGGTTTCAACACTGATGCCAGCTAGTTTCCTATCCATTTCTTTGATCTCTGCTTAAATGTACTAACTTAAATTTTTAAATTACTTTTAAAGCGCACATAAGGCCAAAAGCTTTCTAATGAAATCGAAAAGAACGTGATTGTACAAGATTTTTGGCTGAAATATTTTTTTCGAATTTCATAAATTCACCGCCCATGAGCGACACTAAAATTTTACTTGCTTTGGTTCACGACTTCACGATCACGCTATCGGAAAATTAGCTCTATGACGTAAATCTCGGACATTGTACCTAATTACAGTGAAATAAATCCACGGGAGGGCAGTTGGCGGGCTGTGTAGGTCGAAAAAAGACCGTCTACACATGAGGTAGTAAAAAAAGGACAAGAAAGCTTTGTTGTTGTCCGGAATTTACGTACACATATTAGCTACCAGACCGCATGCTAAAATGGATGCGCGGCTGCGAAACAAAATGGTGGCAATTTTAAATCAATTCAGATATTCAACGACGGCTTGAGGTTACAAAATTGATTTAAATTCAATTATTCTTGCCCAAAAAAAATCTTCTGAAATTACACCCTTCCGATTTCATTTAATTTTTTTGGATTTATGTGCACTTTCAGCATTCAAATTAGGTGCAAAAGCCATTTTTGATATGTCTGAAGGGGACTGTTTTATCGTTTAAAAATGTTGCCGTAAGGAAAATCTTTCATGAGCGTGGAACGAAGTTGCGAAAAAATGACGTCACTGGTGAGACTACTAACAGCTCATTGAATGAATCCAGGTTGGGGTACAAGCAGTGGCGTTATTGTGACGTCATTTTGGTGCAAATTTGTTCCCATACATAGCTGACAGTTCCTGCTTTACAGCCACGTATTCAAACATTCAAATAGCATCATGTTTTACAAAAATAATTTACGCAGCAATAATTATCGCCCAAAAGATTCCTTTACGAATACGTGTCTTAATTATGTAACTTTAATGCTACATGAGCATTTATCCATAAAATTCTGTGCCATATTTACGTGCTCACAGATAGACCAACTACCGAAAACGTTTTTCTAACTTGTCAAATTATATTATGGGTAAATGCAAAGACATGCAGATCTACATAATGCCCGATGGCAAAGCCAGCCTGCCAATACTCGACTTCATAATGATTCAACTAATCCAATTTGAGCTATATAGTAGCATACCTGAGTGGGTTGCACTGATTCTAGTCAAATCCGTAGGAGCGCCATCTGGTGCTAGATGAAATTTTTTTACAAAATAATTTTAACATCAGTTAGAGTTACTAAAACAACAAAGCAATTTATTTTCGTGCTAGTTTTTGAGCACAATCCACTCACACAATGACAAAGTACTAAGTCAGTACGTTAGAACGCTAATAAAAATTATCTGATTAATAAATAATATATCCCCTTTGTACAAATATAATTGAGGAAATAAATGCATTAGAGAACCGAAATTGTGTTAATAGTTCCCGGAAAACAGCTAGGGTTAAAGCCCCCGTTACGTACACCTCTTCATGACTTCCTCACCCCCACCGCCACTTTGAATACTAGTTACTTTGGGGCCGCAAGCGGACCGTACAGAACTATGAGCCTTTTTGAATTAAAATTCAGAACTTTCCCTGACAAGACAATATATTCAAATCCTTCAATCTATCATTTCAGTAAATTTTAAACAATAGTGTACCAACGTGATTATATGCAGCTTTTAATTGATGTGGACTAAAAAAATGCGAACTTTAACGTCGTGTGTAATGCCTTTACCATTTAACTAATAGGTAAATTATGTAAAAAAATCAATACAAATGCATGGCTTTTTTGTTGCAAAGGAAGTTCCTAAGATTCTTTATTAAACATCCTATTGCATTATAAATCGTAAAAGAAAATTCGTTTAATACAATGAATTTAAATTCGTATTTTAAACCAAAACCTCTTTGTAAATTAGACACAAGCGAAGCTAGCCCGATTTCTTACAAACCATTAACTCGGAAAATTAACATAGGAGAAGTATAGCTAAATGATCTGCCTGACTTCGGCACTGAGTATAGGAGCATGCAGCATGTAAAGTATACACAACCCTAAAGACTCTCAGACAGATAACACTGTAGATTACTATTCAAAAGTTTGGTAGGGCACTCACTCCCTTAACCCATGAACGAAGCAGCTAAATCATCGAAAATGATGTTTAAATAAATAAATTTTATACTAACTGATAGAGCAACCGTAAAGTTCAACTCTCATCCCAATACCACCATTCCATGTTTTTGGTAAAAATCTTATATATCGAGCTTCTATATCCAGTTGGTTTTTCTTGCGACCTCTAAAGTCTGAATTTCCGTTGAATACCTAGAAATTAAAATACGACAATTAGTGTACAAAAATAGAATCAACGAGCTTTAAAAATACTGTAGATACTATCATAAACATTTAACAAGTTCAATAAATTCCAATCTCTCGCAGTGTGAGCAATATAATATTTAACAATTATTCGCCGAAGGCGAAGTGATTATTGGTGATTATTATTTATTGAAAATATTTTAGGAGTTTTGATTGGTTAAGAGCTAAATGTGAAATCGTCATATTCGCTTGGTAGTTGCCCAAATTTGGGGTTGAAGATAAATACACGACATTATTAGTCAATTCGTCATATATTCAAAACAAATATACGACATTATGACTCATTTCGTCGTATATTGACTGACCTTTGTTAATCAACCTTTCCTTGTAATCTGACAATTGTTTTAAGAATATTTTTTCCGTAGTGTGATTGGCTTATTAAAGTTTTCGAACAATTTCATGCTGTTTCATTATTAGCAGCTTGTGGCTCCTTAGTTACAAAGCAAGCGTTTAAACTGAGTATTTTCAAAAAATAATAAAACAATTATTGAATTTGGTTCTCGCAGGATATGAGGAATTATTAAGGCCTCGGCTTGTGCCTTAATAATTAACAATTATTCGCCGAAGGCGAAGTGATTATCGGTGAATATTCACCGAGACGAAGTCAAGGCGAATATTCACCGATAATCACTGAGCCTGAGGCTAATAATTGTTTTAGCATAATTTCTTTAGTAAAACATGTATAAAATGCACTTATGAATGCAGTTTACTTCGGAAAATTTGTAATTCATTTAATTTGGAGTTTATTAATTTTTAAGTAGTGAAAAGAGTATTTAATAAGTTATTTGCAGACGATCATTAGCTTAAGATAGTTTAACATCAAAGTTTGTTTATATTCTTTGACTTGGTATAAAATGCAATTTTTCTCCATTTATTAATTTTGGCAAAAGTATAAATTTAAACATCAAAACGACATTCATTATCGGCCATTTTGAAAAAATGTCAACTAGCAAATAATGTCTCATATTTACTGGTCAGGCAACCAATCAAAATGCTTAAAAATCATTATTTACTAAACGAAATTATACTAATTCTTCATATCCTGCTCGACCTCATTCAATAATTGTTTTATATTCACCGAGACGAAGTTGAGGTGAACATTTACCATCATCACTGAAACTGAGGCGAATAATTGTTTTAGTATAATTTCTTTAGTAAAATTTACGCGTATAAAATCTATTGTCGTCTTTCATGAACACCGTTAACTTCTGAAAATTCGTAAGTAAAGACTAAAGTTTACTTGTAATTTTTAAATAGTGAAAAAAGTATTTAATAAGGTATTCACAGACGATCTTTTACCTCAAAATAGTTTAACATCAAAGTTTTTTTGTATTCGTTAAGTTTATATTAATGCAATTTTTCTCCATTTGCTAATTCTGGAAAAAGTATAATACATCAAAACGACTCTCATTGGCGGCAATTTTGAAAAATGCCAGCTAGTAAATAATGACTCATATTTACTGGTCAGGCAACAAATCAAAATGCTTTAAAACCATTATTTACTAAAGAAATTATACCAAATGATAATATGTACCATGTCGTAAATGTGAACAATTGAATTATTCACAATTCCATGTACATAAAACCATTTCCAAGAGGTATCCAAGAATTACAAAAGTTAATTGTTTTAACAGTCAATGAGTGGTCCGCTATACAGGCTGTCGCCAAAAATTGGAACCACTATTACGAAATTTACTATGTATTCTATACAAGTTCTTCGTTATTTTGAATAAATTATACTATTGCTATCTAGATGGTATCGGGTTTTTTTGGGACACTCTGAAATGTGCATAGTAAGTATCCTGTATATAACGCATGAAGCAACTGCAGGCCTGTACGTCCCTATCCATTACTGCAGCCTTCTTTATGTAGGTTTTTGATGCTGAAAGATTTGCTGACATCTTGGCTGCACCTGTCCTCAACCCCTCCTTTGCACAACGTAAAGTTTTAATTCTTAGGTCTGGAAGATCGTTAATATTCCATCACTGCGTAAGGCTAGCTAGTACCTTCGGACTATCTCAGATTCCCGATGTTATTAAAAAACCTTAAATCTATAGTTTGCTAGTTATTTAATCAAGCCATTTTGACCTTGCCCCTGGCTCATGCACTAGCTTTGCAATTATTCCATGCACCATCATTGGATTGGCTCAGACGACAAAACTGGTTGGTCGGTAAGAAATGCCTTAGTTGACTTCCGCAAGACATTTGACTTGGTAAACGCCAAACGCTAGTGACAAAGCTCTGTAGTTTTGGATGCACTATGGATTATTGACTTTCTGAGGAAGCTATGTTTTTCTTATTTATGAGCAATATGCCACGCGCTTTACTCAAAGACCCTATGTAATGCTAAAAAGCGGAAAGATTACTTGGTTATCAACCTTCAAGCCTAATTAAGTTATCATCAAAATATTTTTCTCTGCAGGTATCAAAAACTTTTACTTCAGCCTAGTACGTTCCACCATATTTGTTTCACCTGGAAGCAGAACATCCCTTTTTTTTTCTAAATGGTGATAATCTTAGTCTACATTTGGTAAATATGCCATCTAACCGCGCGCCTCTCTGCATACCTGTCGTATAGTTGACCAGGAACCACCATCTACACTATACTGTAGTTGGTATGTTTTCACCCAGTAGTTACGTTGATCTCCTTTTGTTTGATCTGCTCCTTGTGTTTCCACTGCAGTAATTTTGACTTTCCTTCCAATATCAATTTGAAGATGTTGGCTATGACTAGATGAACTAGGAATCCATCCACCTTCACTGTCTGTTTCTCCCTGCACATTGATTGTTTTTCTTCTGCCAATTCGAGCATGTTTTGCACCACTAAGTTGCGATTTTTGAGATGTCGCACTCATTTGCGAGTCAAAAATATGTCCACTTTCCACACCAAGGCTGCCAATACAATCTAATGCAAGATATATACATGAATTTTCACAGTCGACGCGGAATGGGTTTATTATTATACGGGTCTGAAATAACTTTTTGATTTGACGAGTATTGTTTAAAAAAGATTTCTGTATGCCGGTCTACTAATTTTCGTGCTCTAAAAAGATCAATCGTTTCATTTAAGATATGTGTTTTAACACAATTATAAACTTTTGTCTACTTTTTCCTTAGGATCATGGTAAAAATCCACATTTCGCCATCTTTCAATTTTAGCATGGTGTATTTTTAAAATAGTAACAATGCACTATTGAGCTACATAGGCCATGCATTTGACCTACAACTATCAAAAGTAAAGCTAATTATACTGGCAAATTTCCCTTTAGAGGACAGCTGAGTCTGTGTGATGCAAATCAGCTACGAAGTAGATAGTGGATTAACAAAGTCATCTGTGACAATTCTACGACTGAGTGTTCCCGAAAAGTGAATTTCGCCCTGTACAATCAGACTTCACATTCGATACCCATAGAAGCTATCCAGTTTATCATTGAATAAGCGCTGTATATAGTATCCTCAACCTCTTAGCATAATTGCCTGACTTTTATTTATGGTTTTGAGAAAACCCCAGAAAAAGCACTAGCACACAATGGAACATGATATAAAAGAAGTATCTCGTCACATGCTGTTTTAAAAAATGTTTTAAAACATGCTTTTAAAAATTTATTTCAGTTTTGTCAGAGTACCTTTTCTCATTTTTCTCAAAACCATGATAGTGGGTCCCTTGTATGTTTGTATGGTGATCATCAATCAAGGTATAATTTTGTGATAATTAACACCTGGCATTATTATTAGGACCATAATGAAGATCGGCCGAGTTTGAGGATCAAAAGCTTCGCGATGATAAATTTACGTGGCGTTTCCACAAAATTGTTTTGAATGAATTAGACAATTATTAAGAGGTCGACGAAATGTAGAGTGTAAGTGTGCTCATCCGCTCAATATTCAGTGTGCAAAAACAGTTCTTTCCTGGCGGCCTTCATAATTTTTAGTGGTGAAAAATTCGATTGCGAGCGACAATTTTCATTGAATTCGTATCTGCTTAATGACAATAATGGCAACACTCAAATCCTTTAGCATTTAGATTTAATATTGAGTGCACTGCAGTAATCATGGGAGATATTCTTCCGGCCGATGTGATTGAGCGAATTCTACACCATTGCAACAGCAATCTAAAATTTGTCCAATATTTTCTTGGCATAGGTGAGAAGGAGAAAATTCCTGATTCTTTAGATAAGTTTAAAACAGGCTTTAACAAGGCAGTTTTGCGCCGATAAGAGTAGTTAGTGCAAACTTACTTAATTCATAGTAATCCTTTAAACTTTTTTCATCTACGGAAACAGATACAATGTCACGATATGCTTTGCTCAAAAAACACTTCTTTGCAGCGTTATCGTAGTCAAACGATCTACAAGGGAAACTAGTTTCTTTGTAACAAGCTGCAGCACAAGCTTCTGGTGTGACATGCGTCAACATCTTCTCGTCGTTTGATGGAAGGTCAGCATGGAATACGGCTGTGAACCGTCGTAGTGAGGAGGAAACTGAAACATTGAAAACATTTAAATTTTATCATCATAATTTATGTAATTTGTGTACAAATAATACTTTGGGTTTTTGGCAAGACTTACAGAAAAAGTTATCAATGACCTGTTGGATTTAATATGCCACAATGCAAGTGATCTTTCTTGGTTCAGCGGCTGCGATAGATAAAGAATGGAGGGGCGGTCGAGGAGGGAAGGGTGTAATATTTATGTATTCATGTTCACGGATGCATTTATGAATAGTCTGCCGCCACTGTTATTAGAAAAGTTTGCAATTGAGTTTTTCAACAATAGCGACGCCATCTTGAATTTTGAGCATATCGCGGTGCATTGTGGTCTATCCAGGGTAATTTAACTGTTTTAAACCGCTATAAATAAAATATATGGGAGAGAACCGTTATTTTTATTATTGTAAATAACAGACAAATGCTCAGGGTAACTTATAGAACAAAGGAAACCCTAGGAAGATAAATAAATCCGAATGAAATTTATTACTTAAAGTCCATTACCCCATATGTGCACACTGATGGCATAAAGTGCTTCGAATATTGATTGACATATCCCCATTGTAACTAAGAAAACATTCATCGCAATATTTTTCCTGTACGGCGTATTCCTCTAACGATAGCGGCATTTACATGGTGGTTTTTACCCTGGATAGACCACAATGCATCACGATTCAAGATGGCGTCGCTATTGATGAATAGATTAATTAACATAAGGATATCGGTCCTTGAACTTTGTAACGTCATTAAGGCGAGTTTTAAAAATCAAAATTGTCGAATTGTTCTGAACATGCATGGGCTCAAATTAAAACAGTACTTTACGGATATTCATGCACGCTTTCAAAGTAACTTTCATACTAATTCTTCAAAAGCAAGTGTACATGTATAATTCACGATGCTGAATGCTTTCATCAGTACAGAATAATTATAGTTCTATATAATAATATTGAAACATCCAATTTTTATACCTAATCGTAAACGTGATGTACCAGTAAATTAACGCTAAGGACTGTAATATATTGTATCGTAGGAGCTAAGGAACATCAAAACTATCAAAAGGTCGGGGAAAAGAACAAAATATTCCGAAAAATAGAAATAAAAAGACACGCAAGAGCTGGCTAGTATCTAATGACTTGGCGACATCCACCATCTTCTATAGGTCAAGGCTAGGAAGCAATTTTGTGTCCCAATTCGTTACTACATTTGTAAATTCCGACCCTTGTGTATATAATTTTCACGTGACGTCACAAGAACTTAAAGTTAAAGCTAGCAAGTCTATTTTTCTGTTGTGTTCTTTACATCGTTAGTAAGAGCATCCATAAAAAATGTTTAGTTGATACGACTATTTTTCATCGAGTAATGGCACGTTGAAGAACATTATTGATGACGTCAGCATTTTTTGAAAGATGCTTAAAGGTGAACTCCACTAGTCCACTCCTAAAACAAGTTGTGTTTAAATAAAAGATAATACCTTCAATAGATAGTTTCCGAAATATCTCGGCCCAAATCGTTTTATTAAAAGAGAAATCGACTGTCAAAGTTTGCAATTTTTGCAAAATCCGACGCCATGTTGATCTTTTCCGTGCAGATGTGAATTTGGTCAGCGCCCTTATTTTTGACGTCATTGAGTGCTTCTGAACTGTTGTTGCTCTCGAATTGCAAGTATTTTGTATTAGATTTCATCATGAATGTCGATGCTGCACGTTCGTCGAGTGTTGTTTCATCAGATTCGGAAACTTCTAGTTCTTCAGGTGAGAGTTTAGGTGAATTTCATAGGAATATTTTACAAGGTGGCGAAGTTCTAGGCTATCAATTTAAACCTAGACGAGATAGTAACAATGGCAGTGGTGAATCAGCTGACATCGAAGACGACCAAAATATGTCTTCTGACGAGGACGAATCTGTCGTTCGTTTGGGCAACCTTGACTGGTAAAACATCATACTTCATAGTTTATATTGACAAATTGTATTTTCGTGTTCGTCAATTGTGTCATTCCTAGTAAAATGAATTATTAATACTAGGTGTTTATGCGAACATTGCCAGATAATGGATAGGGAAGAGGAATGCGTCTGTTGTCATTAAATCAAACAGGTCGCTAACAACTCGTATTTCTTTCCCAACAACTCCCCAACACCACCGCACTAGCTGACGGTACGCACAATGGCGAGAAATTTTGTGTTCAGGACCTTCATTATACTGTGCTTCCGTACTGCTGCTTAAAATCCAGCCAAGCAGCCTGTAAAACTCATCTATCTAAACAGACTGTGTGGAAACCTCAATTATCTATTATGCAATCATATGGCAGGGTTGGCTTAGTGTGTTCTATGACTTCTTGATTTTTATTAGCGACCTGTTCGATTTCATGACAACAGATGCATTCCTCTTCGCTATCCATTATCTGGCAATGTTCGCATAAACACCTAGTAATAATAATTTATTTTACTAGGAATGACACAACTGACGAACACGAGAATACAATTTGTCAATATAAACTATGAAGTATGATGTTTTACCAGTCAAGGTTGCCCAAACGAACGACAGATTCGTCCTCGTCCTGGTCAGAAGACATATTTTGATCGTCTTCGATGTAAGCTGATTCACCACTGCCATTGTTACTATCTCGTCTAGGCTCAAATTGATAGCCTAGAACTTCGCCACCTTGTAAAATATTCCTATGAAATTCATCCAAACTCTCACCTGAAGAACTAGAAGTTTCCGAATCTGATGAAACAACGCTCGACGAACGTGCAGCATCGACATTCATGATGAACTCTAATACAAAATACTTGCAATTCGAGAGCAACAACAGTTCAGAAGCACTCAATGATGTCAAAAATAAGGGCGCTGACCAAATTCGTGTTTGCACGGAAAAGATCAACATAACGTCTGATTTTGCAAAAATCACGAGCTTTGACAGTAAATTTCTCCTTTAATAAAACGATTTGGGCCGAGATATTTTGGAAACAATCTATTGAAGGTATTATCTTTCATTAAAACACGACTTGTTTTAGGAGTGGAGTTCCCCTTTAATCTGTGTTTCATGCCAAATTTGTACGAAAATGCTAGCAGAAATTAAGAATTATAGAAGCACTTAATTTTTAGCCGGCATATTGGTACACTAAATCGCTTTAAATTGGTACACCAGTATCCAGTGTGAAGGCCAAAAATGGCGTGCTTCTGTAAGTTTGACCACATCAGTTAGATTCTTCTTACAATTAGGTTAGATATTAGTTTTTAATTTATGCAAGCATTTTCAATCCAAATTTTGTGCGAAATGCAGTTTTAAACGTCTTTCAAAGTAATGCTGACATCAGCAATAATATTATAATCAAAGTACAATAACTCGACGAAAAATAGTCGTATCAACTAAATATTTTTATGGATGCTTCTACTAGCGATATAAAAAACACAACAGAAGGCCAGACTTGTAGCTTCAATTTTAAGTTTTTGTGACGTCATGTAAAAACTATCTATAGATACAGTAATGTTATTACCGTATCATAATACATAGTATATAATTTGCTACAATTTTAATTATTCTAGTGCATCCATGATAATGAAACTTACAATCACAAACATGCGATTTTGAACTCTTCCGATAGACTCCTTGCATACTTTCAACAAAGTCAGCCCAAGATATAACTACGTAATCATCTTTGGCATTGCTACAGCTCCCAGCCAGGTTATATATATCTTGCGGTGATAGAACTGTATTCCAGACTGTCATTTGACTCATATCACCTAGGAATGCTTCATACGAATTGTATGTGAACGTTTGTTCTTCTGGTTCCCAATCTTGCTCTTGAGCAAGCACAAACTGACCTCCACCTCTGATGTGATCACCTAAGTAGAAGAGACCGGAATGACGCATTCGTTTTAGATTAATAACCTCAAAACGTTTTCAAATGTACTGAGATGAATACGTTGAACATCGAAAATCAAGTCCCATTTACGCGACCAAATTTTCTTTGACAAATTTCATGTTTTAAATGTTTTTTGACTCTGTAAATTAAAAACTTACATGAAATCTAATTTACGCCGTGAAAAAAACTTTTGACGCATAAGTTTGCCAAAGACAATTTGAATGGTCGTGCAAAATGTCATACCTATTAATACAGCCGAAATATAAAGCATGTAGCGTTTGATCGCTTTAATGCGTGATGTTCGATCCTCTCTGGTTGTAGTTATTAGACTAATTGTTTTGCGCCCAATGTCTTTATCCGGCCGAAATTTTCACTAATTCCCTTTTTTAAATTCGAAATCAATGTTGGCACAGTTGCAAAGACCTTCCTAACTTCAGTGGAATTGTGGCGTTAATTGGCTGTAAAATATTGACAAATGTCGTTTGCAAATTTTGTATACTTTTGTATTACGCGGAAAAAACGTTGCCACAATTCCACATAGTGGTAACGCTTTTCCGTAATAAAAAAGTATACAAAATTCGCAATTGCAAACTTTACAGGACTACATTTTTCACAATTTACAGTATTTTGCAACCAAACTTAACAATTCTATGAATTTTAGGATGTTTTTTTTAGCTGTAGTAATTGATTTTCCGAATTCAAAAGTTTGTCTAATACGTGAATGGTCCAATCTATCGTTCCAGTAACTCCCATGCTCAAAGCTTAAATCCATTCTCTATTTTTTGTTGCTGTTGAATTCCATTTCTAGTGCATGTAAATCCCAGCCAAAAATAACACAAATCTTAACTCTCATTTTTCTCGACACTCTAGCAAAAATAATAAAGAAACAATTTCAATATATTCAGCATCTTTATGTGGCCCTTGTGGAATTTAAAATCTTAAACGCTAGAATTTGGAATAACCGGTCCCACAGCGAAAAAGATACTATTGACGGTTAAAAATGGATCAGTTAAATGTAAACCTTTTGCAATTGGATCTTCTGCGCGGCTTGCTTCCTTGCCATCGCGATAGAACACCCAGATACCATCAGTGCTACGCCAGGTTATTGCTACATGATGCCATTTCCCGTCGTTTAATTCGCCGCCAGTAATACCAGTTTGGTTATTAATTTGAACACCTAAATTGCCATAATCCTTGAGGACTAAAGCGTTTTCCTGTAAATAATTTCCTAATTTGACTGAATAAGATAATGGAGTGCCTGCATTGGTTTCATCTGCTGTTCGTATCCAAAAGGCGACTGTAAAGGCGTGTAGATCTTGGTACAATGAACGCCTCGAGAATGTTTTGATTTCTGATGTTGTGAATGTCAGGTCGTAATCAGAATCATATTCTAAAAAACAAGAACACTTTTTTGAATTGACATTAGTTACATTTTGGTTGTTTGTGAGCAGCCCCCATATAATAACAACCTGAGTTCGCACAAAATCATCCATTCTATTTAAAGGACGGTGTAAAGAAATCGATTCACTTCACATATACACTTTAGCACATAAATTTAAGAATATGCAGGCTCCAGTCAATGTTTGGCAATTTTTTACCAAATGCTAGACCTGAAATTCATAGTTGGGTTACACATAAGTTAGTAGAGAGCTTAAGCAAGAAACGTTAAATTTTTTTAGCAAACACGACGCGGCGTCGACGAGGACATAAAAATGACGTGTACAAACAACAGTTATCTACTTCCGGTTTGATCTAGAACGTCAGATCTGTCTTTTTTGCAAACATTTTTGTGTTTTCATCCCGCCTGCTTTTTTCGTCGGATATTTCAATCAGTTGTCAAGATATGGGTAAAAATGCTTTCTAAGGATGACCTTGTGTTCCTGAAGATTGTGTCTGAGCAGTCAACAATTACTGGTAAAATAAGCTGAAAATATGTTGCTGTTTTTAGGAGGCGAATTTTGTCACAGTTTTCGGAAAAAATACAAAAGCTTAAGGTCATTTTTCAAGGTAAATGCTAACAGTTCAGGGTGATTCGATCAGGTGTATCGGTTTTCAGAATAATATAGCCTGTCAGTGATTATCTGGTGACACTTGAAATGAAATGTTTTCAGTAATTGTCCGGGGGTTTTTCTTTAAAATTGTCAAGGAGGAATTGGTTTTGATAATGACAGTTCGAAAGAATTTCCGATCTTTTGTTAAGTAGGTTTCCTTCTTCATGGAAAATTATGTGGTATTTTTCTGAAAGGCAAAGCTGGCATGTTCTTGTTCCCTTTTTGTAGGGCGGTGATATGTTAATTGACCACGAGACATCTATTGCATCGATGCTTTTGTCCTTTAAGTTTCATATATATTTCGATAGTTCAGTGCTGTTTGCTTTACTCCGGTGGCGTTGTGAATTGCGATGTTTGTACAACCTGTTTTTAAATGTTCGTTCTGTAAGTCCTATGTAGCATTTTCTTTCGCTGTTTTTCCTGTTTGTCGCTTGGGCTATGCATATATATATATATATATATATATATATATATATATATATATATATATATATATATATATATATATATATATATATATATATATATATATATATATATATATATATATATATATATATATATATATATATGTGTGTGTGTGTGTGTGTGTGTGATGTGCTAGTTTTGGTTAGCGAAATACAAAAGAGTGCTCAATGACATATAGACAGAGCGAAATGTATAATTGTGCAAAATACCTCGAAAACTTACCACTACAGTCTGTTTCATCCAAAGGGAATCTTCAGGTGGTAGACAAATTTCGAAAATGTGCGAGCTTCTTTTGTGCTCAAGGCGGAAACGTAGGCGCGTAGGTGGTTGAATAGCATGCTTAGGTTGTTTACCTGAAATCTGCTTTTGTGTTGGCAGGCCGAAACCATTTCCGATCTTTTGTTAAGCAAGCAATTGTTTTTTTCTTTCAAAATACTAATTTTTTCCTCCAAACATAAATTACATCTTTTGGATCCTCCCGTGTAAGAATTAGACTTTTTTATTATGGACCATTTTATGGTGAAATCTTTTTTTCTTTTGCTTTAAGTGCCAAACGTGTTTCGAAAGTTCCGTCTCGTTCGAATATTTTTTGTATGTGAAAGATTTGATATGATTCCTGTATCGATCTTTGAATGTGTTTGAGGTCATGCCAATGTAGTGCTTTGTGTCCTGTGTGTTGCCTGTAAAAATTGTTGCTTTGTATACAATGTCCTTAACGAGAAGTACAGAAAATTCAATAATGAGAAGCACAGAAAATTCCTTTTAATTAATTTTTTAAATATTTGTGTTTTCAACGCCCTTTCCCTCCAAAATACTGTATAATTCTTCGTGAAGTTCATCAAACTTTTCGCACATTCCGCCATTTTTGGTTACGAAAACTTGCCAATCTGTGCTTGCATGTACAAGCGTTGCCATGACAGCGTGAGATATATAGCATATCTCACTTTAAAAGTGAGATACCTGGCGAAACCACCTTATCACGTGGTAGAAATTCGATATTTTGATTGGAAAATTTTAATTTGAGGTATATGTAGCTTTGCGATTGCTTTAACAGGCTATATAACATGTAGTTACCTTGTTATTAGTATTAAGCATGAACATTACACTAACAAACCTTTATTACAAGTTTTTCCGCCAAATCTCGGAGGACATTGACATTCGAAAGTGTTTCCTTTTTCCACACATTCTCCTCGACGACATGGACTACTGGGACAATGGAGTGCACGAATCTCGCAATTTACTCCGGTATATCCTGTGAAACAACTACAAATGTAGCCATTGACTTTATCTTCACAACTAGAAAAGAATAAATATGGTTGTACTTATGTACAATAATTTATATACGATAATATCCCCATTTATTCATCGATGTTCAGTATAAAGAGTTTAATAAAGAAAAATACAGTCCGAAACAATCGATAAAAATTCTTTAAATTTTCGTCTGATATTACCTAAATCGATACCTACAAGGACGGATGTCGGCAATACACTATGGAGCCAAATTGCTAAAACTATAATCTACTGTGCCCGAGCCAGCGGCGAGAAGCGCCACTCGGGACGTACGGCCGAAGCAAGGGTTTCTAATTTCGCACGGCTACTTACACCCAGGGAATCGAAAGAAAAATTGGCATTAAATATTAATGCTTTATGAAAACTATAAGCTTAACATGCATTATTCACAACTTTTGTGGCGCTTTGTTCGATTTCGAGTGGTTTTCGGCACTGACTTTTTAGGCACATGTGGTACTGGTATAAATAAACGACAAGGCAGGTGACTCGGCAACCAGTGTCCTTATTCAAACGCAAATATCTCGAGGTAAACACGCTCCCTGCGAAAACAAATACAATCACAGCAAAGCCGAAAGATACTTCTACACGCTCGACGCAGCTTTCATGAAGTCGAACAGATTTTAATATAACCAGGTAATAAAATGTGTTATGGCCTGGTTGCTAAGGACGCTATGTGTCCATACCAGTGAACTCTAAATTAGGCTGGAACGATAACTTGACCGCCATCTTTGAAGCCAAATTGGTTATCAATAGGTTATCAAGTTCAGTCCTTTTCTATTGTATCTCTCGGCGCGGTTGACACCATTTTTCTGGGAATGTACCGATATTTGAAGTTTTTATTTTGATTTAAGAGGTAATTTTATGGTTTATGAACGTATAACCCAGTTTGCGATACAGTATAGCAAATACCTCGAGAAAATAGTACTACGACTGTTTACGACATTTGTAGTTGTTGCCGCCATCTTGGTTTCACCCAAACGTAGGGTTTCTGCCTGGAGTTATCATTCCAATATTTATAGAGTTCACTGGTCCATACTCATGTCGCCACAGATTGCTGGAGAATAAAAAAAGTGGCAAATATCGTTGATTATCTCTTCGTATGCCGCAGAATTTGTACGACCGTACGAAAAACTGCATCGAGCGTGTAGAGCTATCTTTTCGATGGGAGCGTGTTTACGTCGAGATATTTGCGTTTGAATACGGGCACTTCTTGGCCGAGTTACGTGACTTGAACGTCATTTATTATACCAGTACCACATGTGCCTTAAAAGTCAGTGCCCAAAAACAGTCGAAATCGAGCTTCTGCGTAGAACAACTTCAAATTATTCGCTACTTGCTAATGTTTCCCGACATGTTATCGTTTGAAAATACAATTATACAGTTCTATTTCTCCCTGTCTTATTTTAAACAATCCTTCTTTGAGAACAACGTCAATATCTCCCTTGTTTAACGACAGAAAGTAATTTAAACAATTGCTTAGCTAGTTGATTTATTTTGCGATATTTCCATCTGCCAAATATGTCTTAATTATTCAAAACCGATTATCTTATGGCCAACAAAGATTCCATAATTATAGCACAAGAAACGCGATTTATTTCTTTTCAAAAAATGCAATACAAAAATGCACAGGACGAAAAAACGAATTTGCATCAAATTTGCCTGGTGCAAATATGTTGCAAACATGAAATTTGCAAAGCCTTGCAACCAGTGCAAAGGTGGCAATGGCCGAATTTGCACAAAAAGGGGCAAATTCGGCCATTGCCACCTTTGCACTGGTTGCAAAGCTTTGCAAATTTCATGTATACAAAACGATGTAACTTGTATATCCTTGCACCCATTGATTCCTTTAGTTAACGAGCGTATATTTATTATAATTTTAAAATTATAATAAATATACGCTCGTTAACCAAAGGAATCAATGGGTGCAAGGATATACAAGTTAGATCGTTTTGTATATTCTTTTGCATTTGCTCAGAACGAAAATGTTAAAGTATTTCTTTTATGCTGATATAAGCAAACAGAATTCTTGCTATTTAAATAAAAATCAATTCTAAAATGTATTAAGGCAAAAAAATATGTACTTACCTTCCGTTCTCCCCACAAGGATCACTAGAGCAATCATCGATATTGATCTCACATTGATCACCCTTATACCCAGCAACACATTCACAAGCAAATCCATCAACTTTATCTCGACATATACCACTATTCACGCATGGCTGTGAAGCACAGTCATCTCTGTTCACCTCACAGAACCTTCCTGTCCAACCATTTTTGCACTTGCATTCATAAGATCCTGGTAGTTCGACACATTCAGCGCTGTTTTGGCAAGGGTTACTTCCACACTGCGGCAATGGTTTGTCACAATTAACCCCTGTCATTCCAGGTGCACAGAGACATTTATATCCATTGATCTAAAATGTAACGTAGCTCAAACTCAAACCAGGGCTAGTAAATTGTCAGAATAATTAAGTCAAACTATGGTTAGTGCCAAGCCAATCTATCCTGAGTGCCGTTAAGACATTGAGGCTTACTTAATTTGTGATCGCTCAATCCTATATAAACAAAAAGCTGGAAGAGCAAAGAAAAACAAATGACATTGTTGAAGTTATATGTAAACAACGAGTTTGAGTGTTTCATCAGGGGAACCAAACACGAGAAAACGATATGAAACACGAGCGCGAAGCGCGAGTGTTTTATTGTTTTCGAGTGTTTGGTTCCCCTGATGACACACGAGAAACGAGTTGTTTACATAACATCTCAAACGAAAACATTTCATTGGCTGTTCAATTTATTAAGCGCTAACGGGGGACCTATGAAAGTAATTTGTTTTTGTCTTTGTGAACAATGGAGATAAGTATTCTACTTCCTGCTTTTGTAAGTTAATTTCTATAGTCCATTGTAAGACAGAAATGTGTAGGGCATGTAGAATTTATTACAGACCTTGATCATTTGAACATGAGCGAAGAGGGAGTAATTAGGATGAATTTTTAATTATGATTTCAGTTATTAGATTAAAACCGTTTTTGATCTAACAACAGTGATGGTATATGATTTTTAGCGTGTTTCCTTGGGTATCCAACGTCAATCATGTGACGAATTAGGGCGAGTTCATTCGCTAATTTGCTCATGAATTATTAATGAGTTGGAGATAGAGCAATGAAAAACAAAGATAATTGTTGAAAGAGCAAAGAAAAACAACAGCACTGTTAAAAGAGCAAAGAAAAACAAAGGGCATTGTCCAAACAGCAAAGAAAAACAAGAGCCTGAAAAACAAAGAGCATTGTTGAAAGAGCATAGACAAACAAACTGTGGCGAAGCCAGCCCGACATTTGGTCATGCAAATGCAAATTTTTCAGTGTTTATAGACCGTATAAGGATCAATTTCTAAAGAAATATGAATAATGATAATGATTTAAATTGGCATAGCATGACCAAATTGTCGGGCTGGCTTCACTACTGCGAACAAAGGGCGTTGCTGAAAGAGCAAATGAAACAAAGAGCATTGTTAAAAGAGCAAGGAAAAAAACGAGCATTGCTAAAAAAGCAAAGGAAAATAAGTAGCATTATTGAAAGAGCAAAGGGAAAAACAAGTAGCACTGTTAAGAGACCACAGAAAAACAAAGGGCATTGTTGAAAGAACAAAGAAAGACAAAGAGCATTGTTAAAAGATCAAAGAAAAGTAAAAAGCAGGGTTGAAACAGCAAAGAAAAACAAAGAGCATCGTTGACATAGCAATGAAAAGCATAGATAATTATTGGAAGAGCAAAAAAGAAATAAAGCAGCATTGTCGAAACAATAAATAAAAACAAAGAAACTTGTTAAAAGGGCAACGAAAAACAAAAGGCGTTGTTGAAAGAGCAAAGGAAAATAAGCAGCATTGTTAAAAGAGTAACAATAAACACAGTAAAACTATTGTCTGATTGCATTGCAAACTAAAAAAAATTTGCTAGCGCCACCCCCTCCCCCCCTCCAAATGGATATTTGAGTTCATGTTTCATAGTCTCGCCTACCTTGTCCACACATTCAGCACTGCTGTAGCAGGGACTTGTATGGCATAGACCAACTTCGTCATCACAGTTCTCACCACGAAACCCAGCTTTGCAGTCACATTGATAACCATTCTTTGCGTTCAAGCAATTTCCACGATTATTGCAGGGGTTGCTGGCACAATTATCAATTTCTAAATAAATGATTCTCATTTAAATATATTTTTACAATGTACGATTGTTTTTTTCAGGATGACCTAAAAAACGTGGAACCTTTAAGAAATTAACTATCTATAGTCTTTCCAAATAGTCCTGCAGATAGGGGTACCAAAAAGCATGTTTACTTACCATATCCAGGGACAATTTCATTTAGGTTTTATCTTGTTTCTTTAAGGTTAGTAAGTATGTTTCTGAATGTTGGCCGCATTGAAATTTCTTGTGGGCTCTTGCAAACACGTTTTTCTACGATATTAGCTACCATAAAACTGTATTACTGTCAAAAAAGGTGATATTTCAAATTCAATTTTAGAAAAAATAATATAACTTGTATCAACAGAAAGCTCGTAAAAAAACTAAATATACGACATTTAAATCGCCACCCTCATTTTTCCAATTCTTAGTGAGGTATCAGCCTTTGAAGGCATATTTTTATACTAGTGCCCAGTATTTTTGCGCGATTTTAGCATTTTTTCGTAGTTTGAAGGGTCAATATTCTGATGATGCAAGTAATTTTTTCTAAAATTGAACTCAAAATATCGTCTTTTTCGACAGTAATCTATTTTATAGTAGTATCGTGTTGGCAAGAGCCCACAAGAAAATAAAACGCGGCCAACGTTCAGAAAAATACTTACTAACCTTACAGGAACAAGATAAAACCAAAATGCAATTTCCGCTCGATATGGTAAGTATATCGGCCTCTAACTGCCGGACTATAATTCTTATTGGGTTGAATGGAATATATAATTATACTTTAATATTCCCGTTTTATGTATAATATATTACTTGTGCTTTAGCTACAACTAATCAAATCCATTCAAAGAAACATTTCTGATAGTGATACTCTCCATTGTAATGCACACAATAAAAGCAGCCGTATTGTATTGAACACATTAGTTCTATGGAAATCAATGGTTGTATTTTGCCATTACAGTCACTGGTGTTTGTGACTGATTTATATTAGTTTTTACGGGTTTTACCAGTCCCACTATTATTTCCGTCTGCGCGAGTAACACAATTTTAAAAGTAATATTATGATTTATAAATCTTAGTTTCTATTTGGTCATTACTGTTGTAGCAAATCATTCTAAAGGATGTGATATTGCCTACATTCATGGGCTGTATTTAAATTATAATTAAAATACACGTTCTCTGACTAAATGTATTGTTAAACGAGCTTCGAAACACCTAACTACGGTCTTCGACGGGTTAAAGTGAAATAAATTATTCAAAAACGCGTGTGTTGAAATATAAATCTAAATGTCGCAAGACGTAATTAGCAATTACGTATTTTGTTAACAAGCATTGCATATTGTTTTGGAAGCGGCTTAGAATTATCGTCAGAATTTGTTATTAAAGCAGTATGCCAAGATTTTAATGTTTTTCATGTCTGGTAGTTACCACCATCAATTACTTTCCCATTTTCAAAGTCAATTATATGATCGTAACCCCATGCATGCTTAGATATGTTTGAGCCCTTTTTACAGTTCTTTACATTTCAAATACAGTAGAACTCCGTTATCTCCAACTCGCTTATCTCGAACTCCCCGCTATCTCGAACCTCAACCAATTTCCCATGGATTTACCAATACTATTTATAGTATTTTTACTCGCTTATCTCGAACTCCCCGCTATCTCGAACAAATTTTAGATTCCCGTAATTAAATTTTACCCGGTTATCTCGAATTGTGATGTAAATATTGATTGACAAAGAGCAGAAAATGTCAGAATACTCCAGGAAATTGTATATAATATGACTGCATTAATAATTATTTCTATTATTACAGCGCTACATTTGTTAATTATATGCTCAATAGCTGCTATTGTAATACATCAACGAAATGTTTCCTTCCTGTGAAACGAAGTATGCAAGGATATCAATTTATCACGCATATATTTCAAATTGGGAACTAAACACTTACATTATTGTCAAGATATGTTTTCACAAATAAACATCGTATTAACGGGTTATCACGTACTATCTGTTATTTCTTTGTAATTCGACACTGATCGGTTATCTCGAACCCCTGCTATCTCGAACTTTTTTGTATTTCCCTTGACAGTTCGAGGTAACGGGGTTCTACTGTATGTTCCTTTTTCCGAGTTTGGAAAGATCTTCCTGTTTCACCAACATATAACCATGAGAAATCAGAGCAAGGTATATTATAGATGACATTGGTCCGTTGTTCATGGGGGGAATTTGTGCTTAGGGGAAGCATAGTTGATACACGGAGATGGTTAGGAAAGCCGGCAAACTTCAAAGAAAAAAAGCAATAAATAAACATGGAAGTTGAACATGTTTTTCACCCTGCACAATTTTTTTGTAAATAAGAAATAACGTTTCAGCAATAAGCCAGAAATATTCCACATCAAAAACTGGTAAAAGTATTTCTGTGTTGGTAATATTTGTTGAAAAATATAGTTCTGGAAAGCAAAACGAACACTTAGTTACCATTCTCTTTCAGGGTGCAATGTAATTTGACATAGGTAGTACAATAGACTAAACCGTGACTCCGTAACCGTAACACAAAAGGTCTCCTAACCATCTCCCTCTATAAACTCCGGGGGAAGGGAGGATTCTTCGTAGCGTTTGTAATGGTTTAGTCGTGACCCTAATGTTCTGTTTATGTAACATGCATACAGTAGAAGTGCATCAATTATTCCATTATGTACGTTTTCAGTTATGCGTTTGAAGAACTGCCTATGCAACAGGTTCCTCAGGTGAAGGTACGAGAGTGTTAAGAGTCAAATCTCTTATAGTTTGTTTGACGATTTTCTTCAGGATATCCGTTACATTTTAAATGTAACAATTCAGTATAGTTTTGAACACAGTTTTTATCCTTATTCTTGATTAGGAGAGTATTTCTGTGAGATATTGGTGTTATATAGAGCTGGACCAATGCAGTTGACAATAGGTCGCAACGGTAGCCATCTTTGTGTTGTTTTACCGAGCCGCGAATAGTTGGTGCCAAGCCATCGGAAGGGTGTAACCTTCTATAAGTTCTGTCATCCAGTTTATTTTCATTCTTTGCAGATAACAACTTCGAGTTGAGTTCTCGTTCAACACGACTAAATGGGTTTTTTGTTACTGTTTCATACGTTGTTTTAAGTCATCAAGTAGAGCTTGCATTTTTTTATTATAGTGAGAAGGCTCCACCACGACGAAGCAGTTACCCTTATTTGCTTTCAGTATTACAATTGATTCAACTTTCTTCAAATCAGATAAGACTCTTTTTTCATGTTTGCTGACGTTATTTGCTGGGAGCTGAGCTTTGTTGACAACACTTGCGGTAACATTGCAGGCGAGTTCTTTCCAGCCATCAGTGAGGTTTTAAAAGCGGCTTCAATGTTGGCGACAATCTCTTTGTATGGGATTTTTGATGGGGCAGGTGCAAATTTCGGACCTTTTGCAGAACTTCGACTTTAGTCTTGAAAGAAGTCTCGAAGAAATGTTCACAACCCATTTCGCGTTGTCTACGTTGTTTAAACTGCGGTATCCATTCGCCAGGTTATTTATTTGCGTGTCTTTCATTAATATTATTGAGGACGGAAAGAGCTGGTGTGTTTAGGAATTTTTAGATACACTCATATATATAACACGACAAGGTAATGACCTCAAAATTGACGTGTTCAGGAAACCTACACATACAGTACAGATAGGTATCTCCACTTTAATTCACACCAAGACATAAAACACAAAAATTAGCACGGCTAGAACCCTTATATACAGGGCACAAACATTACCAAGGACACATAACAGCAAGCAAGACGAACTCAACCACATAAAAACGACTTTAAAATACAAGCGATATCCGGAAAAAATCGTCAAGCAAACTATAAGAAATTTGACTCGTAACACTTTCATACCTTCACCTGAGGAACTTGTTGCATGGACAGTTCTTCAAATGCATAACTGAAAACGACAAGCCAAGTGGGTATGTAACTTTATCGTACGTAAGTGGAATAACTGATGCACTTCGACACATATTACATAAGCAGAAAATTGGGGTCACGACTAAACCATTACAAACGCTACAAAGAATCTTCTCTTCCCCTAAGCAGCAAAAATATAGTTAAGCATGCATGGGATTACGATCATATAATTATGCTATGCTTGTTAACAAAATATGTAATTGCTAATTACTTTCTGCGACATTTAGCTTCATATTTCAACACACGCGTTTGTAAATAAATTATTTCACTTTAACCCGTCGAAGACCACAGTTAGGTGTGTCGGAAGCTCGTTTAATTTAGTCAGAGAACGCGTATTTTAATTATGTCTCAACCTGGACACGTTATCCCCATATTTTCTTTTATTTACATTGTCAGTTTATAATCACATTAATTGTAGATTGACGTGCATATTATACCTTTAAGTTATCTCACTGGTCACTTTGATATATTCTCGACATTCCTGGCTAAATGGAGACTGGGCAATAAATCTTGCTTTCGCACATGCATGCTGACTTTTGCAAAAGGGGAAATAAGATCCGACTTTTGTGTCGCAAACTGTAAACATGAAGCCAAGTATTCTACTTAATGAGGTCACTTACCCAGGCAATATGATTCGCTCTTAGCCCCAGGTCCATAAGTTGACATTTTCCCTTTACAAGGGAAACAACTCAGTTTTCCTTCTTTGGGTTGATAATATCCTTTCTCGCAAGGCTGACATGGTTCAACACCACTTGCTGAGTACGTACCAGGAGCACATTTCACTAGAATGAAAGGCATGATGTCATACACCACTACAATTAATTGTTGTCATTTATATGTTTAACGTGATTAAAATTTTGGTCATTTTTTGATGGTTGATGTAATATTCACAATCTGGTCAGTAGCCGTCCTGCACCAGTGTATACAGACACGAGTGGTTTGCACGAATATCTGCGTGCAGTGGCACGGAACGAACACAAATGCTGTAAATTACTTGTAAAACATCATAAAACAGCCATCTTCTCAAATGACGTTTAAAAAATAAATGTTAAAGGCTTAAAGAGTTACGAGAATGTTTACGCAAATCAGAATCGTTCCGTATCAGTGTATACTGACACCGATTAAAGATGTATTTCTTTTTTATTTTATCATGAATTACTCATGAATAAATTTATATACAGGTTTCTAAACTGGTTGAAGAAACACAATCAGGCAGCAGACTAACAATAACAAATTATTAGTAACCAATGTGCAGTACATGATTTGCCGCGTTGGCCAGGCTAGAAACGGTCTTGTTTGGTCGATGTGTGTGGTTGTAATGATCTCGTATGAAATATATCTCAATGGGTAATACAGCTATTTCAATTAAGATTGCCTCAAAGCAAAGCGAAAAAGTCCAATACAACACAAAAAGCTTGCTGGGAATCGATAGTAAATCACCATTAATATTTCTTGCGAAATCCAGCATGCCTTTCGCGCTTGTATTCGCCCTTTCCGATTTGCTCTGCAACAATTTTAATTGAATTAGCTGTATATGTCTTAACAAGGAGTGGAAATCATACACACGTCAAAGTTTTATTTAGAGCTGAGGCAATTGAGAAAAATTCAACCATATAATTATCCAAGTAAGAAATAAATTAATCCATGCATTTCCGATGCCGGTTCAAATGCTCCTACCAATGAGCTACGGACATAAAATTAACGATCAACGTCGAGTGATGTAAGAAAATTCAAGTGTTAGACAATTTACGAAATAAGTCTTCCTATACGAATACAATATATAATATACTAACTTCCACATTCCTCTAGCTTTACTGCAGCAGGCAACACAGTTCCAGTTCCAGTTGGGCATTTTTTACACGAAGTCGCAAATATATCCGAGCTGTACTGACCAAGAGGACAAGGACGACAAGGTGCAATACCCGTTTTAGAGTAATAACCATCCTTGCAAATTTCTGAAATGGAAACATCAAATAATCATTAAACTTATTTAACCTTCTTATGACATTTTAATAATGTACAGTGACTTTCCAAAAGTTTAAATACAGCTCAAGCATTTGAATGATTTTCAAAATTTGCGATATTTACATTTCTTCGTAAAGTCTTGATTGTTTTTCATAAATTAATTTGTGTAAAAGTCTCATAAAAAGCAAAAAAAATGGAATGTGTACCTAAATAGTAGGTGTTTGCCCGTTTTAGGTAAATTGGTCTTGTAAGACACGCCATGTTCTATTACCATTTACCTAGTCTGCTTGGAACAGGAGATTGATGGAGTTGTATTTAACCTTTCAGAGAAACACTGAATTTTGGTACATTGTAAACTATACAGTATATTAATAAAGACAACTTCAAAAAAAATTATTATCTTACTCAAAGGATTAGTTTTTGAAAAAATAAAACAGAATAGAAACATAGTGTGACAGTACATAGTCTTTAAAGAGCACCCAATCAAAACCTTGTAAGCTAGTCAAATGTTTGCATCCCGTAATTGGAATTGCAAAGGTTAGGGTCTGGAGAAATTCAAATTTTCTTCGAAGGGAAAGGAATTCATCACGAGACAACTGTACGTCATTCTCCGCAACAGAATGGTATCGCCGAAACGATGAACAGGAGGACTCTTCAGAAAGCAGCTTTATGATTGATCTTAAATGCAGGATTTTCTAAGAATTTCTGCGCTGAAACAGTCTGTTCAGTAGCATACATAAGTAATCGAGTCATCACAACAGCAACTGGAGTCACTCCATATGAGCCATGGTATAGTAAGAGACCGGGTGTTTCAAATTTCCGTGTTTTTGGTTATACTGTCTGTGCTCATGTACCAGATTCCTCACGTCATGAAGTTCGATCTGAAATCAGTAAAGACGTTATTCGTCTCACCCGGCTATAGTATTACCCAGAAAGGGTATGGAATGTACGATGAAGACAAAAGAAAGACCTTTATCCTAGGCCGTTTGCCGTAGTTCGAAAATGTGGCTAGAAAACAAATTTCATTAAGCATGTCGTAGAACTGAGGTAACTTTGCAGAATATAACTTTTTCAAACACGGGGAGTTCGAATCTGAAAAGTTCCCGCTCCTCTGACCCGCAGTTTTTTCATAAAATCCATTTTAATTCTGACTCGTTCAAATAATCTCCCGCCATTTTGAATTCTTCAATATTCCGTTTGCAATCGCTCAGAATGGTGATTATTCCGTCCCAGATCCCTCAACTCGCGGTAAATTGTCATTCTAACCGATGAAATTGCTAAAATCATTAATTTTGTAAACACATGGCTCCTTACAAAGCTGCTAGTCATGTTTGTGTGTGTGAAATGTGAAGTCCATTTCCACGGCAAATGCAGAAATAAAAGAGCTACCAAAAGGGATATATTAGCAAACATTACTGAGACATAAGAAAACAGTGCTTAAACCTATTTTTATCATATAGAACACTCACAGAAGTCGACGATTCAGGTAGTATAAGTAAACTTGAGAGACCTAAAACCACCCTTGCCAATGCTGGTCGAAATCGTTTGTCAGAGGAAAGCATCGGCCAACCAAAAAACTATGACTAATAATAAGTTATCAGCAGTGTTGTGCTTGAGAGCCAAGTATAATTCCAGCAAAAATGTTGCCTTTGACCAAAAATAGGTAAAATCAATAATAGTCCACCTTCATCATGCATTCATTAATCGTACATAACCTCCTAGGATAAATAATTAGTTAACAATTTTAAAGTATGAGAGACTTTTGCAAGAATTGTTTTCAAGTATTCATTAAAGTTTAACGCTTGAAACTTCTGTTTTTAATGTTTTGTTCCTCACTTTCCAATAATATTATTAGAACTACAAATAAAATATATATTGTCTTTAATATTAATGTGTCCACTTCCTTTAGCACACAAGAAACATGAGGTCTGAAACACCAACAGTAACATGCACTAAAACACTTATCAACCTAAGTTGAAAATAAACCGATAGAACAATCTTCACTAAAGGGGGTTTTCAACCAAACCTCCATAAAAGAGATACAATTTATAGCTCATCAAGTGACCATTAATTTCACTAAGAGGCTGCTCAATATATATAAACAATGCCTGTTCAATATATATAAACAAGGTGACAAAATAGTGCACCAAATATTGTTTTTACAATGGAGTGTTATTGCAGCAGTTGCGATATCACTGGTGGGGTAATACCCCCCAGTTACAAGTTGCAAGAGGGGTATCTCTCAAACCAATAGCTAATTAAATTTTCGTGAAAGGTATCTAGAAGTGTGAGGTGTTTCCAACCTATGCGTTACATTAGAACCACATATACAATTGACCCTAATAACAACTGATTTTAAAAGGGAATTGTTGGTATCCCTTGTGTGCATTCTCTTCTACTCTTGGCAGGCGAAGTGAAAGCCCTAGTAGGAGTCTTGTTCCTGTTTACCAAAATAATCGAGTTTTTTTTGTATCAGAAAAAAACAGTAGCAGCTCTACAGTTCTATGCTGGCTATGAAAAGCATGCTATTTTTATACTTTTATCATTATGTTATACCCAAAATCAGAAATCGCTTTTAATAGTTACTGTTTGAGATACTATGTTGCATTGTGACAACTTCCATTCAAGGTAACCCAGATTGAAAATGAGCCAGATGGAACTGTCATATCTCACATATATGTCTAGATTATGTTTCAGATTGAGCAAATTTTGGGAAAAGATGGATAAGGACAATTAATCCATTACCTTTTCAGAACTTGAAGTAGAATGGCGTGCAGTTTGGGTGATCGACTTTCCCTGAATTTAGATTATCTTCTATTTGCCCGTTGCTTTCCTATTACAAACGTTTTCGTCCAGCATTGGCAAGGATGGTTTTAGCTCTCTCATTAAAGGTTACTTGTATTATAGTAAACTTGTCTGAATAGTAGACGTCTGCGAGTTCTGTTTATGATAAAGACGTATGTAAGCACTGCTGTATTATGTCTTAAAATTTTTTGCTAATATCTCTTCTAATTTCTTCATCTTTGCCGTGGAAATGGACTTCACATATACAAACATGAGTTAAAAAATTAATGATTTTAGCAATTCCATCGTTTAGGATGACAATTTACCGCGAGTTGAGGGATCTGGGACGGAATAATCACCATTCTGAGCGATTGCAAACGGAATATTGAAGAATTCAAAATGGCGGGAGATTATTTGAAGCGTGTCGAAAGAGTGAGAATTAAAATGGATTTTATGAAAAAACTGCGGGTCGGAGGAGCGGGAACTTTCCAGATTCGAACTCCCCGTGTTTGAAAAAGTTATGTTCTGTCAAGTTTCCTCAGTTCTACGACATGCTTAATGAAAGTGCACGTTATCGGGTCACGGCAAACGGCCTATCCGTCGAGATGTTATCTTCAATGAAACTGAATTCGGACGTACGAACAGAGTACAATTGGAGGTCGAAGAAGAGAATGATTAGTGCTCGGAGGAAGAATAAGTAAAGAGGAAATCATCTGATATTGGATGTTTAGCGCAAGAAAGAAGGCCACCAGTTTATTATCATGATGAATACGCTCGCATCACAACAGCAAAGCATACAGCCCTCACCGACAACGTTGAAAAAGCTCTCCAACGTGATCATGCAGAGAATTGGAAGGCAGCTGTAGATTCGGAACATCAATCTCTACTGGGAAATTAAAACCTGGGAGCTTGTCGAACTCTCATTTGGACAAATGGTAATTACTTGCATATGGATATTTAAAGTCAAACATGATGAAAATGGAAAGATCGAACAGTTTAAAGGACGCCTCAAAGCGAAAGGCTTTCTTCAAAAATTCTGGGTCGAATTTGAAGAAACATTTTAACCTGTCGTTCGCTTCACATCTATCCGATGCCTTTTGGCGTTTGCTGTTTCCAGAAATACGTTTATCCATCAAATGAATGTTGTTACCTAATTACCTCTTTCCTAAATGGAACACTTGACGAAGTTATTTATATGGAGCAGCCAGAACGTGATGTTGTTCCCGGTAAAGAAAATCTAGTATGCCACCAGAAGAAATCTCTCAACGGACTTAAGGGAGCAGTGTCATATTTCACGCATATTCTTCTGCTCATAATAAACTTGAAAGCGTTGGGCCAACGTTTCCAAGTTCGAAATCCAAGATGGCGTCCTCAAAGGTGGGCGAGCATGGT
Organism: Muricea muricata; assembly: GCA_963855995.1. Taxonomy (NCBI): domain Eukaryota; kingdom Metazoa; phylum Cnidaria; class Anthozoa; order Malacalcyonacea; family Plexauridae; genus Muricea; species Muricea muricata. The sequence continues at coordinate 90,960,618 of OY979716.1, read as the reverse complement.
CTGAAATTCGATATTTCCGGATGATAAAAAAGCAGAGGGACAAAGGTCGAAGAAAATTATGCGGCAATCAACGCAAAAGAATTTATTTGGTATACAATGTATTTAAAGTATGGAAAATGCAAAAATTGAGGCAGGATGTAACCGTTGGAATTGCAGTGATTTCGCCGCACATCTTTGTCTCTTGAATACAGAAGAAAGTAAAAATAATGCAATTTATGGGCTTTAATCAAACTAAATCTACAAGAAATTCGTAAAACAGCAAGAAAATAAAGAAATAAAATATGCGTGAAATGTGACACTGCTCCTTTAAACGAGTCCAAGATGCTGAAACAAGTCGTTCAAGGAATTCGTGATATCTCAAGAATTTCAACAAAGTGCCGTAGGAATGTCAATGGGAAAGTTGCTCCGCACGTCGTCGATCTGACACTCTTAACCGAAACAGTGCAAGAAATGACCGACTTGAAGGCTAGTCTCGCAGATCTTTTTTAAAGATGAAAGATATGGGCAAGCTTCATTACTGTCTTGGAGTAAACATCAAGACTATGGACGGTGTTTTCCAAATGAGCCAAGAGAAGTATATCAAGAAGATGTCAATGTGAAGCTGATAAAATTAAAGATGATGGTTAAAGCAAACCAGTAGATCCTGTTGCTTACCAATCAATGGTTGGAAACCTAGGATCGGTTGTAAAAACTCTTAATCACTTTATTTAATCACTGTTTTGTTGTTAAATAGTGATTAAGTACAAAATTCGTAGTTCTGATTGGTTGACATTTCCACTAATCATAGTTAACTTTAACCATTTTTTTATACAACCGGCCCCTGCTCTATAGAGCTATTGCTAGTCGGCCCGACATCGCTCAAGCAGTTTGTACAGCAAAGTTCAACTCGTCCCGCACTAAAGCATATCTTACTACTCTCAAATGCGTATTTCGCTACCTCAAGAGAACAGTTAAACTGCATCCTCAGTACGAAGCAAGTGATAAAAGTATGGAAAGATATTCTGATGCTGATCGTCCAGCGCATTCAGAAGATCGAAGACCTACGTCTGGCAACGTATTTGTAATGTCCAATGGTTTAATTAGCTGGGCAAGCCAGGAGCAACCTGCGGTCGCACTTCCAAATGCTGAAGCAGAATATATCGCCCTTTACTTAGCAACCCAATAAAATGTATCGTTACGACAACTGAACAAAGATTTGCAAATATTGTAGATCCAACCTGTACTCACGAGGACAATCAAGGGGCAACTGCAATGTCAAAAAACCCTGTGTTACATAAGCGTATAAAGCATATCGATATTAAATTCCAGTTTGTTTGAGGAAAAATTAAAGCTAAAACAATTGAACTGAAGTATTGTCGTACGCATGAAATGGTTGCTGACATTGTTACGAAGTCTTTACCACGAAGGCAGTTTGAAAGTCTTCTTGTTGGACATAACTTTGCGCAGTAAAATGCTGAATGAGTGGGAGAGTTGAAATAGACTTTACAGACACTCAACTATCACTGCATGCTAATATAAAGTTCTGCACAGGGATATTAACATATTGCGCGCGCTTGTATACGTTCTCGCTACGCTTTTTTGTTCTTTCTTATTGAACAATATATTTCAAGAATTTCTGCTGCGTTTTGGTCGTTATTTGTTTGTAAAATCAATCCATCATTCGCAGATGTGACATGATAATTACATTGATCAGCAGCCCTCTGCGGTTCGCTAGCCAATCAAAATAGGAATTACGAACATAGTGAACAGTAATTTGTTAATTAAACAAGTATTATTATATATTTACGCTACCTCTGCAGGCGGTGAAATTCTTTTGGTCGTCTCCCAATGTGTAGTAGCCAGGTTTGCATGGCTTGCACATGAAGTGCCCTTCTTCATCCTGGTATGTTCCGTTAGCGCACAGTTTACATTTCTCGTCATTGATATCGTAATATTTTCCAATTGGGCATTCGACTGTAGGAAGATACGGAATGACTAAGTTTAACTAGCAAGCATAAGAAGCAGTTAGACCTATTTTGACACAATAGAAACTAATAATCACGTATTTTGTGTCCGAAAACACAAAAATAGCAAGACACAATTTAAAATGCTTAACAATTTGCAGCATTCCGCTAAATAATTAAATAATCTGCGTGATAGTTTTAATATGATGCGACCCGTCCTGAGATATACTATCCCACCAGCGAAATAACAGATCAAACGATCAACTATAATTGACTATTTACGCGAGAATGCTACTTTAGTGTGATCTTAATTCGACCTTTGTGATTTACGATCCTATGCTATCATTTGTGAAGATAATTACCTAAAGGTGAATTGGGAATGACAGTGGAAGGAATTGTAGATATGTACCATCCATAGGCAATTATATAATACTCGAAGCTCATTTTGGATTTTCATTGGTCGAGAACTGTGATCTATTAGAGAACAGACGCACGCTGACGCCATTTCAGTGACAAGCCAATCACAGAAATTTTAGAATTATCGACAGCCAATGGCGTGCTTTGTTTTGTATACATCATGATCACGTCAAATGGCGTCCTAAAGTCTTTTCGTCGCACTACAAAGCGTATTTTGCAAAATTTTTCACATTTTTATTATATAAAACAAATAGATAAAATTTTGCCGTTGTCTGTTCAGTTATAGATACACGGTATGACGTCATAATGTCGTAAGAACAAAAAGTGGCCCACGTGCAACCTAGGCGATATTTCTTACCACACTATGACGTCTATCGTGTATGTTATCTATTTGTTAATCTGATTAAGAAGATAACATTGAATGTATACAGTATATCGACAATAATTTTCTCATAATTATCTTTCGGTACGTGGATTCAAATTTTCCTGCGGACGTCGTAGAAAAAATGAAATGTTTGCGTTTCACAAGCTTTTAAATGCTTTCTTGTGTGTATTTCACTGAGAATGGGAGCCCGCATAAGTAGGAGAAAATTGTGCGAAAATAACAAACGCGACAATCCAACCCAGATTTCATACAGACATTCGAAAAATAATTTCTGAAACCCGTGGTAGATTTCTTTTCAGTGCGTACCTACTCCTAACCTGCAAACAACAAAATAATATGTACTTACTGCACTTTTCAATATTTCCTTTCTCCCCGTTACACTGACATTGCTGGTAATTATATTGGTTGCAATTACTCTGTAAATGGTCGCACCTTCCAATCACTGCGCCTTTTTTGCCAGAACAATATGGCTCTGGAACAACCTTGAGATTATTTGAACTCTTCGGTGTTACGTTCTGGTCTATTTCAGTTTTCCAGTTGGTATTTTTCGTATTGTTCTCAACTTCTGGAACGATTTGGCTTGAAATATTTGACTTCAGAGCTTGGAAATCTGCTTGGTTTTTAACGGCGGTGTTTGGTGTCACAATATAGTCAGCTTGGATATGCACCTAAAATAGACAGCGATTTTGTCATAACATTTTTGTACAGACTCTTGGTAATTTTCAGTTAAGAAACTTTTTTGAGGCCTTGGGAATCCTCTAAAATATCATTTTTGAAATGTACAGTCATACATAATTATATTAAAACAATTATTTGCTCAGGCTAAGTGATCATGATGAAAAATATTCAGCTAGCTTGAATTCGTCTCGGGGAAAAGTATGTAACCGATAAGCACTTGCCTTCGGTGAAAAAGGGTTAAACGTATTGCAATTGCAAGGCAATAACCGTTTGGCGTACAGTCAACAAGTTTTAAATGCAGGAACTTACTAAAATAATTTTAAAAAAACTTAAAGGTTTACCTCCATCTCATTAACACCTCTCCTTCGTCTTCTAGCATTATCTGTTGCTCCGCAATAGATTTTAACATTGCTAGCATTGCATTGTGCCCCAACGATCAAGCAAGAAAGAGCCGGATCTTTTTTTACAAGGTAATTGTGGAAAGTTGATTTAAGTTTGTCTTGAACATCCTTATCCTTACAATTCCCTTGGTAATAAAACGACTGAGACATTTTCAGATTTCCGCTTAAGGGATCATCGCGGGCTGAAAGAAAGTAAAATATGTTAATTCTTGAAAATGTTTGCAACATTATTAACTATCTGGATGACATAAGAGAACACACATTTCCAGAAAGTGTAAATGAGACTGCATCCCACAATACGACCTATAAAAATTATGCCTAAAAACGTTCTAGTTTAATCCAACAACTGATTTATGCTTGCCCAAAGTTGAAAAAATTAGGTAACAAATGTTTAAATACGTAATCTGAATATATATATATTAATTCACAGCAAGTAATTTTAAATGCATACATGTCAAACAATTCAAGCTCATATTAAATTTAATTTGCTAACGTTTCGTCGCTACACCGCAACATCATCAGAGCTATATACAATGAATAAACATGCGTTGTATCTATATATACATGATAACTATTACAAACGGTAAAAATTTAAAAAGAAGGACGAACAATAAAAGAGCTAGAAAAACAATACCTGTATGTCAAAGTAAGAATTCAATCATTAGATAACATCGGTATATCAAAATACCAGGTCAAGGTCGAGTGGGATAAGTGATTAAAATAGATTTAGTAGCATAGAGGAAATATTATTATTAAGGATAAGTTTTAGTTGGAAATGAGGAGACTTTCACCCATTTCAAGATCAAACCTGACGTCAGTATAGTAAAGTCAATTGCCACTATTATGAACTAAACGACTGGTACAGTGGATGAAACTAGACTTTCAGGCTCAATAAATACTGCTAAGTTTGAAATTAACTTTTTTCATTACTGCCGATTCATAACATTAATATCATACTGGTATTCCGTTGAATTGCAATTAGTATTTCCTAATTTACCATTCTGAATAATATATGTTACGTCGTGATCGGCTACGTGAATCGACAATTATTTGGTCTTCTATTTGTGACAACGTCTCAAAACACTCACCAGCACAATCAGGCCACGCATCTTTCTTAGTGAGAAGGATCTGAAGCCCTTCTGTCCAGTATTGCCATTGTCCATTATAACAAAAATATTGGCCCTCTGGCTTGTATGAAAAGTCGTACCCTTCTTGACAAAATGGATTACAGTACAATGCTATTGATTTAAAACATGCCAAAGCCCCATTTTTCGGTTCAGCTCGCTTTCTACAAACAGGCACTAAAGATAAAAAAGTAATTTAAGTAGTGCGGCTAATTGTAACTGACTAATAATACACGAGAACATTTTTTCTTGTTCGAAATTACGTTGTAACAATCGCCATTTGTGTTCATGTTCCCACGTAATTCCGCGTTTCTCTAAAACTTCACCGCATGTTTCTCTGACACTTCACTATAAATTCTTTAGTAACTAATAAGTGACCTTTCCAACCAATTATTTTATTTTTAATTTTTATTATTAATCTTCTTTTTTTAAGACGAACATGAACAGAACATATACTTGCTTAAGAGTTTTAAATTGTTTAATTTGAAATTGAAGTGATCTTTTGTTGCAAATCAGTACAAGCAATATTAAGTAATATGAAAAATATAAATAATTCAATATCAAATTTTGCAAACATTGTTTACAAGTTTCCTTAACAAAATTACATTCACAACAGAAGTGCATTTTATGTACGTTATTAATATGGCCTTACTACACTTTAATATACATAGCTATATAACAAAAGAAATTATACAAGTAATAAACAATTATTATTACTACTATCTTTTCCATTTCCCTTATTACATAAGCTTTGAAAAATTTAAACTAAATTGTTTTGGTTTTAATTACACTCATTTGAGTATTTGTACCTTGTTATTCGAACTTTTCGCCCAAGGACACAACTTGAGCGTTAATAGGGTGGTGTATATTCATTTACTACATACATTGCCAACGGATATTTAACAGTTATTCTACGAACTCACCTAGTCGGCTGTCGCTTATATACGACGAGAGTGAGTAGAATAACTTTTTTATTATATAGACAACTGCCATCAAAAAACTTCCCAGTGCAGTTATATTTCACTAAAATATAGTCAGTTTAGCAATGTATTAAACAACTTGAGCTTACAGCGTATAAAATACCAGCTTCTTATCCTTATTTAAAAGGAATTTAAAAGCTTCAAATTCTTAAAAAAATACAAATGTTTTGGACGAAACAAGCACTTGGTGACCTCAAAATTGAGCACAATTTTTGTTATTATAGCAAATTAAAACATTTATAATCTTTTCCAGCATTCGGGGGACATATTTAGTATTAATTCGTAAAAAAACTGTATTTTATACTTGTTTAGGTTACATTTAAATCAAGTACTAGCCTTCGAAAACTTTATATAGGTTCATGTGTTGTAAGTATGACCAAGAAAGGCTGGCAAAATACTCAAAAAAGATTTTTTACGATTGAAAAACTTTCATGCAGCCGCCATCTTTTTTTCTCTACTAGTGAGATATTAGCTCATATCCTACTAGTAGAGGTGCCAATCAGATTACAAAACAATTAATATCCACTGGCAGTCGATATAATAATAAGTAGAAGTCTAAGTATTAGTATAACAATTGACGAAATTTGTCGGCTGGAACACGAATATTTAACAGTTATTCTACAAATTCGTGTCATATATGAGCTGATAGTCGACGAGGTGCGTAGCCCCGAGTCGGCTACCGTTCATATACGACGAGAGTGAGTAGAATAACTATTTTAATATATAGAGAACAACTGCTACCAAAAAAGACTTCCCAGTGCAATTTATATTTCAACAAAATACACTTATTAGTCAGTTTAGCAATGTAAGCAACTTCAGCTTATACCGCATAAAACACTAGTTATCGTTGTTTAAAATTATATTTCAAACAAATTTTGCCAAGTTTCAAATTCGTAAAAAATATAAATTTTTGGGCGAAACAAACGCTTGTTGACCTCAAAACTTACCATAATTGTTATTATAGCAATTCAAAATAATTATGATCTTTTCTAGCTTTCGGGAGAATTATTCAGTATTAATTCGCAAAAAACTATATTTTATACTTGTTTAGGTTACATTTAAATCAAGTACTAGCCTTCGAAAACTTTATCTAAGTTGTACGTGTAGCCAAGAAAGGCTGTTAAAATGCTCAACACAAGATTTTTTGTGATCAAAAAACTTTCGGCCGCCATCTTGCTTTCTCTACTAGTAGGATATGAGCTAATATCTCACTAGTAGAGAGCCAATCAGATTACAGAATACTTAATATTCGATGGTAGTCTATATAATAAATAGATATACACTATCCCCTAAATTAATGCTCCAATCACGTCTCTGTTTTTATCCATCTACCTCCATGTTTTCAAAAAGTATATTTAATGATGGCATTTAGGAGCACCTTTCCCTAACCGTCAGGAAACAAATTTGTTATCATACAGGTGGCAAACAGTTGATTTACCTCTTTAGCCATTTATCTTTTCTTCTTTAATTCAATTTTAGTCATTTCGGAGATTTCATAAAATTTATTTAATTTATGATCATTTCAAGATTTGAAATGCTCAAACAGTGATGTAGTACTGCACTATTAGCGGTGCATGCGAAAACTTATTTTCTTTTTAATTACCTTCAAGATAAATTTCAAACTTGCAGGATAAATTTCGGTTACCAGATAGATCAGTTGCTGTATATTCAACCTAGATTACAAAAAAACACCATTGTGAAACACCATTCCTCCAATCCATATTTTAATCCTCATTTTATCGCATGGAGGCAATCCACAGAAGAAGGAGAAGTGGAGTTTCTAGGGTAGCCATATTTATAGACTTTAATTATTATACATTGCAGTTGTTTTCTGCGTTGTGATTGTTCGGTTGAATGACATAAATTCTAGTATAGCGCAATCTGCAGATAACTTACTTATCTCCTAGTAGACAACTCAGTTATCTGCATCTTGAGCCTGTCTCGGACATTGATAATTCTGCATATCACAAAAACCTCATCCAATAATTGTTTATTATTATTCATTGTAAAATATTCCTGTATTCTCAATTAATTAAGAGCCTAATTATGCGTATTTCGGCGCAGGCAAAATATATCTCGTATATGTCAAGGTCAAAGTTTGAGCTTGACAAATACGAAATTTATTTGTCAGGCTCAAATTTTCAACTCAGATAATGCTGACCTTATTCCCAATAATTCTGAGTATCCTGCTCAGCCTCATACAATAATTCTTAATTACTATGCATGCTTATTATTACTGTGACAAAATTACTGTATGCTGATTGGTTAAGAGGCGTACAATTATTTCATTAATTGTACAGCACTGCAATTATTTCTTTAAAAAAATGCATGGCAAAAAGGCATTTCAATAAACGGGAATGCTTCAGGTGATTAAAACAAATGTTCTGTATGAAATACGAAGAAATGCTCCAAAATTTTGGTTTAAAGTGAAAATATGAGGTTGACATTTAAAATTGTCTTCCATCAGAGCGCTTCCAAAGCCTTTAAAACGTTGAACATTTGAGGTATGTAATTTTGTCATGGTCATAATAATTTTGGATTAATACATGCAGGGTTGTGCAAAAAAGTTGCCCTCTTTGGTCAGTTATTGCTTTAAAACTAAAAAGAGCTAGTTGACACTGGCAACATATTGAAAATTTATTTCGACGTTTCGACTAAACTATATAGTCATCATCAGGAAATGAATGAAATACCGGCAACGTTTGTCATATTTATCAATGCCTAACTTAAATATTGAGATGCACGATGCATTTTTTCATTGAATACAGCAGAGATATCCCTCTGCCAACGTCATGTGATAGAATCTGCCTCAAACTTCAAATTACAAGTAAGTCTCGTTTCTTTTTCCAATTATAAACGTTTCACATTATAGATGACTGTAGGTTCTGTAGTTTCTGCACTTTGTGCTTTAGTATTATAATAATTACTTTCGGCAATTTTAAACTCGTAAACAATCTCATAAATGCGAAGCGTTGTCAACTTTTAAGTTCCCAGTGCAGGATTGCCTCATCCTGCAGGGATATTGACCAATCAAATTGCATGTTTCATTGTAGTTATGATACAAATAAAGTTGTTCGACCGGCTGCACACCTATTTTACATGAACTCATCATGCTTTGGCTTGGCAATTACAACAATAGGAAGTATAATAGGAAAATTATTCCTTTGCAAATACAAGAACACAGATTGCTTTAAAAAAGGGCAAAGCATTAAAATTAAATCTATTCAATAGTTCTCCAGCTCATAAAAGATTTACGCGTAAAAATTAACTAAATCCATGTCATTTCCGCAAAAAGTACTGTTAAAAAATGTTAGTGGCGTCCAGTTCCCAAGAACGACCAATCGTCCGCTTTACAAACATTTTAGGGTGAGCATTTTATCCTCAATATACAATATTCCCACATGCCTTCTGATAAAAATTATTCGAATAAAACCCTCTTTAATTTCCGTTTAAAATCTTGAATTGCCATACTCAACTTTAGTTCTGGGCATAAGTCATTCCACAATTTAACAGTTCTAAAATAAAAGGTCCAATGTCCTGATGCCGTTTTATGAAGCGGAATGTTCAATTGTTTAGTATATAGTTGACCTTCAACTTACAGTACCTCGACTAACAAATTGTGAACTTAGCTACGTAGGCGCCGTTCCCGTTATGCATTTAAAGGCCATGATAGCTTCACGATAATAGAGTTTTAGTTTTACTGGTGTCCATCGTAGCTCTTTTAATACAGGAGTAGTATGGTCATATTTTTTGGTTCCACTGATAATACGCGCCACAAAATTCTGTATTCCTTGAAGTTTTCGTACATTCCAATCTGACGGTGAAACAATAGGGAGACAGTCTTGATCACGCGCAGAGTGATTTTATCGGGCCCCGGAGCTTTTCCAGTTGGCATAGATAGAATGATGTTTTCAATTTAACATTGTTCCATTGATCTAAAGGAAAATTGTTGTGCTGAGGAGAAACTCCTTGGGGCGAATGGATGTTGCGCTAAAACGTAATCACATTCTTGAACAAGCGTTATTACTTGAGCAAACTGTTTCTCACCAACTGAAGTAAAAATTGGTTGAATTCGCTGAATTCGTCCTTGGTATAGACCTTTTAATTTTACCAAGCGACTTCTTCGGAATACAACGACGGCTACCAATGTTGTTAGGGTTGTTTTGTATCTCGCTTGTATAACGTATTCTTGTTCTGCGAGCCTGAGTTCCCGCCTTACTTCTCGTTAAAATTTTTATGCCATGCATATGGATTGTTGGTTTTCTTAGCCAATTTTCGCCACTTATTTCTCGTTTTCATAAGAGCGCGAATTTCATCAGTTACTTAAGGACTTGGAACACGCTTTATTGGTGCATGATTATCTAGCATCGGGTTGAATAACAAGTGAAAAGTAACAATTTATTTTCGACATCATCAAAGTTATCGATAACTGACCAAGGAGCCGTGGATATAATGCGATTAAAGGCATCACGGTTGTAATTTTTGAAGCTACTAGTGGTTATATAAATTGGCTTGGGACGGGTCTTAAGCTTTTTCACGTTAACTGTTATGTATACTACGTCGTGATCGCTTATCGAGACGGGTAGCACTTTCGATTTTTTTATTACGTTTTTGTTCGAAACTAAAATTATGTCAATTAAGGATTTTGATGACTATAGTGTTCTCTGTTCTTCAGCAAGCAAATGTTTAATTTAAATGTCCTATCTTGACGTTGACGTGCCGTGCGTCGCGTTAGCTCTTGTTTCGTTCACCATGCCAGGATTTTCTTCCACATCACCAGAGAGAAGTATAAGTCGAGACTGTTCGAAACCAGACGATGAATTAGGGTAGTAATTTGTCCTTGTAACAATGAAAGTATTTCTTCCTTCGCGACGATCAAGAGCCCCGTATTTTCTTCCAGATATAAGCTTGTTTATTCGGTTCTTAGGAAAGGTTTCAGCTATTTCTGTTGTATTAAATCTGCTGTTTGTAAATTCCAGTAACCAAACGGTTAAGAATACAAAATATATAAAATATAGTCGAGAGCTAAGACGTCCGTGACCACGCGCTATGCACGCGCCATACACAGTGTGTATAAAAAGTGCTTTAGAAATCAACTATTATTACAATTTAGATGCATGGAGCACCTTCCAAAGCCCCTTGGCCTTGGTGCGTATTTATGCATGGCTTATTATTTAAAAGCGGTACAGTACAGCGTTTAAATAATTTCGCATTTATAAAGTACGCACTAGAGCAGGAGCGTAACCAGGGCCCTGACTTTTTGGGAACGAGCTCATTTAAGGGGTGTCGGGCGACATCCCCACCCTGCAAATTTAAAATTCTATATAGGGTTTCTGAAATTCTGAAAAATAGGGGTTCCCCCATTCTGGAAGTTTGGGCAAGAAGAATTGCAAGACCATCAAGTTTATAGAAAACATAAATGGCTTTTTTAGTAATTGTTTATTTGCCTTAGATTGGGAATGCAAATAATTGCTTAATTTGGCAATAAATTCCAAAAATGGTATTCTTTCACTATCAGATACCCCCCCCCCAACAATTTTCTACCCGGATTTCAACGTTTTGAAAAAATGATTTCTCGGACGATTGGGGGTGACCACCCCTCCCCCTCCCCTTGGCTACGCCCCTGCACCAGAGGGCTTAGGAAATTGATCCATGCATTCAAATTTTAAAAATAGCTGATTTCGAACCTTTTTTATACACGCTGCATTTTAAACGTACCGAATCTTACTTACTGAGTGAAATAAATCACCAATGTGATTGAAACCATAGCACAGCACCTTACCTGATTTAGGCCTTTTTGGAAATGACTGCTACTTGACGGTTTGGAAACAATAGTTGGCTCGTCACCAGAGTTATCCTCAAACCTCGCCGATTCCCATGGAACGCGCATTCCCTCCTCGGTTGCCTTTTGATCGTCCCATTTCATCGTTATATCTTGCGGACAGTAGGTATAGTAAGGAGCTTCCTCATCTGTGGTGTAAGGAAAAAATATAGGATATAAGATATTATATATATATATATACATATATATATATATATATATATTTATTTATTCATATCATTTCTTAATAATATTTACAAATCGCTACTCAGAGTTTCACGCTAATGTGATTTTCAAGCGATTAAACTACTGCTGTTGTAACGGTTTAGTTTGATTCGCGCTTTGCTTGCTGACGTGATATTCTTGCGCTTAAAATTCCATGCACTGAATTTGCTTCGAGGGCAGCATCTCGAGAACAACTCTAGCGCGCCGCAGAAACTAGAAGCGCCGCAGAAATACCATCTGGTTTAACCCCCCTTACAGCCTCAGTGTAAAAACGAACGTGGGCCACACCTTCCTTTCTCTAGTCAGCAGACATTTCACCACCGACAACCCTCTCCACAAACTATTCAACCGATCGAGCATGAAGGTCAGGTACAGCGGTATGAGTAACATGGCAAATATTATTAAGAGTCACAACGCAAAGATCCAGCGGAAGCCACGCGACTCCAATGATGAGACCTCAGATGTGAAATGCAACTCCCGTGTAAAAATCCGACTGCCCACTCAATGGCGAATGCAAGTACAATAACATATATAGTATACGAGGCAACAGTAACAGCCGAAGACTGATCAATAAGGAATTATATTAGCATGACAGAGCACAGCTTCAAAACTCGGTACGCTGATCATAAGCAATCCTTTGAAAAGAAGAAATACGCAACAAAAACATCATTATCAAGGTATCTTTAGAAATTGAAAGAAGCTGGGATCAAGCATTCAATCAAATGGTCAATTATGCAGCGAGCCGGTGCTTACCGCGGTGGTTCAAGGCAATGTAAGCTCTGCTTAGCAGAAAAAGTTTCCATTTTAAATGCGGACAAGCGTTTCTTATTAAACAAAAAGTCAGAACTAATTTCAGTATGTATAGAAACAAAAACAAATTCTTATGCTAATTCTTATATTCTAATTTTTATGTATACAACAATGGCTTACGTAAATATTTTCAAAGTTTTTATTCGATAGTTAGGTATAAATGCTGTGTAAACATTAGGGAACGGTAGTCTGATGATCGCTTTAGGCGTGAAACTCGAGTAACCGAGCGAACTATTTTTAACTTTTTATTTTTAATTATATTATATTATATATATATATATATATATATATATATATATATATATATATATATATATATATATATATATATATATATATATATATATATATATATATATATATATATATATATACCGGGTGGCGCAAAAAAAGTTAACCTGTTTGACTAGGCATAACGTTGAAACTATAAAGTCTATCACACTGAAACCATGCTCATCGCTTTCATTAATGTTTAACTTAAAATTTGATATGCTGGGTATGTTCTTTCATGCAGTATTCGCCAAGATATCGAAGTGTTAATTTCAATATGCATTTTTGAAAAGTGCCCAAATTAGCTTAATATGGTCTATTAATTTGAATATGGAAAAAAATGTTTACATGTAATAATGTAGACAACAACGGAGTACTACGCGTTCGTTGCCTAAAGTTGAACGTCTATTCATCTTTAAAAGCATGTCCTCTTGCATTGATGCAACGTGTTGCTCGTGTGACTATGCAGTCAAAAGAACGTTGGATTGTTTGCTGGTCGATGTTGCGGCATTCGGTAACAATTGTTTCACGAAGCTGTCTCAAATTGTTGGTTTGCTCATCATGCGGCACGTTTTAAATTCTGTAATCAATTTGTAAATACCGTCGAGCAAAACCCTGGTTTCCTAGATCAGTTAATACTATCAGACGAAGCAATTTTCAGCTTAAATTGGGAAATAAACACAAGGAATGTCAGGAAATACGCAGCGCATGGCGGTGGGCACCCAGCCACAAACCCAGAACCACAACAGCCTTGTGTTTCTAAATTTTAATGATTGCTTTCCAAAAGTACGTAAAACAAAAATAAAAGAGCATATCCATTTGTCTAATGTTTCGATTTGAACTTCATTTAAACACTGTGCGTACGATAAAATAAAAGCATTAATTAAGGCACTTTAAGGCCATTTTTAGCAAATTTGTGCACTTTTGCAAAATGCTTATTGAAATTGAAACTTCGATATCTCGGCGAATATTGCATGAAAAAGTATATAAGGCATATCAAATTTTAAGTTAGACATTAATGAAAGCAAAGAACATGTTTTCCGTGTGATAAACTCTTTAATTTCGGCGTTATGTTTAATCAAACAGGTTAACTTTTTTTTGCGCCGCCCGGTATATATATATATGTATATATATATATATATATATATATATATATATATATATATATATATATATATATATATATATATATATATATATATATATATATATATATATATATATATATATATATATATATATATATATATATATATATATATATATATATATATATATATATTATATATATATATATATATATATATATATATAATTACAATCAGTATATATATATACATATATATATATATTAATCTGTGGTCTTGTGCCCGTTTATGCTCTGCCCACCTTGATTTCCAGCTTCGTTTGCTCTCCCCAATGTAGACGAAATTACAGGATTTGTAAACAATGCCTTTGAGAGTCAATCTTTCGGCTTTTGGAATACCTCCCCCAAGGTTGTAACTGGCTTATACTGTACTACTGTACGCTGTCCTAACCTTAGCGCCAGCTAAAATTCTATTGACCGTTTCTGAAATGCCTCTTACGTACGGCATACACGTATAACCCTTTGGAGCTTCCACTGCTTCGAGATCTGTTTGCGTTCTATTTTTAGGTCTGATCTTGTTTATTGCTTTATTTATAAACGCAGACGTATAGCCATTAGTGTACAAAGCTCTACGAACATTTTCCTTTTCGATTTCTTTTTCCTGCGTAGTAGTTGGAATAATGTTTGCGCGGTGGTATAACGTTCTTACTACTGCAGCTTTGTTCTGTTCCGGGTTATGTGAGTCGAAGGGTAAATACTTTTCAGTGTCCGTAGACTTTCGATGGACCGCTACCACTATCTCGCCGTTAGCGGAAACTGTCGCGCCGGCGTATCTAAAAATGAGATGCTTATGCCGTCTTATGCCATCTTCTTGATTTGGGCCATCTCACTGAAGCGGACTAGTGGAGACTAAGACAATTCGACTTAATCGCGCGTCATTTTATGGTGTCCCGAAAGTGCACAAAGTATCGCTAGTGGAAAAAGAAGACCATTATACTGTTGAAAATTCGTGAAAATTCCATTAAGACCGATAAATAGCTGTATAGGATCACCAACTTACCACGTATCAAAGTATTTAGCGTACCTTTTAAAATGGTTATTTCAGAGTAATGAATACTCCGTTAAGAATGGGAAAGAATTCTTTAATTTTGCACGTAGTCAAAGCCTTGATAAGGACGAAACAATTGTCTCTTTTGACGTTCTATCCCTCTTTACGTCAGTACCTGTAGAATTTGCAATTGACATAGTAAAACGGCGGCTCGCAGAAACGGACAAAAGGGAAAACTATACGCCACTGACAGCTAAACAAATTGAGGATCTTTTAACTTTTGTGTTAAAGAATAGTTTTTTCAAGTGCGGGGAAAACTTTTATCATCAAATTTCCGGGTGGGCTATGCGATCGCTGGTCAGTGCGGTCATTGCAGCCTCGTCCCCAGGGTCATCTTTGTGGGCGCGGTGAGGAAATAGATGACCCTGGTAAAGGCTGTCCTAATCTCCTTGTTCATTGGTTAACACATTCGACCAGTCAGGGTTTGTGACAATAAATGTGATTGGTTTAACGAAATGACAGCATAATATTACTTCCTGTTTTCTGCACATTTATTAGGTTGGGGTTTTTATATACAACTTGTGGTTGGTTTGAGTTGTGGTTAGTATATCGGATATTCTAAAGTATTCCATTTGCATTATTAAAAAACATTCTTTTGAATATTGTTTTTATGTGAGCGTAAATTTCTGTATACATTGTGAAAATTTGCACGCCAGTGCTCTGTGCTTGTAGTAACTTGAGTCAGCGCCACATTATTCACTGACAGCGCATGCTCGAAAATCTCCAAGAATCTTGGAGATTTTTACAGCCTTTACCAGGGTCATCTATTTCCTCACCGCGCCCACAAAGATGATCCTGGGGACGAGGTTGCGGTCATTGTGAAGCTTGTAACACAAGAAGTGGAGACAATGGCATTAGCATCATCTCTGGCATTAGCATCATCTCCGGTGAGAGTCAAGTGGTGGAAACGCTATGTTGAGGATTCCAACTCATGTATGAAAAAAAATGATGTTAATAGCTTTCACAATCATTAGAACAGCATAAACCATCATATCAAATTCACGATTGAATTAGCCACGGTCTCAGAAGACGGCATAAGCATCTCATTTTTAGATACGCAAACAACAGTTTCCCCTAACGGCGAGGTAGCTGTAGCGGTCCATCGAAAATCTACGGACACGGAAAAGTATTTACCCTTCGACTCACATGACCCGGAACAGCACAAAGCTGCAGCAGTAAGAACGTTATACCACCGCACAAACATTACTCCAACTACTACGCAGGGAAAAGAAATCGAAAAGGAAAATGCTCTTAGAGCATTGCACACTAATCGCTATACGTCAACGTTTATAAATAAAGCAACAAACAAGATCAGACCTAACAATAGAACGCAAACAGATCTCGAAGCAGTGGAAGCTCCAAAGGGTTATACGTGTATGGCGCAGGTAAGAGGAATTTCAGAAACGATCAATAGAATTTTGGCTGGCGCTAAGGTTAGGACAGCGTAAAAGCCAGTAGTTACAACCTTGGGTGAGGTATTCCAAAAGCCGAAAGATTGACCGCCAAAATCCCAACTCAAAGGCATTGTTTACAAATTTAAATATGTAAATCCTGTAATTTCGTCTACATTGGGGAGAGCAAACGCAACTGGGAAATCAAAGTGGGCAGAGCATAAACCGGGCACAAGACCACATGACGTGTGCATGGAGGACTTGGAAATATTGGAAAAAGGTGTCAACAACTACAATGGACGGATTTTTCTTGAGTTGTTTCATTCAGTAAAAGACAATAGAGCTATTAACGGACACAAAACGTTCCCGGAGTGTTACTTAACGCTTATGAACATGATGTAAATCTGCATAATTGCAGCTATTTAAGAACCGTTCTTAGTTAGTTGCCACATATTTTTAACTCTAAAGAATGTCGCAGTTAGTGACCGAAAATTTAGTTTATATTGTATATAATAGATCAGCTACAACAAAAACATAAACCATGTCATTTACTGATCGCATGCACTAGCAACATACATACATACAGACTCGTCAGATGATGATCGCGTCTGATGTTATGATCTAGGGAAAATTGATATGTATGTTCCAAGTGACGTCGCGCGTTAAAGCCAATTGCATGAGTGCATTAAAAGATGGCAAATAAATGTTTCTTACGATGCCTGCAAGCGCTTATTAGTTCGTTCCTTGAATTTAGGGTACCTAGCTGTGGATGCCAAATGATAAGAAATTTTTGATGCAAACACAAATTACATATCTTTGAGCTACTCTTGTAAGCTTTACACCGTTTTATGACTCCATTTTATGGAAAATTTGATGCCGTTATCTTTTAAGTCCCAATTAAATGTACTTGCTGAGGGAAGTGGTATTTTTGTGTTTGGCTTTCCGGAAAGTGTTGTTGTGGTTATTGTACCGCAATTTGAAAGGGCCTTCAGCCTTCTGTTATGCCGATGTAGGATTGAATCTCCTTGTTTTCTTGTCTTTCGATCACGGCCTGGTACACGACTCCCTCTTGTTGGCATTTTCCGTTTAGTGGGCACAATGCTGACTTTTGGAAGTTGCAAGTAGCGGTGGTTGGTGAATATGTTTCATTTCTTAGTAAGCGTTTGTTATGTGCTGTAATGATACTGGAAATGTTCGGCATAGAACAGTAGCTTATTTTTAAGGTATTTTTGTTGAAAATATTGTGGAGGGAATGGAGAGGTAGGAAACACTCGGCAACTATTTTGAGAAATCTTTGTCCCACATTTATGGAAACGTTTGAAATAAATGGTGGGTTGTACCATGTGATGTTTCAACTTCTACTTTTTGCTCGTTTAGGTGGTTGAGGGTTGTAGTTGAGCTTGTAGTCGTACCCGCTTTTCCTTAAAGCTTCTTGGTATGGCGGTACGGCTAAGTCGAAGGAGTGCTTTTCAGACGAGATATTTGATAGGCGTTTGTTTATGGCTTCGGGTATACTTCGGAGGACGGATGGCGGGTGATTGCTTTCGCGGTTGGCATATTGAATTACGTTGCTGGGTTTGGTGTAGGGTTTGTAGTTTGACGAGTTGAGATCTAGAGTCACATCGAGGAAGTCTACGGTTTTCCTATTGCTTCTATTGTCATTTTGAGATTATGTTCATTGAATGTTTGGCAGATATATTTCTTGATATTTTCTATTTCTCTCGGTGTTTTGTTGAGCGCCACGAGACCGTCGTCTCTGTATAAGCCTATATCATTTTCGACTACTGGTGTGAGTTTTGACAGCAGATACAAGCTAACTAGCTCGCACGTTTCTGCACCGTCATAACTGCCCATAGTGACATTAAATAGTGATTTCGCTTCTCTTTTGCACCATGCTGTATTTCCGTTGAAAAGTATTTATTTCTTTGCTTTAATGACGATGTTCTTTTCTTCGTCTGTTATATTGTCATATTGGGAGGTAAACAGGAGCGCTTGTGTTAAAAGCTCTTCTGATATGGACGGATAGAAATCAACAATATCAAATGATATGAACGATTGTGCTTGCTTGTTAGGCACGTTAATTCTTAAACCATGTTAAGACCGCGCGTCTGTGTTTTTCCATTGCTTGAGGTTGGTAGCTG
Organism: Muricea muricata; assembly: GCA_963855995.1. Taxonomy (NCBI): domain Eukaryota; kingdom Metazoa; phylum Cnidaria; class Anthozoa; order Malacalcyonacea; family Plexauridae; genus Muricea; species Muricea muricata. The sequence continues at coordinate 90,941,837 of OY979716.1, read as the reverse complement.
CTGCCGTCTTGGCGTTTATTCGCTGGAGTATTTCTTTGCTTACACTGCCAATTTCAGATTTTGTCGGATTGATTAGCCGGGACGTCGGTCTATTTTGGAAATTCGGCTTGTGGTCTTTCAACGTGATGAAGGCGTTCTTTGATGACAATGCATCAATCCTATTCTGTAGATTTAGACCTGTGGCTATTTTCTTTTCTTCTGAAATGATTTGGTTGGGAGCGCTGCTCGGTGCTTTCTTGTAAGACTTAGTGATTGCAGTGTTTATAAGCTGGTTATACGAGTCAATGTTCAAGCGGTACTAATTTGTTGTTTTTTTCGGCAGGGATATGCATCTTGGCATCAGCTTTGATTTTACTTGTGTCCTGTGACAATTGTTTCTGGAATTCGCACTTGTCCTTCTTAAATTCGATGTTATCGGAGGTGGAGACTTGGTGGTTGGAAATCCATACGTTTTAGTAGTCAAGTGTTCAGTGGGGTTTAAGAAGTGATAGGCTTTCCATCTAACGCGTTGCAAGAAGGAGTCAGTCTTGTCGATCAAACATTTCAAGTATTCCGTAGGTTTCGCGATAGGTAGGCCTATAATCTTCGTGGAATATATAACAGACGAAGTAAAGAACATCATCATCAAAGCAAAGGAAATCAATACTTTTCAACGGAAATACAGCATGGTGCAAAAGAGAAACGAAATTACAATTTAATGTCACTATGGGCAGTTATGACGGTGCAGAAACGTGCGAGCTAGTTGGCTTGTATCTGCTGTCAAAACTCACACCAGTCGTTGAAAATATTATAGGCCTATACCGAGATGACGGTCTCGCGGCGCTCAACAAAGCACCCAGAAAAATAGAAAATTTTAAGGAATACATCTGCCAAACATTCAATGAACATAACCTCAAATAGTCAATAGAAGCAAATAGAAAAACCGTAAACTTCCTCGATGTGACTCTAGATCTCAACTCGCCAACCTAAAAATACTACACCAAACTCGGCAACGTAATTCAATATGTCAACCGCGAAAGCAATCACCCGCCATCCGTCCTCCGAAGCATACCCGAAGCCATAAACAAACGCCTATCAAATATCTCGTCTGACAAGCACTCCTTCGACTTAGCTGTACCACCATACCAAGAAGCTTTAAGAGAAAGCGGGTACGACTACAAGCTCAACTACAGGCCTCAACCACCTAAACGAGCAAAAAACAGAAGCTGAAACATCACATAGTACAACCCACCATTTAATTCAAGTTTGTTTTAATCTTATTCCTATATATACCTATATATATATATATATATATAAGCCACCGCGCGAAATTGAGAACATTAAGAAAGGGATTTGCAAAGTTTTCAGCAACAACAACTTGAAAGTAATAATCGAGGCCAGCAAAAAGTGTGTCAGCTACCTCGACATTACTCTTGACCTCAGATCGTCAAACCTACAAACTATTTATGAAACCCGGAACGAATACGTCATGGAAATGCCATGGAAATAATAACGTCATATGGTTCAATCCACCTTAAAGTGACAAAGTCACTACAAACATTTTTCACAAATTTCTGCAAGTTGTCTACGAATGCTTCCCGCCAAACCACTGCCTATACAGGATTTTCAACAGAAATACCCTTAAGCTAAGCTTAAGTTGCATGCCTAACGTGCATCAAATCATCACAGCATACAACAAAACTGTCCTTGACAAGTAGACTAACGCCTCTGAGAATCCGACCAAAGAGTGCAATTGCCGCCGAAAATAATCTTGCCCCCTCCGGGGTAAATACCTAACAGCAACTGTCGTGTACCAGGCCACAGTAACAAGAAAACACAACCAACTGAAGAAACCTACGTCGGACTCACAGAAGGCACATTTAAGGCACGATACAACAACCACACGAGCTCGTTCAGAAACCCAAAACACAAACATTCAACCGAACTAAGTCGTTGAAACAATCTAGCATTGAATACTCCATCCGTTGGAATATATACATATACACCCTTCATTCTTCACAGGTTGTCTAGGAAGACGTAAATTGCTACATACTTTACCTTGCACCTTAATTGTGATTTCACAAGTGGCCTCCAGGCCACTCTTATCTCTCACAGTGTATTTGACTTTGGTCTCTCCAATTTTAAAGTCCCGGGGACTCTTGTAACCGTTCTGTTCACTTAAAGTTAGTTGGTCGCCTTCCACCGCTATGGAGTTATCAAAGTACTTTGGTACCTCCCACTGCACATTCGTAGCTACGTTGGTGCGATATGTGGTATTTACAGTTATTATTTCATTTTGTGGGCATGAAATAAATTCTGGTGCTTGATTATCTAAAATGTAAAGAAACAACCTTAAAAAACCTTAAATTCCATTCTATACATACTAACTTAGAGTATAAAATTGTTTGGCATTCTAACAACACAAAACAAACATCTTCAAAAGTCTTTCGGCATTAATACAGATTTATCACATACTTGTGCCTTTATCAGGGCAATAACAGGGTGACATGAAAAACGAAATATCCCGCGATATCGCTTTTTGTGCAGTGATACCATTTTTTTCGCGAGATCGTTTTTTCCCCACTGTCAAAACAAATATGGTCAGGGTGTTAGCTAGCCCATATAGTGCCGTTTGACCGACTCTTCCCAATTGAGATAACTATAAGGAGCTTTCCCAATTAGAAGTGGGAAATTTCAATTTTATAAGATGAATGTGACTGTGTATATTTTTGTTTACTTTTATCGTTATCTATATTATAAAGAAAATACTGTAAAAAAAACAACATTTTCCCAATTTACCGAAAACGGACTTAACTTTGGTTGCTTTGGTGACTGCAGGGTCGGTAGTGAAAAAGCAATAAAGTAGCAAATGAAAAAATGGTATGATACAAGTTTAATAACAGAAAGATATCTGCAGCTATAAAAAGACAAGTTATTCTTGGTTTGTTTTTGTAATTAGTTCTACCTGTTTAACACATTTTTACCACGATTTTGAATTAATTGGGGAATGAAATGTGATTTTCGCCATATGGTTAAGGCACAAGTATGCGATAAACAGGATTTCACATCCGAGACCGGGTAATATTAGTTTTATGGCTGTCATAATCATATCCCTCGTTCCCTTCGCTCTTTCGTGACGTTATCTGAGTACAGTTTTCCTGGACAATAAAGATCTTTACTAATTACTTAAAGTATTAATCGTCTATGGAGTGATACAACTGATATTCCTTTGTTCCTTATGTGCTAACCTGTACATATGACTCTTGACTTAATATATTATTATATATTTATATATATATATATATACATACATACATGTATATGCATATGTAAACTAAACAAACCTATGCAAACATCATCCTCTCCACTCCACGATCCGTTCTCTGTGCAATATCTTCGTACTGTTTGTACTTTTGCTTCTTTGAATATGTAGCCTGAGGGACATGAGAATTCGCAAGAGGTGTAAACTGGCGGCCTTTTGTTGCTGTTAATGCAAAATGACTTGTCTACAGTTGATAGACCCATAGGATTCAAATGTGGGCATGTAATCTCTGAAAAAAGGTTTGAAGTGCAATTAGTATAAGGCTGCAGGCGGCACACCCGCAGTGTGTCATGGGAGTGTACAGCAGGAAAAATTTTACTTGTGGCTACAGCAATGGCGATACTTTTCCTTTGGTACAAAAATTTTCCATAAAAAAACAGCCCAAAGGGAGTGCGTCGTTTACCAACAATAACAGTAACAGCTACCATAACCGTAGCAGTAGCAGTAGCAGTAGCAAACACAGCAACAATAACAATAACAGCAAAAACAACAACAACAACAACAACAACAACAACAACAACAACAACAACAACAACAACAACAACAACAACAACAGCAACAGCAACAACAACAACAACAACCACAACCACAACCACAACCACAACCACAACCACAACCACAACCACAACCACAACCACAACCACAACCACAACCACAACCACAACAACAACAACAACAACAACAACAACAACAACAACAACAACAACAACAACAACAACAACAACAACAACAACAACAATGACAATAACAATAACAATAACAATAACGATAACAATAACGATAACAATAACGATAGCGATAACAATAACGGTGACGCTTGTATTTGTATTTGCATTTTGTATTTAGGACCTCTTTTAAGACGCTGGCCCTATCAGCTAAATGCTGGTTTTCATAGAGTGTGTCTGGTTACTTAATATTTACCCAATGGTAAAAAAGACTATATTACATTACTCACAAGAAAAGAGCACACTAAATTAAAATTATTTAAATCCACACGATTGACAACCAATAATAATTAATAATAACAATTTAGCATTTATAGTGCGCATACTCCATTTGGTATATGTTCATATGCGCATAAATAACAGTTTGACACATTATATAAAATTAGTTAGAATTATTGCTGCCGAGTGCAGCGAGGCAGCACACTATTCTTGACGCCTCGGTTAACTGCACATTCGTACCAGTCCCTTGCCCGAGCTATATAATGCCAACAAAAATCTCGATTTTCAATCGATTCGGATGGATGTTAGTTGGATTGCGCAATAATACAAACGTCCGTTGCGCATATTCAAATCTTCAACGTCCGCATCAAACTACTGTCACAAAATAAATATTTTTTGCTATTTTGTGCCACTGTGGCCTGTTAAAAGAAGACTTGCAATACAGCTGCTTTCAGGTGAGTTTATCAATGCTTTGTTGACGTTTTTCGAGTGTTTTACTGATGAATCGAAGGTCGATTTTCGTATTGTTATTCAAGATCTGACATAATGACACTGCTTTCAATTCTTTATTTATAGGCTTTTCTGGTCCAGAAATTTGGTAAATTATTAAATATGTCCCAATCAGTTAGGTATGTACAGTGTATGTAGTTTTTTATCTAGTTTTTTATCTAGTATGTAGTTTTTTTATGTAGTTTTTCATCTTGTCAATTATTTAGATTTCTCCCAGGACAAAATTGATCATTCTATACAGACTATATACAGTATATAAATATATATACAGATTTTGTTGAATACAATGTTTTAATATTGATGGATTATTCCATTCTGCTAGTGTACATCAAGGCAATGACCTTTTTAGTGTGTATTCTCGAGGCTGTCAATGTGCTTTCATGTTTTATCAGTGCTTCTTGAATACAACGCAAAATAACCCAGTGGTCGTGTGCCTTGGTGGAAAGTTTGTCAGTTGCGCCAGAGATCTCTGGCGTGGCATACAGCCAATGTAATATATTTTAGTACAGTAGAATCACAATCTCTGGCACAGGAAAAGCAAACTTTCCACTATGGGTCGTGTGGTCAAAAACCACATTAGATGATGTCGTGTTACAAGGGAAAAGCATGTATTTAGCTTTAAATAATGACTTAATAGTACCAGACCAGGGGTAGACCTTTTGTTTATAAATAACTTACCATCAGTTGTTTATTTTACATGTTACACCAACATAACCGATAACTTTTCTTACGAGATATGTCAATCTGTGATGGACACATTTATCGATCCAACTGGAGACGAAACGCCCACTGAGGCACAAACTATTATTGATCCACCCATAGTGGTGGAGCTGATTGAGGCTCAAACTATGGTGGTGTGTGTGGTGTTGTGGTGACCACTGTGGAGGCCAGGGCTCAAGCCCAGGTTGGACCTCTATTCAAGGTCTTAAATTAATTGGTCTCATTTATGCTAGAGATGCATGCATCATCAGTCGGATAGGCCATCCATCTTAGTATAAACACATGTCAAACTGTCCAAATGAACTATGTTAATCTCCTTGGAACTTGTACTTGTTTCTTCCATATTGCATTCTTTCAAATTCTTTTAAAAACTCTGAACAGACGAACTATATAGAAAGTTCGTCTTGACTGATTTCTATTTATTTGACTCGCATGCCAGAAACTTACATGGCATGCCTGATCCTAATGGCACTGCTGTTTTCATGAAATTTAAAAATATTCTAAACTTAGAACAATATTTGTATTCTGTTTCAGCTTGCAATTCTGACCAATGTGAAAAGTGCAATATTAACTGCTGGATGAAACCAAATGGTTGTTATAGTCAAAATAACAGCTGGATATATCAAATTGTATGTAATGGGATGTATTGCTATTGAAATGATAATTGTGATTTTCAGCAACATATTGTATAATGCCAAGATATTTCACATCTGTATATGTACAGTACCCTAACAAGTTATTGGAGAACTAGACATTGATCTTCAATCTACCATATGGATGTTATGAAGATATCTTATTGGCAAGATATTGCATAGCCGTATATGTACAGTACCCTAACAAGTCATATTATTGGTCAATGATGTACACCACAGACTAAATGAATATTTACCATCAGTTGTTTATTGTTACATGTTATACCAACATAACCGATATATGTCATCCAAGGTAATTTAGTAGTGATGTTAAACAATTTAGTCCAAGGTAATTTAGTAGTGATGTAAAATAATTTAGTAGTAATGTAAAACAATTTAATAGTGATACAAAACTTATATCTACAGTGTGTTCACTTCATGATCATAGGAAGGCGGAAACAGACATCCGTCAAACTAGGGTGCCTTCCTTCAACATTGCAATAAGTAAAGTTGGGACAAGTTGATATTACAATGTACTATACTATGTCTAAGTATTTAAAGGAATTTTTATAGATTGTTTTTATATTATTCTTGACCGATAATTCAATATTTTTTGAAAACTGTGAATTTTATGTTGATGTCCAGTGTACTGGACATTGTGCATTTATGGAATCAATATTTTGTGTAATTTGATCGATACTTTAGTACAGTCTATAATTTTATTGAAAACAAAGAGACAATTGGTATATTTCTTGCTATGTTTTCTCAGTGTTATGCTCTTAGTATACCATTTTATGTATTTAGGTTATATTGTAGGTCTAACAAACCCTCAAAGTTGCAGATTTCTGCCATATGTAGAGGTTGTGGCCTGAAGTGAGGCTCTACCAGACATTACCACAATTTTGGCAAATGCCATGGCAGTGAACATTCCCGATTAGCCTGTATTTTATAAATGCGATCATTGGCTTACGTTTCAGTCAGTTATTGTAGCTATTTCTTTCCTGTTTTGCACATTGTCCAGTTTACTGGGCAAAATTTTCACAACCCCCCCCCCCCTGGAAGATATTTTTTACATTTTTTACATATTCTTAAAACATGATAGCAAATGAGCATTTTTACTAAATTTCGCTAAATTTAATACACTGGAATGTTCCTGGTGCACTGAAGGATAAGGTTTAATTAGCCAAAGTTGACCAAACCTAGCTTGACTTGTATACAACCAAATCAGAATTTGAGGATACTGCCCATTGTGCCAATTGTAGTGGAGATAATTGAACCACTAATTGATTAATAGTAATTTTTTCATTGGATGCAATTTCCATTCCATCCAATGAGGCAAGAAAAGGTAATTATGAATTATGGTAATAAGTGTCAAGGTTTTATTGTCTTCCACAAAGATTGCTGTACAGCGTCGGTCAGTTCGGTTAATCTTTCATGTTTCAAGTCACGAATGTACCGTCACCTGAACACGAATTTAGAACTGAGACCAAAGAACCAAAAATTCGTGCGCGTAACACTATGGTAACATGGAATAATAACTCTTGGTTTGTTAAAACATCGGCAGCATTTCCTTGCGATAGTAACTCCTAGTTTAGTGAAAATTATGTCTTTAAAATTACGAAATTTATTTACATGTAGGCCTTCCTAAATAAGTATGTCTTTAAAAGTTGTTTAACCCTTTCCTGCATAATGTTGCTCTGCAGCAACAATCTTTTTTTGACCAATATCAGCTGTGGATAATTATGTATTTGTATGGGCTGCCTGTGTTTTTAAAGAGGCAGTCTCAGATATTAATTATGCATGCCACTTCATCAATGTAGATATTACATGAAGTAGTTTTTGTCAAAAATGTATTAACCATGCACAAAATGGTGGAATATGTCATAACTCGAACTTGAACGATCGTTTAGGCTTTGGTAGGTTATTTTTCTTTCGTTTTAAAAATACTATTTGGTAAATTTGTTTGCATTTTGGATATTGATCCATGTTTTTGTAAAAATATTATGTTTTACACTGTATAATATTTGAATTTTCGATTGTTGCTCCAGAGCAACATCATGCAGTAAGGGTTCTTGTCTAGGCAATATGCAAAATTCGATGGGGTAGTTGAATACGCCCAAAAATTTTAACTGCGTGAGTTTGTTCTAAAATTTCATTGTTGGCAGTGCCATTTTATGAATTTTTCAACTCCCCCCCCACATTTATTTGTATTTTATATCATAAAATGGCAGAAATATGGCTTATAGTATACCAACAACCATGGCTGTCAAATGTTGGGATCTTAGGTAGCGGCACTACCTGCAAGTGCCTGAAGCTAACTGAGATCCTTGGTTGCAACTAACAAGTGTTGTGTGGCTTGACTAATTCAAGCAAAGTGGGCAAGTTTGAACCACACACAGCTAACTTCAATTTTTTGGCTACCTGCTATATATGTATGTATATATAAATTTGTGCTTTGTTAACGGCAAAAACTGTTTCAAGGACTTCCATTCAAAGTAGACTGAATCATAAGGAAGCAATTATCAATTTACTGATATTGTAAATATTTGATATGAGTCATATTTCTGCATAATAATATATTCGATATATATATATATATATATATATATATATATATATATATATATATATATATATATACCAATATATATTTGATATACATATATGTTTATATATATATATATATATATATATATATATATATATATATATATATATATATATATATATACATATATATATACATATATATATATATATATATTCGATATATATTCGATATATGTATATACATGTTTATATATATATATGTTTATATATATGTATATACTTTTATTTTAGATCATATGACAGTGCTTTATACTCAATTATTTGATCTTTTTTGCCCCATACAAATTTTACCTTACTGCATTTACCCTTACCCTTACTGCATGTTGTTGCTCTGGAGCAACAATTCGAAAATTGGCCAAAAGAATGCGAAAAAAAAATTTTTTTCGGTTTTTCAGCAAATACACCCCTAATACATTCATAATCAATAGTAAAATATTTTTTCCCAGAAGAATTCAAAATTCATGCAGGAAAGGGTTAAAACTGTCAACTGAGCTAGATTCTCAGATATTTGAAGGCAATGAGCTCCAGAGCACGGGTGCCGCAAAGGCAAATGATCGATCACCTAACGTGACAAAAGTCTTCACAGAAAGGTGGCTCAACAACAAGTTCTCTGTTCGATCTAATATTATAGTTAGTTGGAGACTTAATGTTTATTAGTTTAATTAAGTGATCAGGTGCCAGCCCATGCAGTGCCTTGAAAATTAGTAATAGCAGTTTAAAGTCTATTCTAGACTTTATCAGTAGCCAATGTAGATTAATCAAAGTCGGAGTGATGTGATCAAACTGTGAAGTATTACTTATCCATTACTAATCAGTCTAGCTCCGGTATTTTGGACTCTCTGGAGCTTCTTGAGATGAATTGTCAGAAGCTCGTAGAAAAGGTTATTCCAATAATGCATTCGACTTATCACTAACGAATTGACCAATATTTTCGCAGTTCGAATTCATAGGTGCGGAACTTTCTTATCTGTCTAATGTTTAAAAATGCAGCACTTGAAGTCTTGAATGTGTTAGTTACCATTCTCATCTGTCAACTAAGTTGATCGAAGTGTCACGACACCAATTCTCAAACAATTAAAATTAAGCTTCGCTAGTTGTTGCCGAGTTCCAATGACTAGAAAGTCTGTTTTACCATCGTTAACCGTTAATCAAAGAGCATCCAATCCTCTATATCAACAATCCAGTATTCTAAGGCGACGAAAGCAACAGTGAGTCGTCAACAAACGCATAAGCGTCAGGTAGGTGTCTTTCCACAATGCTAAACAGTTTGCTAACAGATAGTACGCATAATAGAGGAACAAGCATGATACAGAAGAAGAACTGTGCTTGAAGAATTTCACATGGTACATCGGCCACTGTTGACAAAAATAAAGAGAACGTTTACTGAGAACTTGAGAACGCTTACTGAGATGCGAAGTAAACCACTCTATAACTCGCCACTTTATACCAAGTTTATGATTCAATCTACTAAGCAGGATATCATGCATGATCTACGGTGTCAAATGCAGAACTAAGGTCTAGCATTACCAATAAATAACATGTTAACGGTTCATATTTATCATGGCATCATTTGTTACACGTAGCAAAGCCGTTGCAGTACTATGGCAATTACGATGTGCCGACTGACCTCGAGGATACAATCTCTGTGTATTCAAAAATCATTTGTTTGATTGAAGACTGTATGTTCAGTAAGCTTCGATACATGCGACAGATTCAGCTAACAGGTCTAAGGTTTCCAAAGCAGTGCAAGTGTCCATATTCGATATGTTAAGTAACGGACGAACATCCGCTACCTTCCACACAGCAGGTAAAACACCAGAATTTAACTACTTGTTTATCATTGTCATTACAGGAAAAAGAACATCTTGACATTGCACGACAATCGAAGTCGGCATTGGATCCAATTAACTAGTTTTCCCATTTGATTTAGGTATCAGTATTTTTAAATCTTCTTCACTTAACTGCTCAAATGAATCAAAGCAGGCATTTAATGCAACAGGCTCATCTAAGAAGCGGTTGGGCACATCTGGAGCTGACAGATCATGTTCATTTCGAATGTTTTTCCAAATAAATTTCTAATTTCGAGTTAAAAATCAATTTTCTAAATAAAAAATTCCCAGTATCACCAGCTAACATAGTCTTCTAACATAGTCTGGTCTTCATATGCAGGAAACTTAAGATCATTATTTATCCGATAAAAGAGAGATTTAGCAGCGTTAAATAGTTTCCGTTGATCTGAATTATGTTCCAGGACAAAATCTGTGTAAACGTTTTCCGAGAACGGTTTATTACAAATATCATATAGTTTTTCTCAGATTTGTAGACTTTAAAATCCTGAAGTTGTTTAGTTTTTCTCCATTTTCGTTCAGCTCTTCTTTGCTCTCTTTTTGCAGATTTCACCTCAGTGTTGAGCCAAGGTTCATAAGGGCAAGTAGCGATCGTTTTTGTTCATAGTGGAGCTAATAATGGTTGATTCAAGTTCTTTGTTATAACATATTGCAAGCTCATTTACATCGAACAAATCAGTGTTCTTACAGAGATCAGAGTTAGAAAGGTCAGCTTGCAGGGTGTCCAGATTCATCACCGAGAGATTCCGATGCGATACTTTTGATTTGGTAAAAGGTACATCACCCATATTCGAGAAAGACGGGCATATGTTGTCAGAACAAACAGCCAACTCTAAGCACAGAGCACTCTAAGCACACTTTATTCTAGTTTTGATGAAATTGCTTTAGTTAATGACATACAAGCAATTGATTGGAGGCAAGCCTTTTCTGGTGATAGCAGTCCTAATGATATGTTTGACAGTTTCTACAATAAAGTTGCAGAGATTGTTGATACTCATATAACCATTAAACAAATGTCAAAAAGACAAAAAAAAAGTCACTCTAAACCCTGGATAACACCTGCTATTAAGATTTCTATTCAGAAAAAGAATGACTTGTATGAAAAATTTTTAAAAACTAAATCTCAGTATTATCATTTAGAATTTAAAACATATAGAAATAAAATAAATAACCCTTTAAAAATAAGTAAAAGAAAGTACTACCATGATTATTTTTGTAGAAATGCTAACAATACTAAGAAAATCTGGTCAGAAATAAAACAGATTATAGCAACAAAATCCCAAAATAATAATATACCTAAGAAAATAATGAAAGAGGACATTGAGATTAATGATCCTGATCAGATCGCCAATACTTTTAATGAGTATTTTGCTAACATTGGAAGTGGCCTTGCTGATGAAATTCCTGAAGTAGATAAATCTCCTTCTGGGTACCTCACATCTCGTTTATCAGAAAGCTTTTATATATTTTCGGTTAGTTCCTTCGAGGTTGAGGAGGAAATTGCTAGACTTAATTGCAAAAAATCTTCTGGTCCATTTAGTATACCGATATCCATCCTCAAATGATTAAAATTTGTTATCTCTAAGCCTTTAGAAATACTATTTAATCTTTCATTTAACTCTGGTATTGTTCCTAAAAGTTTTAAATTAGCAAAGGTGGTACCAGTATTTAAAAGTGGGGCACGGTCTAATATGGGGAATTCTCGTCCAATTTCACTTCAAACTTATGGAAAAACTTATGTATAATAGATTGATTAATTTTATTAGGAAGAAATCTATATTATACCCAAAGCAGTTTGGTTTTCGTGAGCAAAATTCCACAGGTCATGCTCTTTTGAGTATTGTTGATAAAATTCAGAATTCAATCGATAATCGAGAGTATTCTTGTGGAATATTCTTAGATCTTAGTAAAGCCTTCGATACAGTTAATCATGAAATCCTTATTGTAAAACTGGAACATTATGGAATTAGAGGGGTGGCTAGTGACTGGTTGGCTTCCTATCTTAGTGGAAGATCACAAATACACAATAACTGCGGTGATAGTGTATCCACCAAACAATCAATTTATTGTGGTGTACCTCAAGGGTCTGTCTTGGGTCCTCTGTTATTTCTGTTGTACGTAAATGATTTTTGTAACTGTTCTAGTGTATTGGATTTGCACCTTTTTGCAGACGATGCCAATTTATTTTATTCAGATAAAAAACTACCTGATCTTGAATTGGTTTTAAACATCGAACTTCAAAAAGTCCACATATGGCTGTGCTCCAATAAGTTACCTTTAAATGTAAATAAATCAAATTTTGTTGTTTTTCATTCATCCCAAATGAAACTTGCCTCTACAGTAACGTTGACAATAAATAGTAAAATACTAAAAGAAGAAAAATGTGTTAAATATCTAGGACTATATATCGATTCAAATCTTAAATGCGGTAACCAAGTTAATTATATTAAAAAGAAGGTAAATCGTAGCATTGGTATCCTATCTAAAATACGTTATTATGTAAATACTAATACCCTCATTAATCTTTATTATTCTATTGTGTATCCATTTTTAATATATGGATTAATTGTATGGGGTAATACTTATAATTCTACCCTTAATCCTCTGTATTTATTTTTTTACTATTATCATTATCATGATATTTAGCCAGGATACCAACATCACCGAAGTGTTTTTCAGTTGGGTCCTGCAAAAAAATGCTGATTATTGCAAAAAAAGCAATAAAACGTTGGTTATTGCAAAAAAAACGTTGGTTATTGCAAATATAAAGCGCTGAGAATCATGACATTTTCCAAATTTGACGAACATTCTAACCCTCTTTTTAAACAAACTAGAATAATGAAGTTTCATGATCTTGTTGTTTTCCTTATAGCAATATTAATGCATAAATATCATAAAAATTTACTTCCGACAACATTTGTTTTTTTTTCGTATACTTAGAATGATACATTGTTTGCTTTCTCTTTGCAAAAAAAATGTTAAAAATTGCTTTTATATATTATTTGAGTGTTTTGTCTTCTTGGATTTGTAAACCCAGTTTAACCTTTGTTCTGCTGCCTGACCTTATTAGCCGCTATGGTTATTACATGTAGCTGGTACCCTTATTATACTATTAAGTATAACCAAAATGTAATATATTTATTATGGGTACAAATAAATCTTTGAAATCTTTGAAATCACAGAAGAAACTAGACTGTCAGTTTTTGGAGTTATTACCAAATCACGGGTGCGGCTAATTAAATGTGTGGGACTTAAACATATTTAGTCGGGCTAAAACTCTGCAAAAGTTCCAATAATTTTATAGCATTAGAGTTCTCATTAGAATCAATATGAATGTTAAAGTTCCCGACGATAAAAAGAGGATCTCCACTCAGAAGTACTGATTCTAAGTATTCTACGAATGTCACAAAAAATACAGCGCTGGTAACCGGGCGGGCTACAAAATATGTTGGTCTGTACACGATAATAAAATATACCCGAAGTAACTTTCCATTCCGAGTATTGAAATGATTGACGTTCACCACTGGCAACCTTAGCAACCTTGGGATTGTTTTTAAAAAGTAGTCCGGTACCTCCTCCCTGACGACCAGAACAAGAATTATCAAAAACTTACAACCATCTGGCGTACACTGAGTTTTTGGTGCAGATTCTCTATCACTGAACCAAGTTTCAGTTGCCAAAATGTCCGGTTGATGTTTATAAATAAAATCGGTAAAAATCGCATGTAGGATGTTTATAGTATTAGCTAGTTTCGAGTAACCTCTTGGAAGCTTCAATCGTAGGAGCACACCTAGCCTCATGAGATAGCTCCTCGGTTTAGGAATTGAGAGGTCCGTATCATATTCCTCTCACATTATGAACATTATAACGCTCCGTGCAGAAAACGTTTCGCGAAGGCAAGGGGCTGTGCCGTTTCAAAGGATGTTGTAAACCATAACCGCCTTATTGCATTTAAGTCTGGTTTCGAGAGTTTTCCAATTGAGCCATTCAAGTAGTTCAGCGGAGTTAGCATCATAGTTTGCTCCCGACAACACCCTTGCTGCTCTATTTTGAAATCTCTGTAATCTTTGTTTTAGCGACGCTCCGCAATTATTCGAAGGGGGGAGCAATAATTAAAATATGGTTGAATTATAGCTTTTTAGATGGCAAGGTGTAATTTGGGACGAATGGTTTAATACGTTTTAATACTCCAATTCCTTCACTAACTTTTTACAGATTGAATTAATGTTTGCTTCCCAACTTAGATGTTCGTCCAGTTCAACTCCAAGCACTTAAGTAATCGAAAACGAACCAGTGGTTTATTATTAAAAATCACCAATTTATTGCCAATTTTGTTCCGAATATTATATGGTGAGCCTATAAACATAAATTTTGTTTCAGTAGCATTGTGTTGCAGTTTGTTATGCAAAAGCCATTTGCTGATATTTTGCAAATCAGAAGTTAATAAATTCACCAATTCATCATAGTTTTCTGATGAAGCATATATCTTGTATCATCAGCATATAGACCTGCCGTGGTATGTTTTAAATAATTTGGCAGATCATTGACATATGATTGGAACAACAACGGACCTAGAATTTATGCCTGGGGCATTCCACTTTTTATTGTTTTGCTATGAAATATGACCATTAACACAGCAAACTCGCTCACGGTTTGTTAAATAAGAGCCAAACCAATTTAACTCATTACCACATCAAAATTTCTTGATCAAAAAAATCAAATGCTTCTTTAATGTCCAATGAAATAAAGCCAGTTATTTTATCCTCGTCCATATTTTCCAGCCAGTTGTCACACATTTAAAGAAGTAGACAGAGTTGAGTGTTTGGGTCTAAACGCAGATTGATTTTCAGATAAATAATCATAAATTTGTTAAAAATTTCTTTCTCGAAGATTTTACTAACAACAGAAAGAATAGAAATTAGACGATAGTTCTGACATTTACTTCTGTCATTAGATTTATAGATCGGTTGTACACGTGCTAATTTCCAATCACTAACAAATATGCCAGTATGTAACGAAGAGCAGTCCTCAGATTGCGAGTTAGAAGCCACTCCCGAAGATTCTCACAATTATCGAGAGTAAAGTCTAGCACCACAAATCGCGTCTGTGTTATGCAGTCACCACATCTTAAAGCATTCTTCTCGATCATCATCCGCTATTACTAACGTACCCTAGATACTGGAACTGAAACCAGTATAATCAAAACCAGAGTCACTAAAGCCATGGTGGGAACCATTCAGAAAATCACACATAAGGCCCTTCAGGCTGGCGCCGTAACTCAGCTGAAAGCTGTTGGAAAAGTCCACGTTGCATTATCACGCAGCAATCTCAGACGTCTACAGTTAGACGAACTAATTGTTGATAATCTGGACATCGATATATTAGCGGGAACCCCTTCATAATCACGAACGACATCTCCCTAAGATGAGATAAAAAACAAATCACGGTCCAAGGACATGAGACTAGCAATTATGTCGCCAAGTTATCCGAGTGTTCAAGTTCTATCCGCCACGTACACACAGGCGACGGTCCTTCGTGCCCCATCTTCCTCCTCTTAAACGGTATCTAAACTCCCTCACTATCGCTAAAGTTGGCTTACTCGTAGTTCGCAGGACCGATTCTCTTTCCCCGTCTCCTGAGTTGATTGTCGTTCCCCGCTCCATCCTCGATGGTCTTGTAACAGCCCAACACCTGAAGCTCGATCATCTATCAAAACACCAACTTTTAATGATGATGAAGCGCACCTTTTATGCCCTCGACATGCAAACTGCCGTGGCTCGAATGAATGACTCATGTCACATGTGTGCCTCCCTGAAAAAGCTCCCCCCACAAACTGTGCAACATACCACCGACAAACCACTCGTTTTTCTCGGAAGTGCCAGATTAATATGAATCTAGTTTTTCATATCTCTGAGGATGGTTCTGACCACCCAAATTTGTTGGCGTTTCCTTTGCAGCCGACGTACTCAAACGGTGTAAACAAAATATCATTGTTTTTCGCAACACCACAACCTCGTATATAGTCACGTCCATCATCCAGGACGAGAGGGCTACCACTCTCCGCGACGCCCATAGTCTTTTATGTAGCGAGTTAGACTCCTTAGAAGGTCCTCCTGCCATCGTCAAAGTTGATCCAGTCCCTGGCTTTCTCGCGTTACCGGACGACCCAACCCTTAAAAGCTTCGGTATACCTCTAGAGATTGGACGGTTCAAAAACGTGAACAAAAACCCAGTCGCCGAAAAAGCTATTGCCTAGCTCGAAGTCGAAATGCTCCATCAAGAACCAAACGGAGGCCCTCTATCGCCCCTAACCCTTGCTATCACACCGTCTCAACTTAATTCCCGACCCCGTAGAGAAGGTCTGTCTACACATGAACTGTTGACCCAGCGAGACCAGTTTACGCATGATATAAACTCCCTGCAGGTGATTTCGAGGTCATCTTAAAGTAACGCATACAGCGGAAGACGAACCACCCACACAGTCAGAAATAAAAAATCGAACGTAACCAAGACCTGGATGCCTCCCACCACCGTCATCGCTTGTGATTTAGTGTAGTTGTTCACTGATCGAGACAAGACTCAATCCCGTAGCAGATATTTGGTCGTCTCCGTTGAAAGCACATAGTGTCTGGTCAAGAAGTTCTCAGGGAATCAACTACGTGCGTTATCTCTGAATGCATCATAGTCACAAACCAGTCAGTGTCCAAAACCACGTACTCGATCCCACCAAATAACGATAGCTCAGACGACGAAGGCGAAATATCCCCGTACCATACAGACGACATTCCACCCGTGTTAGCACATCCAGAAGATAGCTCCTCCGCATCCTCTCCCATTTTTAATCCTACATCACAGCCCAGTACAAGTGGTGAAAGAGTCAACCCTATTGATCAGCGCTCCCAGCATGAACACAAACCACCAGAATATTATGGCTATAATCAGTAATATCTGTAACCTGTCGCCATGGCTAGACAGATAATGGTCATACAAAACAAACTTTTAAAGAACATTTGTTACCACTTCAA
Organism: Muricea muricata; assembly: GCA_963855995.1. Classification (NCBI taxonomy): domain Eukaryota; kingdom Metazoa; phylum Cnidaria; class Anthozoa; order Malacalcyonacea; family Plexauridae; genus Muricea; species Muricea muricata. Next base: position 90,924,248 of record OY979716.1, on the reverse strand, counting down.
AAGAAAGAAGAAGACATCACGCTATATGTGGCGTATTGCTAGTTAGTCGTGTTCATTGACATTATCCTTACATCAGTTACTGGGATAATCAGTTCGTTTGTTTACAGCGCATGCAGGCGCTATTCGCCCTCTCGATGTGACCGGTTTGAGCTGTAAAAATATTTTAGTTTGTTGTTTTCTGAGTCCTTCTCCTTACTGGCCCCTACTTTCTGGCTCCTACTTTCTGAGTCCTTCTCCTTACTGGCGCAGTTTATACTGTCGTTTCATGAGTCTTTTTTCTTACTTTAAAAAAAAGGCAAGAAGCTTTGAGTCCACGTTTTTGTCGAAGTTGGTGGGTCTCGACAGAGGGTCTTAAGTCATAGGTAAAAAGTCGAGGTGAAAATTGAGGGTCGAGAATGAAAAGTCAAGGAACGAAATTTAAAGTTTTGTAGGCTCTTATCGCGCTAAAAAACAAATGATTCTTATCCAGAAAAAAACCCTACTTTTTCACTAGCTTTTACAAACTCAATCGCTTGTTGATTACTTTTTCTTCACTCTTTTGATAAGAAACTAGCAGACGCTTGGCTTTTCACCATTGATTTTTTCACTCTCGAGCCTCGAATTTTTACCCTTGAGCCTCGACTGTTTAACCTCGACCTTCGAAATCTGACAGTTAACACTCGATCTGACTCTTGACAAATCCCTGACTCGATAGCTTGGGAACATTGTGCTAAAATTGTTTAGGTTATTTACACTTGTTCTCGTCAGTGTTTATAAACTGATTCGTGCATGACAGACTTTTCAGAGTTACAGGAGTTTTAGTAGAGCAGTCAATAGAGCAAACGTATTTTATCTCTAATATGTTGGTCGGTTTTATTCTCGCACATCGAATTGTTACCCGTATTTAAAAAAACGGACAAACCAACGCTTTGCCGTAAGTCGAGGGTTTATTCTATCCACGCACTCAAGTTTCTTCAAATAGTTTTGTATAATTGAAACAATTTTTCTTGCTACCCCTGCGAAACATTTTTAATTGGGTTCCAGACCCGAAAATAGCAGATGTGATAAATTATATATTAAGTGTATACAAGCAAAAAATGCAAAATAATGGTCTTTAGTGAAACATTTCAGGATATTTAGTTACTTTTTCTATTTACATGCAATACCATAGATTATATGAACGAATATTAAGCAATACCAACTGGAAAAATGTGAGTAGTACGAAGGAAGGTGCATGTTGTACGTGCGACCAAGGTGGAAGTCAACCGGTTATTCGGTCATGCTGTGCAAATTTTGAATCACTATCATTAACTTTTTTAGATATTGATCATTTCCATGGTCATAACCGCGGAAATATAAACATTACATTACTAAATTTTCAGCCTTGCTGGCTTTGTCTGTAACCTGTACCAATTTCCCAATGATTATGTTAATTGCTTACTTTCACAAGCGGTGTCCTGGCCAGACCATGTTCCATTCGCTCGACATTCCTTCACACCAGATCCGATCAGGCGATATCCGTTATGGCAGTTGTAAGTGCAATTCGTCCTAACTCGGTAATCTGCCTTGTCGCAAGTTGCATCAGCGTCTTCGACTTTAGATTTGTCTGAATCACACACAATTCCTGGAGGAATATGATTTATCCGGAATTTAGTTTTGTGAAAACACTAGGTGAATCTATTTTGCAAAGCTTCGAAAGAGCTGCAGAAACAGATTTCCAGCAGTGGTAATGAAGATTGGAGTTCACCGATCAAAAGCGTCGCAATCAGCGCGGGTGGGGAGGGGGAGATAGAGCGTTATTGCGTAAGGGGCGGTGTACATTAACATATTCAGATTCTGCTTTACTGGTTTCTTAGAAACGAAGTTAGTCAGGCATACAACGAATATATGAATGTACCCACCTCTAATTAATGACTATTGAACGTTTATCCACAGAAACTCATGTTTAATATTAACCCTACTTATCATAATTGATCCCGAGCCAAAAAATTGTTGTAGTATAAACTGTGGAAGTAGAACTCTCCCACTGAAAACAAGGATCTTGTTGCATAATTAAACCCCTCGACTTAATACATCAAAGAGGCAACTATATAGTTGCATCTTTGATATATTAAGGCGAGGGGTTTCACATGCATGCATGTATTTCTAGTATATGTGAAACAAAATTAGCAATCTCAAAGATACTCATTGCGCACAATGGTACCATAAGTTGTGTAACTTCAACATATCAAATAGAGTTGAATTTCGGAACATGAAGTATTCTCAGGATTGTTGTCGTAGCAACACGCCGACATGGCAGTTTTTAATAATGCGTAATGCGTTCTATATTTTTTTAAAATAACTGGGAAAATAATGAAAGAATTACAAGTTTTAATGACAAAATACTTAATTTTTTAAATGTCTGTGGTCCGTATGTCATCATGCGTAGTGTGAACTTTGATGTTACTAAAACTTGACGTTACTAAAACGTTTTGATGAATATTTATAAACTATTAAGTCTTTGTTTTGCAATAAAAACCATTTCAAGCCATGCATTTTTTATTAAAATAGCTACGGTCGTACTTTTTACTAGTAAATTGTTTTCACACTTACAATGAAACTGCAGTCTTGCTTTTACAAAACAAAGAAACGTAACCTTCGAAACTAAAATGTGGAATCATTACGGCTACTGAATAGTCTGAATATGGCGACTTTTTATGTGCGTTTCCGTTCTTGTTTCCTTCGGTTGGCGCCTTTTTTCCTCGTCTTTTCCGTATTTTTGATTTATTTTTATTGTTTTTTAATGATTTCGATTTGTTTCCCTACAGAATTCATGACATTTATTTTAAAAAGCCCTCGGAATTCAATGACGTCAGCTAAAAGGTCGAACGTCCAAACCAAACCGACACATAATGACGGATGACTTTCGCATCTCAGAATTGGTAACCTTCGCCACTGGCTTTGCCCGGGCAGCGCTCCGCGCTGCGGCTCAGCGACAATATATAAAAAACAACTAAAACTGCGCTGTACGTGTGTAAACTACGATTACTCGCTTGGCATCTGCCTTTTTGTGCGGAATATAGCGATCACGTTGCAAATTAAGGATGATTTTTGAAAAGTTATTATGCATAGTGACGTCATAAGTTGTGTGATTCGCATATAGAAAAAAAAGATCGAATAGCATATCGAAGTTAAGTATCCCGAGAGGGAAGAAAGTTAGACCCATTCTACAAAGGAAGTTACACTGTGATTTTAAGCGATCTTTGTAATGCAATCAACAAATAGTTGGAGAAAATTTCGTCTCATAGGCCCTTCAAAAAGTTGACATGCTTTTTCGTTTAATTATGGTTATATATTGTCAAAAAATCAATTTTTAAGCTATTGCACGCTTCTGGTTCAATTTTGACATCTAATACAAAAAACTATATAAACTCGAAAACTGTTTAAAAGTAATAAACATCTTTCTGTTATAATGTTATAATACAATTTAATAGACAATAATCACAAATAATCACAATTGTAAACAATAACGTTACTGCAATAACGTTACTGGTGGGCATTTACACCTCTTTTTTCCATGTTAGTAATGTATTGTCAAAACTTCGCTTCAGACTTAAAAGTTGATTTGATCACATCGCTTATAAATTTAGTAGGAGGGGGGGAGGGGGTGATACCATTCAAGCATATTTTTTAAATTATGCTCTGGTTTATACGAGAGGGCAAGATGATTGTTGGTGGAGGGAAAATGATTTTTTGCCAAAGGCAATCAACTAATGAACGTAAGCAATTTTCTTTATAATTTACAACATGCATAGACCAGGCTCATAGGACAACAGAACGACCGTTTTAGTCGATGTAAATATACCGATCATTTCTCAGACGGTGATAAATACAATGCTTTGTTGAAACGATTAAGAAATTAATGCACGCATCTTCCCAGATTCCGCAAAATATCACAAATGCAACTCTTACTTTGACATTTTGGTTTGATGTGCCCATTATCCCAGAATGCTTGACCTTCATTGTCATCTCTAACTTTGCATGTATATGTCTAAACACATAAAAACTACAATGAAGCTACTTTATTAAAGAAGTTTGGAAAGCACGAGAGTCTCTCGCTTTGCCCTGATTTTCTTGCGTACAATTTAAAACAGCAGCAGGTAATTTAGTAATGAAATGGCAGATATATATAGAAAAGCATTAATTGCGAGTATTTTAAATGGCTTAAAAAACACCATTTTGTACCCATTTTTTGTGAGTTTATTTACGAAGAAATTTTCAGTATAAATTTAAGTTGTTTAAGTCGAGAAGACCTTTGCAAAAGTTTTATGTAAATAAACATGGATCTCTATAAATCTCTTTTATATAGTACTATGTTCTTTTGCTCATCTCATTCATTACACAAACAAGGCGGCGCTAAAACTTCAATCCGGGGGGGGCGTATATTCTTATATTCGCGTTTTGCCTGACTGATTTCTCTTAAAATCAACTCTAATAATAACAACTGTTTTCAAAATAAAATAGTCGGGCAGAGCTTAAACATATGAATATTCATATGAAAAAACAAATAGTGTCATCAGTAAGCACGCAAAAAGACCGATTTATGACTAAGTTGACGGTGCAAAATCAAGCACAAAATAAGCTCGTCCAATTCTAGATATTTTTATTTTTATAATATCAATTGGAGGTGCTTCTGCAAAGATTTTTTTCATTTGTAATTTACCATTTGATTTTACAGTCAACATGCTTATTTTAATTCGCCAGACGTTTTCACTAAGTTCAGTAGCACGTTTGTTCTTTACGTTGGCGTATGACTTTTTATGATTGGCGAATATTGTAAAATCTTAAGGCTAACCTGTTGTCCGACCAGCTTAAATTCGTCATTGCATCTGAATTCGCAGATGCTGCCATAATTCGATGTACAATTTGTCGGGTTTGTATAACCATTTGCTGGTACACCCAAATTTGAGCATCTTTTCACTATATGTGGAAATTAGAAAAATTCGAGATTCTTTCAATCTACAAAGGGTAATAATGCACGGTTGTCAAAAAGGACTTACCCAAACAGCCTGTTCCATGTTTCTTCCCTTCGTATCCTTTATTACATTTACAATCTGTGACCTGAGTGCTACCATACTTGTCGTGACCTGAGTGTTTAGGGCATGGTGTACACGAATTTTCAGTCACGCTTAACTGCGTCTTATATGTACTAGGTGCGCATTCTAAAAAAAGTATTTCCTATCAAATATCTTATTGTAAAAATGTAAAAATACAAGACGTATGCCGCTAGTACAAATACCGCGCGGAATATTCACTGTCTTCGCAAATCAAAAGATTTCGGAAGGATTTCTCTAATAATGCGGCACCGTGATCCTCGCGAACTCATCGATAAAAAAAGTTACGTCAGAGAAAGCGAGAATTGCCCTTATATCATACATGCATCAAAGCACTCAAAATGCAAGTGATATGAAATATAAAAATTCTCATCAAATGATTTTTTTAATTTTTGTCCATTGAGGTTTATGCTGGCTTTCATTAAATTATGTCAACAATTCGGAAACTTTTTGAAATAATTCGAAATGAAAACACTCAGAAACGACACAATGACACCTAAGTCATCACTTACTAGTACAGTTGCCTGCTGCTCCGTTCCCATAGAAACCAGGTTTGCAAATGCAAATATAATTTCCACTCAGAAGACCACAGCCACACTCTGCGTTACCATCACACGTCGTTTTACACTTCCAATCGGGCACTTTTTCGGCTTCGTAGTCCTTTTGATAAGGGTCTGTAAAGATCAATGGTATATAGAGCCCGCCAACTTCTTAAATTTAGACTTAAAGTTTAATATAAGAAAAAACATACTCCGAAAAACAACATCTTGTAAACTCAAGACTCGAGCTTTTAAAAACAAGAACAATTTTGCGGTGATATTTCGACTCTATTTCAAAGTCATTGAACGACTCTATTTCAAAGTCATTGACTTTGAAATAGAGTCGAAATATCACCGCAAAATTGTTGTCTTGTTTTTCGACTCTATTTCAAAGTCATTGACTTTGAAATAGAGTCGAAATATCACCGCAAAATTGTTGTCTTGTTTTTAAAAGCTCGAATCTTGAGTTTACAAGATGTTGTTTTTCGGAGTATGTTTTTTCTTATATTTTATTAAATTGTCTGCTGGTAATGGTTTTCTTAAAGTTTAATCATTTTATAACGAGTCGGTGCTCCTGCTCAATTTTTTAGACATTTACTGTATAGCAGCATCTCACAATATTCGAACGTGGTTATTTCATTATAATTATTCATATCCTAGCGCTACGAGTTTTAAGGGATGCACTAGTGAAAAAGTTTTTAATGCCATCAGGCTATAGTTTTAAAATGTTTTCGTGCCCTTCCTTACTTGAAATTTCGAAAAAATGTTGTTCATACTGTAATGTTTTCATTAACTTTAATTTTTAAATCTAGAACTTTAACGTCTCTCAAAAGGGCTTTTCAGACATTAATTACAAGATAATAGTTCAAAACCTAAGAGTCAGTATAGAGCGATTGTTTAAAAAGGTAAAAGAACTGTCTATACAATTTGTATGTGGTGTGGCAACATGTTCCAATGCTTCACTGCTCTGAACAATTGTTGACCAGCAGCTGTTCGATAAAAAGGAACACTCATTAAGTCTTTCTTTCTTGTCACACAATCGTGTATTTTTATACTCAGGAGATATTAGATACTCAGGAGCTATTTAAACATTCGTATGCTAGCATAACGTCCCTGAAACGTGATGACACATTCACTGGTAATCAATAGAGCTGTTTCAGTAATGGTGTGATTAGATCAAACTTGCTGAAGCCCTTGACAAAACGTGCAGCAAAATCAACGATTGCATGGGTAGCATGTTGAACTGCTGAATGGCCCTATTGTACATGTTTATTGTCTATACTGTACTGTGCTGTGGACTATGAGCGCGCATGTGATGATGATGTGATTATTGTGCCTTCGCTTCTGTTTCAAAGAAATAATTCTGAGTTTAGTGGTAGAAATAAGCAATAACCCGTCATCCCTTGCCCCAACTTTGAAGTCAGATTCGAATTTAACAAGGTGATTCTGGTATATGCAAAAACTTAAACTTTTCTAATTCAAATGAACTATAAGCGTATTGTGGCGTATCGTAGTAATATGACAGCTCTAATCCTTCGTCAAATTAGTATGCGTAAGTGAAAACACAGTTCGCAAGTTCTTCCACACCGATTAGCCCCATGAGTACAAAGTCTTGTGATCTCCCTAATTAGCACAATAATGTGTAATTCTCTGCTATAGAGAGATTTAATGCTTACGTTGCAAATTATTTGAATTTTCTCTTCCAAAACAACACAGAATGGGCTCAGTTCAAAAAAGGTAACTTTTCTTTTGGGGGGGGGGGGGGGGCACTGCACTAAATGATAAGCAGATCTTTGGGTCTCGACTTGAAATGCCAAATACTGTGGGATGTATACCAAGAATGGCATAATTAAGAAATCTGAATCACTTTACTTTCAAAACACTGAAAAACCAATGGCTATATTGTAGCTATGTCTTGGCAGAATTCTATCCTTTTTAAAAAAATTATATGCTAAAATTAAAAACTGCAGGGGTAGACAACATTTTTTTTGCAAAAATAATATTACTTCCTGCGGGTGGTTGTATAAAGCTTTTAACTACAGTACTTTTAACTACCCAAAAAGTAGGCCGGTTGTATAAAAAAGCAGGTAGCGTTAACTGCAGCTGAAAAGTAGTTAAAGTTAACTATCCTCAATGGCATAGTTAACTTCTCAACACCTAGTTAAATGTGGCGGCTGATCGAACTAAGAGTGATCAACTTTTATGAGCGAGATAAAATTAAAAGGCCACGATTACCTAAAATTTTTAATCGTCATCTTCCCTGGGAAGGTTACACAGATAAATGACTCTTAGGAATCCTTGTTTTTTATAGCGGGACTCGTCGAGGACGAAGTAAGGCCACTAAGGGCCTGTTCATATGGGCAGAAGTTATCTCGGTTCCCGAGAAAATATTTCGACAAGTTCACAAGCGAGATCTCGCCTTGATATGAAATAATATGAAAAGTTTCTTTGCGTTCATATGAGGCGAAAGTTTTCCCGGGTACCGAGATCTCGCTTGCTGACAGGCGAGATCTCGGTGACCGAGATAATTTTGGTCTCATATGAACACAACTTTCCCGCTAGGTGGGAAAACTTTCTGTTTACACTCTACAAAATCTAAGTCACAGCGGGAAACTTTACCCGGTAAGCGGGAGAACATTTCCCCATATGAACAAAACGAAATTATTTGACCTGTCGAAATGTTTTCTCGGCAACCGAGACAGCTTCTGCCCATATGAACAGGCCCTAACAAGGCGAAACCACGCTCGTCATGTAAGACTTATAATTTTAGCAGTGGTAGTGGTTGGTGGTTTTGCTGCAGGACCTCTACCTGTTTTCCTTTGGTATTGCATTATCCGGGAATTTGTTTTTTTTTCCAATTTGGGCCATGTTTCGCCATTTTTCCCGAATATATATTGGTGCACGTTTTTCATAGGCCCAAGGTGCTAATCTGGAAATTAAAAGTTTGCCACAACTTTGCTTTTTGGCATTTGTTATTGTGCTCAAAAATTGGGCCCGTAATGTGTCCAAATTTTGTTCAACTAAATTGAGCAGTAGGTTACATTCTGCTGAAGTGAAATCTGCCTTGTTTTGCATTAGTTGGTCTTTGGGCAGACATTTTGAATTTGTGTGTATGTAATTGAGTAATGAAATTTGAAAAACACCTGTAAGCTTGGCAACCTGTTGTTAGATGGAAAAATATGACCCCAAACATGATACAAATACATACAGTATGATATATGAGATGTTTCGAATTTTGTTACATCTGACAAACATCAAATAAACATTCACTATATGTGTAACACAATATTAAAAAATATAAAGTACCATCTAATAGTAAATAAACTCATACAGATTGGAAAGTGACAAAGTTTGCCTACCACCTTTCCGAAAACAAGGAACTTGTTCTAAACTTGTTCTATGATGTTTTCTGTAAGGAAGTAATAGAGACGGAGATCATTGGAGATAAGAAAATAATATACATGAAAGACATACTGGAGAAATTTGTTACCATAGCTAAAGTCATCGAGAATCATAGGCGTATATTTCGTCATCGCGAATATTTCGTCATTCAGGCAACTGATCCCCAAATATTCGGGCAAAAGGAATTTAGCAAGCTTGATAAAATTTCTTGCTTGTTCCCTAATCAGACTTGAACAGTGTTTGAAATACCCATGTGAGGTCGCACTGCTGTAGCTTTTTCAACGGGTTTTTTTGCGAATTCCTTAGCAAACCCAGAACGATCAAATTCGAATTCGCATGTATGTATTTATATGTGACAGTAACATGAAGTATGGCCATATCCGGACCGTAAACATGAACGTTTTGTTGAATTTCCAAGTTTCTAAGACGAAGTGCATCTTAACTCTTGTGATTTGTACGACTACATCTGCATATGCCAGGTAATTATATATGATGACAATAATAATATAGTGAAAACAACTGAACTAAGTGTAGTGAGTGCATTTAATGCAGTGCAACACGTTAATTCAAATGTTAATTTGTTTATTACATTATGGACCCGAAACTCATGTATTATGCAATCTATGCAAGAATCTGAATGTGTTATTAATTGTTAATATTTTTAATTATATGCCATGAAAAATATAAACATTGGACTCAATTCCATATAGAAGTTACCAATAAATACATATTTCAATAAATCAAAATATTTGGCAGTAAAAGATTATCTTTCGATGAACTTACAAATAATTGGGTAAATTATGATTGCATTTAATTTTCACTAGGTTAATTGCTAGTCATGTCACTTCCCGAACAATTGCGAAAACGACGATACAGGCAGCGCATTATTTGCGAAACGTGCAAAAAAGAAATAGACTCAGACTAAAAAAACAGCCATGTAGAAAAAGTGCACAAGGGTGTGAAAGTAAAATTTAGCAAGGTAGTCGACACGAATCAGTTGCAACTTAGCAACTTCTTTGTTAGAAATGAAACACCGCCAAAGCGTCAAAAAGCTGACATAATAATGACCAGCAAAGGTGATCCTTGTTTATCCATGAGCAAAGACAGCAAATATATGTCAAGCATTCCATTGCTTCCACAGTACTAGATTCAAGAGACAACCTTGCCGCAACTGAAAAAAATTCAGAAGAAGACGTGGACCTGAAGGAATCAACAAACGATTTTACTTGGCCTTTGTCCACTTTCGTTAACCCAGAAGACTCAGCAGAAAATGTTAGGTCGATAATTTCCTGCAAGGTACTAGAATCGAGAGCGCTTAGCCCCTATAAATTATCATTTACTTCATCTAACATTGAAAGAACAATCCGACGACAACCCGTCGATTATTCAGTCTTCAACTGCTGCCTTTATTTCGCCACGTTCACCTGACGATTTTACTATCAATCACTGGTCAGAGAGGTCTGAAGAGCAAGTCTCGACAAAAATTATAAGCAATAACCAATCACACCAGTCAGTGCCAGATTCATCTAATGATATTTCTGTTAACCACTGTCAATTGTCAGAAAGGTCCCCGTCACAAGTATCAGATAAACCTCTCTGCGACAACTTGCAAGCTACATGTAACTCCTCTACAGTTTCTTGTGTTACGCAAGGCTCAGGAACAGATATCCAACAAAGTCGCATTTCGTTGTCTTCTCCTTCACAGCTTGTGTTGAAAACATACGCACGAAGGAAGTTCAATAAGATAAAGGAAGCAGAGATTTCAATCCACAGTAGTACAAAACTTATCCTTGGATTAGCTTTGATGCTGAACACTGTCATTTTGTATGCTTCGCCTGTCGAGAATTTATGGGGGATAAGACGTTTACTTTCGATAATTGGAAAAAAAGCAACAGACTAAAGAAGCATGCAAAAATTGTTGTTCACAAAGATGCGATGACAAAATGGATTGGGTCGAAAATCAACGCGAAGCACAAAACGTCGGTGTTAAAACAGTTAACGGAGTCTCATCAACAAGATGTTCTACGCAACCGTGAGTATTTGCGCATAATCATTACCAGTATATTCTATAACGCACAACAAAACGTTGCTTTTCGAGGACATGAGGAGGACAGAGAAATAATATTGGTGAAAGGTCCGACAAAAACAGAGGAAATCTGTTGGAATTATTAAATCTCAGATGCGACGACATTCTGTGGCTTAAAGACAAGCTACAAAGTCAGCTAAAGCTTCACGCCCAGTGGACGTCACCATCTATCCAAAATGAGATATTAGAAATAATATCTCATTTTGTTGTCCAGCGAATAACTCAGGATGTACAGTTAAGCCGAAACTACTCTCTAATCATGGACGAGACGTCTGATACCAGTCGCACTGAGCAGGTATCGATCTGCTTAAGGCACGTATTAGATGGTAAAACATTAGAAACATTTCTGGGATTTTTTTCAACAGTATCAACTGAAGGCGAAGTCTTATTCGAACTTGTTAAGAAAGTAATAACTGAACATGGCTTAAAGTTGCACGATATTGTTGGCGAGTGTTTCGATGGGGTATCAAATATGAGTGGTGTTCGGAAAGGAGTAGCAGCCCGAATGAAAGAATGTTCGCCACGAGGAGTTTATGTTCATTGTTACGCACATATCCTCAACTTGGCGCTACAAGACACCATGAGTGATGTTGAACCGCTCCGAAATGCGCTGGGGACATTACAGAGTCTGTACAACTTTTTAGAAGGAAGTCCGAAACGTCATGCCGTGTTTAATTCTGTGAAGGTAGATGATGATCACCTCTTGCTGACGTTAAAGTCTTTAAGTGAAACGAGATGGTCCTGCAGATGGGAAGCAGTAATAGCAGTCTCCGAACAAATGGGAAAAATTATCAGAGCACTTCTAATATTTTCAAGTGACAAAGATAAAAAGACGTACACGGGCAGTCGCGCCCTTATTAATGCTGTTTGTGATTTTGAATTTGTGTTTGGCCTTATTCTACTGAAGATGATATTATTAAATACAAACGGTCTAAGCAAGTACCTCCAAGGAAAAAGCATTGACGTGATCAGTCCAAAAAGAAATGCGGATCTTACCATAAAGACACTGCAAAAATATCGTGACTAAAAGAGTTTTGGACTGTTGTGGAAAAAGGCGGAAACTTTATCCCGTGAGATAAAGAAGGAAATTATTGGTGGTGATTTCATTTTCAAAGAGGCAAAGTCACCGTGGAACAAGCAATCACGCCGCTTACAGGCACTTTTAGATGAATCGACATCAGTTACGAATGTCCAATATGTAACCACACCCAAAACCAATCATCGGGTCAACACATTCCACCGATCCCTTGACAAAGTACTCAACGAAATGAAAACACGATTTAACCGAAACGACCAAGAAATTTTGTGTGCTCTAGGAGACGTGTGCTGAACGAAAACCTATTGCAACGCAACTTCGAAATGGTGGCAGAGTTCTACAGTGTGGATAAGGATCTTCTTGAAGTCGAGAAAGACATGTACCAAAATTCTATCGATGCGTCCAACTCTCAAGCGAAATCTGCAGCTGGCGTTGTCTATAAAATGTTTGAGGATGGTTTATGTGATTTATTGCCTGTTCTGTATGAAGTCACATCCATTCTGGCATCCATTCCAGCTACTTCAAGTTCGGCTGAAAGGTCGTTTAGTGGCTTGCGACACGCCAAAACCTATCTTGGCTCAGTAATGGGCCAGCAACGCTTGAATTCTATCGCTCTAATTAATATTGAACGGGTTTACGCAAACCGAACCATTGCTACTGACATGAAACAAATAATCAACTGTTTCGGCAAACGACATGGGCGAGATAAATATTTCTTTTAAATATGAATGCCTTCATACATAAATCGATCTTAGCATGTTGAGTTAAAAACATATAAATATTTAACCTATATGACCAATTTATATAACATATGTTGTGATTCGGGCACTTTCGGGTTTTATACAAAAAATTCGGGCAAATTACTTTTGCCTCCCCAAGCAAAACTGCCCCCGTACGCTTATGTCGAGAATGTGGATGTATCTAAATATAGAGCTTTTTAAACTCAAGCAACGACTGATGAAAAGTTACCCCCAACTTGTATTTGTGTCCCTAAAACGAGAAATGTTAGTGAGATTGTATATGTTGAACATTTGGATTCTTCTGGATTGGTTTAAGAACATACAGTATGTCAAATAAGTCTGAAAACAAGGATGAAGAAAACTGTACCATTGATGATTACAATCTGAATCTGGCACAGAAACTGAGAAATTCTGAAGTTAATGAGTTACAAATTCTATACAATTCTGCAATGATTCTTCGTGAAAAAGTCCTAGAAATACCAAAACTAAACTTCCTTGGCCACCATTGGCATCTGATTTGACCATGGATAATGTGAAAAAAGTAGTTCCATGTGAACTTTATAATATTGTTGCACGAAAATGTTTTGTCGTATTTTTTATATTTGTGTTCTGCATTATTTATTTATTTTTAAATCAATTGTTTTTACAGTCTGTTAAAACGAATATATGAATATTAGCACACACCCCTGCCCCAATTATGGGCCATTGTTGGCCGTCAACCGCCCCTGCATTAAATAATAGGAAATCCTTTTGCTTTTACTAAAACACAAAACTATTGATACCCCGTAAATTGTCAACATTTTTATTCTAAACGTTTCGATGATTCTACTGAAGATGACTTGTATTACATGTCGATACGTTTAGAATAAAAATGTTGACAATTTACGGAGTATCAATAGCTTTGTGTTTTATTAAAATACTCTATGGCAGTCTAAGGTTTTAGTTTATCGAAATATTTATTTTGTTCCTTAATCGTGGGAATTGTATATATATTTATTATTTGTAGTTGTATGTATATTTATTTATCATCCGTCCTGTTTGATACAGGTGGGTTTTTACCTCACACAAATTTGTATTGAATTAGAATGTTATTAAAACCAATATTTCAATAAATCAATTGGGATAATTTAGCATACAAGCAAGCGTAGTTTTAATATTACAAATTTTGAACTCTATTCAGTGTCTTTTATTTATGGTTTTGACATAGTGAATGCGGGAAAAACCCACAGGGAAAATCCATTTTTGTTATCTGCGCGTGCGCAGTGGGATTTTGGCTGATGTGCGCATGCGTATTTGTCACAAAAACAATGGCGGTTCGAATATTTCAAAGCGCGAAATTAACAAACTTTGGAGGGAATTTTTTCCCAATTGTGCACCTGTTTCGCTTGGGGAGCAGCGGATTCTAATAAAGTGAGTTTTTATCTATCGATTCGTGTGAAAATTATGTAGTTCCACGAGGGGTGAAACGGAATTGCAACTTTTGGACGCTCATCCTACGGCCTAAAACAAGCAGTTATCAACTCATATGTCATAGAAGTGGTGAAATACATGTGTGACAACTGAATGGTATCCTTTTGTTAATTTTTTGGCTATGGGTGGCATATTTATTTATTTTACATAATTCATATTACAGTTTGTTACAGAAGCCACTTCAATATTTTAATGGTTGAATCAGCAAGTTCTTAGCAAGAGAAGACATTTCTCTTTGGTGCAAACCCCCACCATGAATAAAGACTGGCCCTAACCTTACTGAATAGCAGGATAAAAAATCAGATTTGCAATACATTTTCAAACCAATGCCAAAATGCAAATGCCGTGAACGCAAAACATTTGCTATAGTGCAAATTTATGTGCAAATTTGATCATTCGAAACACATTCGTAAAATGGAAAACCAGATTTGCACTGGGTGCCAAAATGCGAATGCATCAAATGGGCACATTAAATTTGCACACAAATTTGCACTTTAGCAATTTTTTGCCTTCATGGCATTTGCATTTTGGCACTGGGTTGAAAATGTATTGAAAATCTGATTTTTCATCCTGTGTTGTACGATACTTGGTTACCAGACTGCAAAGTTGGTCAGAGTTGACCCTAAGATTTTTTGGGAAAAAGTTTTTAGTACCTCTGGGAAGGGCTTCTTATTTAAGCAATTAAATCTCTAAATTTCATTGTGTTTAATACCTATATATTGGGTACCGTAATTTTGTACTGTTTTGCACCCCTGCCCCTAGATTTTTAGCTTTACACCCCCAAGATCTTGTTAAAAATTCTGCAGTATGGATAAATTTATAAATAAACTCAAGCCGTTTTCATCATGAAAACAACCTTGGTTGGCCAAGATTGAAACCAATTTGGCTAATGTTGTTAAAGTTTAAATATGCTTAACCCATGATGGACCCTTGTTACTTGAAACCCTACTGCAGAACAGATTGGAAATAACCACGTTATTTCATTATAACTTAAGTTGAGAATTGATAAAGGTGGATTGGTAAAGAATTTAGAATATTTCGCATATTATTTTGTGCATCAGTCCCAAATCAGGTATTTTGGGTTGAGTGTGGCCCAGAGGCCAGAGCTAATGTACTCTATAATCTTGAATGGCTTGTGCCACACAGTGTAGATAGGCATATTTATTATTCTGTAACACAATATCACAACCATCTAATAGTAAATAAACTCATACAGACTGGCACAATACAGTATTGAAACTTTGATGTTTTGAGCAAAGATACTTTTTCAGAAAGGTGGTAGCAAACTTTCCAATCTGTATGAGTTTATTTACTATTACATGGTACTTTATATTTTTCAATTTTCTGTAATCAATACACAATAATCAATATTTATTTGATGTGTTGTCAAATGTAACAAAATTCAATACAACTCATATCATACTGTATTTATTTGTATCATATCTGCGGTCATATTTTCCCACCTAACCATAGTGGCCAAGCTTACAGGTATTTTTCAAGTTGAATTACTCAATTGCATATACACAAATTCAAAATGTCTGCCCATAAAGCAACTAATTTAAAACAAGGGAAGAAAAGAAAACAAAATTTTGATTCAGTAGCATGCAACCTACTGGTTAATATAGTGGAACACAATTTAGACACATTACTGGGCCAATTTTCGAGCACAATAACAAATGCCAAGAAGCAAAAGTTATGGGAAACTATTACTTCCCAGATTAACAGTTATGAAAAACGTACACCAATGGAAATTCGGAAAAAATGGCGAAACATGGCCCAAGTTGACAAAAAAAAAACAAGTTCTGGGATAATGCTGTCCCAAAGGAAGACAGGTGGACGTTCTGCGGCAAAAGCACCAGCCAATATTACTGCTAAAATTATAAGTCTTGAGCCTGATTTCGCCTTGTTAGTGGTCTCATTTCGCCCTTGATGATTCGCCCTATAAAAAGCAAGGATTCTCGGCCAAATATATGGCCGTTTAGGAGTTCTTTAACTGAGAAATCTTCCCAGGAACGATAAAAATTAAAAACTCTAGGTAAGCGTATCCTTTCAATATTATTATCTCGCTCATAAAAGTTGATCACTCTTAATGCAGCCGCCATATTTAACTAGGTTTTGGACAGTTAACTATACCATTAAGGATAGTTAACTTTAACTACTTTAATTTTAACTGCAGTTAGCGATACCTGCTTTTTTGTTTGTTAACTACGTGGTCATGGCCAGAAATTCCGGACATTTGAGCCCGCGGTAAACTTACTAGCAGTTTCTTGCAAGCATCCCTTGTAGTCTCGTGAAATCCCTGTGAATACTTTAGTATCCATAAATATCATCGTGTTTTAAACATGGCGGTAAGTCTCAGTGAGAAGCGTGCTCATCCTGTTGACTACAAACAGCTCAACAATTTTTCCTCCGCCGTTCTATTTGACACTCCATGAAACTCAAAGAAAGGGAAATTTTGTCTTCTAGTCCTTGACGGCGCGTGTATTCAAGGCAGTGATTGGTGTCCACGCGAACACAACTTACATTTTTTAAAGTTTAATCTCTTTAGTATATCTTCTGCCAAAACAGCCGACATTTTCGGCACATTACCGCACAAAACCTCATCAAACCAAATAGGCTGCTGGGGGTCTCCGAACACGGGCATGCTTGCTCGTACGTAATTCGCTGGTCGATAACGCCGCAGATTCATGTCGTTGCTAAGTTACAGCAACACATTGAGTAAGATCTTTGTTCGGCGAATATTTTGATACCAAACTCGATATATTTTGAACTATATCTCCGATTTTACTGGCTTGGGAAAGTTTGAAATCTGCCAACAAGCGAATATCGCCGCTGTGGTTTTTATGACATACAATTATGGGTTATTACTTCGGAAAAGCAGAAGAACTGTTCAATCGTAAGACGATCAACATGTCAGAACAGACGGAAGAATTACCACTTCTACCTAAACAGTTTCGGCAACTTAAAGTTGTTGTCTTTGGAAGTTGGATTTTTCGTCTAAAGGTTAGCCTTTAAGATCATTTCGTATTTACTATAGCAATATTATAGAGGCCAATTTAAAGCTTTATGCGCGAAAAGCAGAGTCGGTATTATACTGATTGCCCTTTTGTTTTGCTTCGAAGCTTGGTTTCAATTAGCATACGCTATTTCCATTTCGGCAAATGCTTCAAGGCGCTTTGATACAAAGTTAATTTTGAATATGTAAATTCCTCATACATTGAACATAGCAACTTGAACGCCATTTTAAACAAATATTTTCACGCACGCGCGTTTTCAATGTCCGCGATTTCTGGCCATGTAAAGTTAACCACCATTTAACTACTTTTTGAGTAGCTTTATACAACCGGCCCCTGCAATATATATTTTGAACATCTACAATACATGAAATTAAATTATACCATGAGTCTAAAACAAAGCTTAGCTGCTCAGATTTACACGAATTATATCGAGTTCAATTGAAATCCTTTGCTATAATTATATTTGTGTTAATTTCTCAGCAGATTGTTCGCAAACAAGCATTTCATGGCCAGAAATGATGGACACGCATGCGCACAACGCTTAGTGAATAAGCAACAATTTGATCAAACTTCTATGTTGAAATTCATAGGAGTTACATTGGGAAAATGACAAAAAAACAGTCATAGTACATTCAGTTTTAAAGTTATCTGTCTGTTTCGATCGGACATAAACAAAATAAAATACATACATTCGAAATAATGTAAAACAATTTTGATAAATGTTACGATTCTTGTTGTTTTCAGCATGAAACCCTAGACCGCTACTATATAGGAAGCGGCATAATGGCTAACTAAAAGTTGCCTAACCATCTTTTCAAGCCACTCAAATATCAGGGTTCATAAAGCAATATCGTTATATCGGTTCGGATTCAATCGAATTTGAAAAGAGTAGGAATGTCATTGATGCTTCGTATTATGCATTATTCCTCTCCATTTGTCGATCTTGCGGTTTTCGGCCTTCAAAATAGCCTATTTTTGTTGATTGCTAGAGTGTTCGATAGGTTCAATAAATCTCAGGTTTTGATGATCTCAGTTTGTGCCAGAGTAAGCAAAAATATTTAACATGCTCTACCTGTTTTCAAAATTTCAAGTGATGATCTTAGCACCTTGTCAACTGGTACTCGTCGATTTATGTTTCTTAGCGGGGTCATGTAGTTTTTAAGGTCGCAAGTTAGTGTAGGTTCATGCACGTTGTAAATATTTGCAGTGGTGAAGTCACTCATGCATAGCATTGTTGACGTATATGCAAATTACTAGCTAGGGATCTTAATGATGAATATTTAATCATGTCCATGATTTCTCGCCATGTTTCTAAATTCATAAGTAACATATTCAACAAACAAACAGAATCCAGCCTTCTGGCTGCGGTGATTATACATTCGCACTAGTAGCCGGCGTAGCTGTTGACAGTGAGTAACTTAATGCAAGATTTTTTTAAAACTTCGTCAACCGCTTTCCATGTCACATCCAAAACATCCATCGTAAACATCCTTTCCTTAATGTATGCGATCGCAGTAGCGGCGCCAGCGCGATAAGTGAGGGGGACATATTCATATATTCGTGTTCTGCACAATTAATTTCTGTTGAAGTCGATTCGATTTCAAAAGAAATTAATTGTGCAGAACACGAATATATGAATATGTCCCCCTCACTTATCGCGCTGGCGCCGCTACTGTGCGATCGACAGTGATTCAAAGCGCTACAAGTCGGATAATGCGGCAAACCGACCCAAGCAGTCAAAACCTCTACTCCTTGAAGTCTTCAACGAAGGATAATCTTGCAAGAATTTAAACTACTCTATCTCGGCAATAGTGATCTATGTTCAAGAAACAGTTAAATCATCAAAAAATCCGGAAAATCTGTTGTTTGTACACAATTCCTGCGAAGCCGTATTGGATTATTCTATATGTATTATACAAGTCGCTGATTTGGTACAAGGAAACGAAGAAAGTGAACACTGAACGGAAAAGAGTGAACGGAAATAAGAGAACATGTGAGTGAACGATAGTCCAGTATCTGAGGCTATGCGTAGATACAAAAACAGTAATGACCCTTGTTTGCGTCAGTTTTTTCTGCGCAAAGTGATATTAACGACAATAATCTCGGCAGAAGTTACGACATAGTTTTTTAATTCCTGAAACTAAGAAGGAATTTCTTAAAATGAGTTTTAGATACAGAGGTGCTGTCCTCTGGTATAATTTTCCGGAAGGTTCATGTGGGTCACCATTTTGTCTTTTTTTATAATATGTAATACATTAGTTTCTTATTAAAGTGCATAATGCACATGCAGCCTTTAGGTATTTGACACATTTGTGATATTTAGGATATTTAAGGAAATGTATGATTTATTCCCAAAGGAAAAAGCCTTGCTCATGGTTCAAGAATGACTTAAATGACGTCCGTTCTTCTAAATTAACCAATAAAAAACATGAACATGAAGGTTTTGTCTAAAGTAATCTATTGCATTTCGTCTTAAAATGTACTAAATTTTACAAATATATCAAGTCTCAAATGACAGCATGTGTACTTTAAATAGCTTAAATAGCACCCACTTCCGATGAAAATCAGTCTATGACTACTGAAGTCAGCGTTTGATTACATACATACGTTTGAACGCCACATCGACGAAAAAGTGAAACGATTTTTAAAAGCGGCATTAAATATTACTTCGTTTCGTGCGCGACGTTTATTCGCGTTTATTCGATTGGAGTGTCTTTTTAGGGAGCTCTTTATTTGAAGAATGGCATGGGATACATTTTGGCGCGTTTTTCTTCTCTATATACGCTTCTACTACACTCTACAGTCTTTTTACTTACCTCCACGGATATACGCTGCCATATTTGAGAAGTCTTGAAAAGTGTTGGCAAAGAAGTAATGATCATGCTTTGTTGCTGCATTTTGTAAAAAGTTCTTATTAGCACCGGCAACCCCGATAGTAAAAAGTTCAATTTGCTCTTGATTCTTTATCCTGTTAATCATAGGTGTTGGGTTTCCACCGTCATTCCATTGTCCGTCTGTTATTAAGAATACCACTTTGTACACTGGTTTATCCTTTGGGCTAATGTTTTTCCAAGGTCGCACATTCTTTATAGTGGCGCCATTATATAAGATATCAATAACCTTATGAAAAGCATCATTCATATTAGTCATCACACCAGTGTACTTGAGGTTGTCGAATGCCGTCTTGAATTCACATTTATTGTTCAAACCGTTGAGATTTGATATATAGTTAATATCGATTGTCGCATAGTCCCCAAAGCGAACCACCGCTACTCGGGTTGCATCTTTGGCGACTTTGATTTCATCCATTAGTGCTTTGATAAACCGCTTCTCAGCAGCAAAACCATTAAAGCGGGTTAAACTTCCAGAGTTGTCCATAAGGAAAATAATACCAGATTTTGAGTTTGCATAACGCGATTGAACTTTAACCAAGTCTTTACCGGTAGCTTCCCATGGCTTTACAGCACAACCAAAATTGATGAAATGCAAAAAAACGAGGCAGTAAAACAAGATAAAACTTAGAGCAGACATTATTGCTTTATGGCAAGACGAGAATAAAATGCAGAATATAATATAATGCGTGTCCTTACAAAAATCAATTATTCTCAGCTAAACAGCTGGGTTAGTTATAAAGAAACACTCATCATGCCTTGGTAATTGAAAAAGGCCATATAAACTGAAAATGTAAAGATCAATAGCCTTACATAAACATTATAGCAATAGAAAAGTTGATACAATTCTATAGCAAAGTTAATAGCTTTTAATGTTCGTTTACATTAAATAATTGTTTTAATTTTTGTTTACATTTAGGATATAGAAAATGTTTTCGACTTTTCCAGATTGTCATGGTAGATATAGCCTTATAGCTTTCAAATAAAACGTAAAATAAAGACTCGTTGAGGTAACTATAAAGAAACTCTAATATAACACATAATTGATTCCACTACAGTCAAACCCAATAGTTGTTTTGCAAGCATTATTCCGATGGAAAGTTTTGCAATATTGATGTAGAGGGATATTGCTAAATTACAATTAATTTTGTATATTCCTGAAAGTATTAACGTAAACGATAAACGTTATCTTGTCTTTGCGCTTTGTAATTACATATATGATAACACTATTTTTTACGAAATGCACAAACAAAATAACGTCGCAATATTGCTCGCATGAACATTTTGTGATTTTATCAAATTTATTACTTAAAAATTTCATATATACAAATTTGATGGGTTATTGTAAACACGCTTGTGTTTCAAGCAGCGCACAGATAACATAGGGATATAACTGCTTTGAAACACATAATTATACATAAAACACAAAGCTATTGACAGTAAATTGTCAACAATTTTATTCTAGACGTTTCGACACGTAGTACAAGTCATCTTCAGTACAGTAACTGTTAATTTAGATTAAAAATATAAAATACAAAATACAACATTTTGTCATTATGTTCGCTCCTTGGATTTGCCAAGCGGAAATGTCACGCAGCTGAACTCGCGAGATTTTACATCCAGACACCGGATGTAGCAGACTTTAGTTAAATTTAATATTCTAGCCATTTATAGGCATATTCGTAAACCAGTAACGAAGCAAGCTATGCAAATGACCAAATGTCGGGTTGGCTTCGTCACTGTCGTAAACATGCGAATTATGGAAACATCCGAAGTTAGAATCCCCATTGGGCAGGGTCGCCCAAAAAAGTGGAACATTAGCATATTAATAATATATTCCTGTTAAAATGACCATGAATTTGTAGAGAATACATAATTAATTTCGAAATAATTCCGCTATTTTGGGAGGTCAGGGTTATTTCAGATCCGTCAGAGCACCTCCTGCCCGCAAGCTAATTGTATACTGATTAGTAACAACTATTTCAACGGCTTTTTTCGTTTTAAATATTATTTAAATGTGTTTAAGGATGAGTAATATGTAACCCTATCCCTAACCCTATCCCTAACCCTAACCTGAGTTTAGGTGACTAGGTGCTCTGACGGATCTGAAATAGCCCTAACCATTTTGGGACAGGTGAATTTAGCCTCGTGAATGTAGAAATGTATTATAATTCTGGGATAAACGTGTATTCTGTTAGATAGCTCTATTAAGCAAATCTTGCACGAATTAGACTACCTAGCCTCTGATTGCAATACAGCCATTTGCAACAAATAAGCATTATACGGGATTCACCTAAGGCTATTCTCCCTGCCACTCAGCCTCGCATTGACGCACTATGATACTCTCATATTAACGCGAGACTAGGTTGTGAGGACAATAGCCATAGGGAAAACCCGTATAGGCCATACTGTCCCCATGTCAGCTAAAGCAAAATATTTTCTGCTTCTCTAGGCCTCCCAGTAGCCGTGTGTAAAATGAAACTTTGTAATATTTGCAAACTTTGTATATAATCATTTGTATATTATGTGGGTTACTAGGGGTATATATTTGTCGCGCCTCAAAATTGATACTGAATTGATGTAATTGATACATATATACATATACATGAAAATATAATAAATCTGAAATCGCACTCAATGTACCATGATTTTTATTAAAATAGATTGTTTTGATAATTATAATCTAGAATAAACTGAAAAAATTTTACAACTTCAATTGTGTGTTATACGGCAAGTTAAGTATGCCTTACGCACGAAACTTAAAAATTGTTAAAAGTAATTTTGACTTGGTGGATGAAACTGAATTTGTCGGGCATATATACACATATACATATATACGTACTAGATTTCTATTTTAAAATTGGGCACAGTTATAAACTTATACACATTTTGGATAAAGCAAATAATCGGCACAAATACTTATTGTTTAAAAACATGCTATTTACTTGACCAAATATTTAAGGAAAAACGCAAATTCACCTGTTTTGTTTCAATAAGCTTAGATTTTGCAATGAATCTTTAATCTTCTATGTTTGTTCATCTGTTGTTTTTTTGTCGGCTCATAGTTCTTTGTGACGTTTGTGCTGAGATATTACATACTATATGTTTCATTATTATATGTATAGGTGAAGTTGAAAACTGTTAAAGTACATTTGTATTAAGCAGTTTATAATCCAAATAGATCGAGATACAAATACAATCCGGATCGAACTCATTCCGTTTTAGATGAAACAATAGCTGATTGGATTATATTTCAGCCAATTTTATATTCTGCATTACTCTGTTTCTCAATCTGAGGAAGCGAAGTCTTGCTATAGTGTTCTTACCGGCTTGTTAAAAACTTTAATGTGATATTTCTGTAGAACTCGGCTGAGTGGTTCTGTTAATCTCTTTATATAAGGCAAAACAGCGTATCCACTGGATGTTACAGGAGGATCAAACGAGGCAAAGATTTCACGCACTAACTCTTCGGGTTTAGGAATCATTTCTGTTTTGGTTGGTTTTTTTTGCACGTCCGTGACAAATTTCATACCATTTGACATTAAATCTTCAAAGACTTTGTTTGTCTCAATGGCTTTCCTTCTACTGTGTTGGATCTGATTTCACGCAATTCTGGCACTATTAGCAACAACTATCACGTCTACCGTAAATCTCCACACAGTGACAGATAATTATACTCTGCATGAGTTTAAATCACATCATGACAGAGAACATAAGATTATTTAGATCCAACACAGCAGAAGGCAAAGCCATTGAAACAAAGAAAGTTTTTGAATGTCAAATAGTTACCTCATAAAGTTTATCACGGACGCGCAAAAAAAGACAAAGAAAAACAGAAATGATTCCTAAACTGAAGAGTTAGTGCGTGAATTCTTTGCTTCGGTTGACCCTCCTGTAACATCCAGTGGATACGCCGTTCTGTCTTTTATAAAGAGATTAACAGAACCACTCAGCCAAGTCCTACGGAAATATGTTTTTATTAAGCAGGTAAGGAAACTACAGTAAGATTTCCCCTCTTTTAAAGGTAGACATACCTAAGATCGAGAAACAGGCGAATGTAGTTTATAAAATTAATTGAAAAGACTGCTCGTGGAGCAATATTGGTGAAATGGGAAGGTGTTTGAAACAAGAAAAAAATCAACATATTCGGAATATTACACAAAATACAGCTGGTTCAAATATAGCGAGACATTCCTGGGACAATGATCACACAATTAAGTTTGGAGATAGACAAGTCATAGATAGAGGTAATTATCGCACAACAAAAAAATTAGAGTCGTGGCAAACAGCAATTACAGCTAAATCGGATAATAACCCTGGACAAAATTTGTTGTCAACTTAATAAAGATTTGGATGATCAAAATGTACTAACCAAATATCAGTCAGACTTTAGAGAGGGATTTTGAACTTCACCGTCTTTTTGTAAAGTACAAATTCCTGGTTACTAAATATAGACTCAGAAAAGATAATCGGAGTAATAATCTTTCTTGACCTCAAAAAAGCATTTGACACTGTTGACCACAAAATGTTGTTGAGAAAATTGTTCTTGTACGGAGTTAAAGGTATTGCTCTAGGTTAATTTAAATCCTCTTTGACTAATCGGAAACAGGTTTGTAAGACAAACAATACCATATCCTTTGTAAACTATAATAGGTGTGGTGTTCCTCAAGGATCGAATCTAGGTCATCTCTTTTTCTTAATTATTTTATATCTACGACTTACCGCGATGTCTAAGGAGATCTACGCCAGCAGTGTATGCTGATGACGCTAATATAATAGTCGTCGGTAAGGCTAGCGAAGAAATTGAGGAAAGTTTAAACAGCGACCTGGAAAATATTGATAATTGGCTCCTAGCTAATAAATAACATTGAATGTTAATAAAACTGAATATATGATATTTGATCAAGGCAAAAATTGCAAAACACCAACATAAATAATGATATAACTAGAAATACATGCACGCATACAAAACCCCTCGCCTTAATATATCAAAGATGCAACTATATTTTCGGAGCGCGAAGTATTCTCATCAGGATTGCTGTCATAGCAACACGCCGACACGGCAGTTTGCGTTCTATATCTTTTAAATAACTGTGATCAAAGAATTACCAGTTTTAATGACAAAATACTTAATTTTTTTAATGTCTGTGGTCCGTATGTCATCATGCGTAACGTGTGAGCTTTGGTACGGTATGAAATACAATTTATTACGTTACATTTTTAAAACGTTTTTAGAATATTTATAAACTATTAAATCTTTGTTTTGCAAAAAGAACCATTTCAAGCCAAGCATTTTTTATTGAAATAGCTACGGTCGTATTTTTCACCTGTTAGTTATTTTTGCACTTAAAATAAAACTACAGTCTTGCTTTTACAAAACAAAGAAACGTACGTAAACTCAAAATTAAAATGTGGAATCATCACGGCTACTGAATAATCTGAGTATGGCTACCTTTTATGTACGTTTCCGTTCTTGCTTCCTTCTGTTAGCGCGTTTTTCGTCGTCTTTTCCGTATTTTTAATTTGTTTTGTTGTTTTTTAATGATTTCAATTTGTTTCCCTACTGATTTCTTGACATTTATTTTAAAAAACCCTTGGAATTCAATGACATCAGCTAAAAGGTCGAACGTACCTGACAGAATTTTCAACAACATGGCGGCTGCCTTTTAAGCCATGATTGTTTGGTAAAGAATCACAGTTTACACAAGCTATATTTGCATTTGATTTTCAGTAAAAACTTTTAGACATTCTGTGACCTTCAATTTCCCTTTTATAACTAACATGGAGATGCAAAGAGAGATTGATTTCGAGATACTTAATGCACGAAGTACGAGCTGGGCGAAGGCGAATTATCATGTTTTCAATCGGACATGACTCAACACAAATCTGTACCTTTCATACATTTCAAAGGTGAGTACATAGCTATAATTTCTTTGGCACAAACAAGACAAACTGCTCATCACTTGCAACAGAAAGTTCGGTAATGGAGTTGTATTTAAACGTTTTATAAGCAAAAATGCAAAATTAATTGTTTGCACGACGAAAGTAGAATAGGTGCAGCTATATAACACTTAGTCAGCATTTTTCACGGAGCTCTTACCCCTGTGAATTAGTTCCCAGGTCATCCGTGTGAGACAGGTGCGCGCGCATGTTGACCGGAAATACGTGTAAAACTAGAAAAAAACTTGTCTAACTGGTTTTGA
The DNA here is from genome assembly GCA_963855995.1 of Muricea muricata. NCBI lineage: Eukaryota > Metazoa > Cnidaria > Anthozoa > Malacalcyonacea > Plexauridae > Muricea > Muricea muricata. The sequence goes on along the minus strand of OY979716.1, from coordinate 90,897,792 downwards.
ATGCAATACTATAAAAAAGCGGCCGTCGGCGAACGAGATAATCAGAATTATGGAGTGTCAACATGGAAAGCCGGCGTCCTCTTCCAAAACCGAAAATGGTTTATTTTTTTATTGTGGGCAAAAGCCTAGCTGTAATTTCTTTTGCCCCCAGAATGATTGCAGTTATTTTGAAAATGCTATTGCAATGTGGAGAAATTCGAACTCGTTACAGCCAAGATGCCACGGTCACAAGAAGCTAACTAAAATGTTAGTCGTGAAAGATATTTTTAAACCTAGTTTTGGCCGGCCATTCTTCGTTTGCTCGGATAAAGAAAAGCCGTGCTCGTTTTGGCAATGGGGTGATGTTATTAGGCCCCTATGTTATCATGGTGAGCAATGTTCAACGAGAAAGGTCAAGAAAGAGGGCACTAATTATGGTCGTTTGTTTTATACCTGTTCGAAAGGTAAAGACGAATCGTGCAGCTATTTTGAGTGGAGAGATAAAAAAGAAGACGAAGACCCGTTCGAACCATTTTCCACTGTGTATTTTAGCAACCCTCCTTCGCACGGGTATACGGTTAAGGAGACTGGCGAAAATTTCACAAGCCGTCATGAGAATCGCATCGAAGCTTGCAAGGAGTACTTGTCCCTTAAAACAAAGAAAGAGAACTTGTAAAACAGGTTATGCTAATTATGTCTAGACTATTAAGAAACATTTGGTACAAACTGCGCCATTATTACTTTAGCTGTTCAAGTGAAAAGTCGTGTTTAAAATGTCAGCTCGTGAACGTTTATCCAACTTGACTCTACCTACTGACATTGGTAATGAAGAAAGGTTTTTAAGCCACCGTCAGAAATTAATTGAAGAGAGACTGATAAAGTGTGCGGAAGAAATTGCCTCAGTCATTAACCAACTGGTTGTCGAAAATTGCAACGGCTGCATCATTGATCATCCATCACAAAGACAGCATCCTTGTCTTATGATGGAAAGTGATGAAAGATTGTCAATGTACTTTGATGATGCGTTATCAAAAATATCTGAAGCAAGAGTTATGGAGAACTTTATGAACAGTTTAAACGATATCAAACCAAGGGTGAATGGACTAGAGTTACTGAAGTACACTTGTTATGATTGGCGATCAGTGTTCTGTGCAAACGAGAGACGGTTGCTTAAAAAAGAGACTCTTGAACAATTGTAACATTATATTTTCTTGAATAAAGCTTTTCATTGCAATGTATATCTTTGTTGTTAATTCATTATGACGTATATCAAAAAACATGTTTGTTCATATTCATACATTTGAAAAAACTGGTTTGTCTGGTTTACATGACTTAAAAGAGACGAGATCATCATGATCACGTTAGTCTATTTGGTAAGTGTGCTTGTGAACAGTTGGTCTAAAGAACGTGAAGAGAATTATGGCACACCTGTTTAAACAAATGTATGAGTGTGAAATTGACTTTGGTGCCTTGACTGTTGAGAAACTGATAGATTTTGTGTTCACGGAGATGGTCTATCGTAAGATACATCAATTGGAAGAAGAAGCTGCACAGGCCAAACAAGATGAGGATTACGGTAGACCGTGGACACGGTTTCGAAAGCGCATTGAGGCCCTCGATGATGAAGAACGCTGGATATACTATGCTGAGCGAGCTCTTGATCTGCTAGACCATGATGTTATGTGGAAAGGTGTCGTTGAAGCTTGCAAGATTTTGAAGTATCCTGAACCGTCAGCGATCCATACACAGCAAAAAACGCACAACCTGTTCTGGCCTGATGAAAACAGCATTGAACAACGTTGTGCTGCCCACATTGTTCAAGGTTGTCAACAACATTGTTCAACATTGTTACACCTGATTGCAGGCTAATTCAGGCTCATCAACTTGTTCAGTATTGTTGACAACCTTGAACAATATGGGCAGCACAACATTGTTTAATGCTGTTTTCATCAGGCCAGAACAGGTTGTGCGTTTTTTGCTGTGTAGAGATTACTTCGAGGCACTATTCGATATGACATGTTTCGCTTGGTTTCAGAGGTATTCTGAACTCGAGAGAACAACATTTATCAACAATCTAATTGACTATGTTCTATGCGTGTGTAAATTAAAATATAACTACACAGTGTAATCTACCAAAGAAATAAATTATTTTAAAACGTACTGTTTTGTTGTTTTTCTTCATTTTACTCGGTCTGCTTGCAAGAGGTAACATGGGAACTTGTCTTAGCAAGAGTGATAAAATCAAAAGAGACAAAAATCATAGCAGACAGAAAATGTTTAAATTTGGTGTAAGTTTTGGCCGTAACGATTTAAATTTGGAAGGTCACTTGCAAATGGGGTACAACAGTAAAACAATTAAAAACTACGGACTTATTGACAAGCAGTTAGACCCACCAGAAAATATAACTTCGGCAGTGACTGAACCGGATGATCAATCTACCGAGACAGAAAACTAATTTTTATAACACTGGTACACTTTTTCGTATGTTTCATTAAAAAAGAAGGCATGGACCAGTCAACAGTTGATGAGTACTTAAAAAGTGTTTATTATGATCCAAAACGTCCAGTGATATTGTACAGCCTCAGGTTGTTGGAGATACAAATGCCAAACTGATTATAAGCGTTCCCGTGCAAGGAAAAATGGGCGAAGTTGTCGCGAAAACGTTTACCAACATACAGTATGTGGCCGTTCAAACGAAATCTTTTGAGGACATTGAGATTATATTAAGAGATGATACAGGTAAACCTGTACCATTTGAACGTGGGAAGGTGTTAGTGACACTACATTTTAAGCAGCAGAGTTCATCGTATTTTGCATAAACAATGACTAAAACAGATCAGTACGTACGTTACTACATGGGCCAGCAACAAGGACACGGAATGCCCGTCTTTACGGGAACTCCCTGGATGCGTGGTTATGGTCAAGTCGGATTCGGTTTAGGAGGACTTTTTAGGAGCCTTGCAAGAGCTGTTATGCCAATGGTTAAAAGTGGTGCGAAAGCCCTTGGTAAAAGTGCACTGAACGCTGGGGCAAATGTGCTTATGGATGTTTCTTCCGGTAAAGATTTGAAACAGGCAATAAAAACTCGTGGAAAAGAGGCCGTAAGCGATGCAAGAGATAAAGCCATTAATCGTCTTAAGACTTTTGCTCAAACAGGAAGTGGAAAACGGGCTAAAAAAAGACCTACCAGTCGGACAACGAAACGGAGAACAACTGCTAAAAAGAGAAAGGCATCAACGTCTACTGCCAGAAGCAGTCAGTCCAAGAAGCGGAGAACAACTCGTGCCGAAGATATATTTGGTTAAATATGAATTTCGTACATTCAAAGTCGCAAGAGTGCACAAAAAGTGAGCTTGATTTATTTTCCATGCCTCCAACACAAGTAAGTTTGGAAAAGGGACATTGGATAGATCACCAACCTGTTTCCAGTGTAACAGAAAGTGGCCCCATTACTTTTTTGTCGCCAGGAATGGAAGATTATATCGACTTATCAAAAACAATTCTCGTGGTGAGAGCAAAAGTGACGAAAGCTGATGGTGCAGATCTCGATGCGGGTGAGAAGGTTGGGGTCGTGAACAATTTCCTTCATAGTCTGTTTAAACAAGTCGATGTCTATTTGAAAGAAAAGCAAGTAACACAGGCTATGGGCACCTATAGCTACCGATCTTATCTCGAAACCCTCCTCAATTATGGTCCTTCCGCTAAAAAGTCTCAGCTCACTGCAGCCTTGTTTTACAAAGATACTGCAGGGAAAATGGAAGTGGCAGATCCTACTGCTGTAGACGGCAACAAAGGTCTTAAAGCGAGATACCAGTTTAGCAAAACAAGTGGAGTGATAGAGCTGGCTGGTCCGATATTTTGCGACGTATTTTTTACTGAACGACTGCTACTCAGCTTTGTCGATCTAAAAGTTGTGTTGAATCGAAATGGACATGAGTTTTGTTTGATGTCATCTGTGGATGACGCTGATTACAGAGTCAAACTAACCGAGGCCTATCTTAAAATACGTAAAGTTAAAGTAAACCCTAGCATCACCATGGCTCACGAAATTGCATTGAAAAAAGGACCAGCAATCTACCCCATACGTCGCGTCGAGTGCAAGAGTTTCATTATTCCAGCCGGGAATCCATCCTTGGTGAAAGATAACGTCTTTAGTGGACTTGTACCGAAAACATTCGTCTTCGGATTAGTCGAGAGCGAGGCGTTTAACGGGGCGTACAAGAAAAATCCGTACAATTTTCAACACTTTAACATGTCATCTGTTGCATTATCCGTGAATGGAGAAGCGATACCGTTTAAACCGATTCAACTCTCCTTTGGTGCAAACAAAAGGTTTATTGAGGCGTTTTCTACGCTTTTTTCCGGCACGGGGAAGATGTATTACAACATGGGAAACGATATATCGCGAGATGAGTTTTCAAATGGAAATGCAATTTTTGCCTTTGACCTGACCGCCGATATGTGTGGGTCGTCACCCCATTTCAGTACAGTTCAAAGAGGAAATTTGACAGTTGACATCAAGTTCTCAACTGCACCGGCAGCAGCCGTGAGTATCGTGTGTTATGGAGAATTTGAAAATCTGATTCAAATTGATGCAGAAAGGAACGTCATTTATGACTACTCTGGCTAAATGAACACTATTCAGATAGTCCATGCTTTGGAACAAGACTCTGTAACAAGAAAGAGGTTTTGTGGTGTGTTTCCCCGTGATAAGTTACCTGAAAGAATTGACAAGTTTCCATGTGGATTGATTGCAAACACAGATCCTAGCAGTGAGATAGGTAGTCACTGGTTAGCGTTTTTTTTTACAGAAGAACAGAACGGTCAACAAAACGCAGTTAGCGGACAGTTTTTTGACAGCTTTGGACAGCCACCATCTTACTATAGTAGTTCATTTGAACACTTTCTAGATAAACATTCGAGCGAGTGGGACTTTAACAAACGTAAACTGCAAAGTTCTTGGTCCGATGTGTGTGGACAGTACTGTATATTTTACCTTAGTCATAGAGCAAGGGGACATAGCATGAATAAAATCGTACAGTTTTTTAGTAAGGATACAATGTCAAATGATGTAAAAGTATCTCAGTTCGTTAAGAATCATTTCAAAGTAGTGCCAAAGCAGGCAAACGATAATTTTAATCAGTCTAGTAAAAAGATGTTTTGGAAATAATGTAATACTTTAATCAATAAATGTTTTTTTTTAAACCAGTGTCTTGTCTTGCGTTAACACATAAATAAAATCACGAGAAAAAGATTTTTTAAAATGTTTATTTATTAACATGAAACATTAAGATTAATATTTTAGCCAGGAAGTTTGTGTTGGTTTTTTTGCTTCGTGTCTTTGTACAAGACTACGGAAATATTTCGACGGGGTAGCGGATTGAGAGCTTTCGTCTTCTACTTCTTCACCGTGAGAATTGTCTATTTCGGATTGTTTCCATCTCTCTTCATTTCGGACAAGGTCTTTGGGCATATTAATTTTTGATAAGACATTAAAAAACCTTTTCGAGCCAACAGGATTAAAGTTTTTTCGTCCTTTCACGGCGTCACTCAACAGGTCAGATATATTAGAACCTGGGACTTTTACACCTTCGAGAGTGACGCGTCCAGATTCGTCCCAGGAAATAATGTCAGGTCGTGTCTTCAACCGATTTAAAATTGACGTAGCTTTTTGTCGCTTTGTTTTTGGCATACTGTCCACGATAGCAAAGTTTGGTAAAGGTGTCGTTTCTTGAGTGGAATTGTTCTCGTCCTCGCTTTTTTCACTCGTTGCCAAGCGAACTTTTGGGATCTGACTGTCCTTTTGTTGTTGAAGACTCATGTAACGTTCCAAATTAGCGTTATATAGTTTTTGTTTTTCACTGTCTGGTATATCCGTCCGTTGAAGAACATCTGACATCTCTCGATCAGAATTCATCATATTCTTAACCAGGGGCGAGCTTTCAATTTTTTGTTTTTGTTCAAATCTAGCATACACGTCTTCTGGAACCAAAATCATTCTTTTGGCATGCTTCATTTTATGAATAAACTTCCTAATACTGACAGTACTGGTGGTAATAACGCAGCCAACAGGTTTCCGCCTTTCTGATTTAAGATTCGTCGTTTTTTTACGCGCGAAACTTTCTTGTCTGCCAACGCTCGGAGATGTTCCTTGTATCGTGACAAACGTCGCTTTTGACTAGGGGTTAGTGGAACTGTACCTTTTAACAAGTTATAACAACATTCGCAAACGCACATTAAAACGTCTGCAGGGCCATGATCTATAATGGCTTTCCTAATTTTAGGTTTACATTTAGCGAGTATTTGTACGTAAGCCAAATTGTCCTTCATTCGCTTAGACATGTTGGTCCTAAATGATTTAACCTAGCCTAGATGCTGATTTATGTACGCTTGACATACACGATCTGTTGCTCGTGCGGTAAGATATTTGTCCGCAATCTCATATTTTCGGGCGTGCATTGGTGCAAGTCCATTAATAAGTAGCCGTGAGGCTTTTTGGTGGCATCTTGATATGATTCTAGCAGGAAGTTGCAATTGTGTGGATACATTTGACGCGCCAAGGACGAGACGCCTAGGGAGTCCCTAGGATTTTTAAAAACAATCATATAGTGTGAGTTTAAGCTTATAGTCCTCGATTGTTTACCAGGAGGGAATAAGTTTTGAGTGAGATACATGACAGATATCCCCTGATGATGTGAACCGCGAGTAAACAAATCTGAAATACGTTGATCTTTTGAACACTCTGACATGAGATCGTCGATTATAACTAACGAGTTTTGGTAACCTTCCAAAATGCCATACAAATTATCCGGAAATCCTTCAGTAAAATAGACATTAGGTATTGTTTGAACCATATCATCAAATGCATGTTGATATTCACCATAACAATAAATGATCCTTGACGGGACAGGATCAAACAATTCATTAAGATTGCGAAGCATACACCGCACTAAGTATGATTTGCCACATTGACTTTGCCCGCTAATGTAAAAATTTGCTGGTGTTTTAAATCGTACATCCATGCTTGCTAACAGTATCAATTTGAATGACTCAGTTGTGCTAAAAAAACAAACTATAAACACTTGTTGATTTAAGATTTAATGAAATGATCATTTGTTTATTGTGTACAATATATACAAAGACATGAAAAAATATTTACATTATAACAACGTTTATAATGTTGTTGCTGTAGAGTTTATGTTGCTAGTAGAATTTATGTTTATGAAAATATTTAGACTAGAAAGTGTTCTCAAAACGTCGATAGAAGGAGAGTTCTTCTTCGGACTCATCATTGTTCAAAAATTCAACATCAGAATCACGTTCTGATTCAAAATCAATGTCACTTTCATCGTCCGTTTCCATTAAGTCAATATCTGTGGTATTATCAATCTGCATTGGTTCGCACTCATCATCATCATCTGTTTCCATCATTTCATCATTAATCGTATCGTCATATTCCATTAGGTCCATTCCAGTGCTCTTTTTCCCCACAGCATCAGACGGTCGAATCAAAGTGTACAGCAGATTGTCAGGAACTGGTGGTATAACGGTAGGGGTTATCGTAGAACTAGTTGATGGACTCCAGTGGAAACCATATGGTATAGTGTCCTCGCCTTTACCAAGGACAATCCTCTTGTCAAATACAACTTGGTATTCCTTCTCTTCACGTTTATTGACAATCCGACGGGCCCATCTCTCTCTGGTGATTTTGCACTCATTTACAACTTTTAATTTATTTTCATTTTTACTTGCCTTAACTCTAACCGGTTTACTCCCATATTTACAAATTATTTCTTTTAAAGAATCAAAGTTCAAAACTAAACTGTTCTTATAATTTAAAGTAAACCCCCTTATCTTACAGTGTGTCTTACCATCACTAACTTTATACGCGTAATTTTTGGGGCCTCCACAAACAAACTGTGTAATATAAGCCTCCGGGCCGTGCTTGGGAGTGATCTCATTAGTAAGATCGCCTAAAAAATCCCCCAAAGCAGGCTGTGGGCCACCAGGTTTAGAGACATAAACACAACTATCCGTATCCACATACAAAACATTTTCCCCTATTAAGTCAAGTAAATTGTAGAGTTCTAATCTAGCCCATGCAGTTGTAAATATTCCGATAAAAAGATTAGTGACTTTACTCTCAACCTCATATTCATGCTTGCGTTTATAAACGAGTTCTACCAACTCATCATTTATTAAACAAAGATCATGCATGTCAATGTCTGCTCCATTAATACGTTTGTAAAATTGTAAAGGATTAGTAATGAATTCGGTCATTACTCTGTCGGTGCGCATTGCAAAACGCCCCCAAAGCGAATTAAGGGATAGTTTAGCAAAAGCGCGCAATCCGGGATTCTTTACAATTTTATCTTTACGTAAAAGTATTCCTTCATACTTATTATATTCATCTATATATCTTTCCTGGTCCTCGGGTGTGCGAACCCATTCCGGAAACCCTGAGCTTTCCTGTTTTAGCCTTAAAAAATAATTCACATATTCACTGAATAAACTGTTCGATGTGTTTTCAAAATGCCACACTTCGTGAATCTCTAAGATCTTATATCCTTTCTCGAGAGCTTTTTCTACTTCAATTGTGGTAAAAGTACCCCAAAACGACCGTTCCTCTTCAGAATGCCGGCATTCTGAAGAGTTATCCATGACACATTGCTTGCACAAGGGGAAGAAAAGTTTACCTTTTGCGCGAACTGGAAGAACTGGATGATACAAATTTGCCGGCGCCAAAACTTTACATTTTATTAAGCCAAAGTAGTTTGAAATATGTTCGAAATTTTCGCGAATAATGGTCGGATGACCTGTTGGATAAACCTTTGTCTTATTAACAAACGGATACAAAGAAGTAAAATCGACATATTCAATTTTTTCATCACTTTCTGTTTCACAAAATAATTTATAACCGCCGACCCTACCGCCGAAAAAACTATCGCGAGGGTCGAGATCGGTTTTAATGTCAAACGTGTCCAGAAAAAGTTGCATTTCGTCTGTAGCCCTAAGTTTCCTATAGTCGTGTTCCCAAATTGTCTTTACAGTAAAGCCAAGAGCCCTCAACCGTTCCTCCCGTTCAATCGTCACCTCGTAAACTTCGCACATCTTCCGTTCACTATGAAACGGATGATCGCTCGTTCCGTCAAAACATAAAGGACAACCATGATACACACAACCGTAAAATTCGTACACCGTTTTCGTCTCCTCGCAAAACCCGTCCACATGGTACGTCTTACCCAACTCCTCATCAACAATTGCCTTTTCACCACCATGAACCGCATGCAAAATTTTTGAATTCGTTTGAGCCGCAATAAACTCTAACCATTCAATCGATGTTTTGGAAAAAGGTTTATTACCATCGCGATACAAATTTTTAGGTATGATGCCGATACTCTTTTCTTTTAAATATTTTGAACGATAAACAGCCATTACTGCAGCCGCAATTGTGCAATAACAAAAAGGGTCTACGCCCGTCTCACTAAGAAATGTTCTTGTGAATTCCACACAACATAATCTCAAAATGCTCACATCTTGTGCACAGTATTTATACATTTCCTTTTGAAAGTCAAAAATGTAATTGGTTTTGACCAAGTCTTTATGCCAGTCAATAAATTTTTCTCTCTTACTCTCGTCTTTCTTATTATCTGCATCATAAAATTTAATATCCGGTACAGGTCCTATATAATTTTGATTTTCAACAGTATTGAATTTGAAAGGAAAATCGCCTTTTGAGTGTGTAGATAAATCTAAGCCAAACGTCTCAGGAAATTTTGATAAGGGCATTTGTAGAAAATTTAAAGAGTCTATGAGTCGAATTCTGTAGTCATTGAAAGTCAGCTGCATAATCTTTTGTCCTGAATGTATGACATGCATGTCCGCTGTTGGTCTATTCTGAAACAACCATCGTTGAATTAATACAGCATCAAAACCTTTGGCATTATGGGCAATCAAACAATACCCCATATGCTCCATAGAAAAGACAAAATCGCAAAATTCATGCAGTGCATTGTAGCCTTTAAACACAAACTCTGTCCCATCAGCATACTGAGCTACAGCAAAATTAATTATGTGCTCGCCGGAAGAAAAGTCAGTTTCAAAATCATAAAATAAAAGTTTTTTGTTTGGTTCTTTAGGTGGTTCAGATTGCATGTAACACAAATGACCTGACATGACAAATTTTTTACACACATGACACACATGTTCACCACATCTATGTTCGTCCTGTCGTTTACGTTCAACTGTTACTGAACACGTTTGGCATTTAAATGATGTCTCACATTTCGAAGGCAGATCAACTCCCTTCGATTTGCGAGACTTTTTGTGATGCTCAAAACATTGAGCCGAACGACAAATTTTGAAACAGTCCGGACAAGTACGTTTTTGATCAGAAACCAAAAGACATTCCTTACGCAAGCAAGTGTGGCATGGATCAAAACAAGGATGAGAAGAATAGTTCGAAAAAAATGACTTACATTTTTGACAGAAAAACCGTTTTCCGTGGAAAGCTGGCAGTTTTTTCGGATTAATTACATTATAATGATCACCGTTCTTATACAAGACAATTTTTTTATCACCCCGTGGGCCCTCATAAATACATGCATTACGAGCATGAAAATCAATTACTATTATCTGGTAACCAGGTAGGGACCCCTGAAATTTACTTATTTCGCGAAGACCACAAGGACCAGGAAATATATTGGCTTTCTTGTATAGTTTTAGTGCTATTTGTTTCTGAATAGGTCTCCCCATCTTTAATTGTTGTAATTGGGTGTGATTGTCAGCTAAAGCCTTCCCCACTGCTATTGCACGACCACAACATAAATTATCCTTATTCCTAATAGTAATTATAGATTTTTTTATATGAGTGTCTTTGGAATAATCCAGTACCTTGAGAGATTTTCCAGAACCCGTCGGTGCCTTAACGCCAATGATATCAATTGTAAAAGACTTGTCCAAAGGTATCTCTTCATTACTTTGAAAGACCTTCGTAATTTCGCCGAGGACCTTACTGGAGGTCATCTGGACGGATGGAATCAGTCTGGTGCTAATGGGGGATTTCAGAGCACTGGAACGAACCATAACCCGGATTTTGTCCTCCAAAGGCGTGCGGAAGTCACATTGTTCCTTCACCTTAAAACAAGATATTGATTTATTAGGCGTGCTAGCTATGAAGGTGTTGGTATTAAGCTGTAGACCGAAACATTTACCTGCTCAATAGCGTCTGTGAAGAGTGACGATAGCTCGCCCATAATGTCTCGAATTTTTACATTATCTGTATTACTCGGTTCTTGCATCGACGCACGAAAAACACATGAAGTTGTGCCAAATTTTTTCACAACCCTCTCTGAGACCTATAAATAAAAATGAATTCTATAACTATGATTCGCTTTCCATTTGCACCGCCCAATAATGTTGAAACGTTTATCACTTGTCTAAAATTGTATACACATACCTTTTCCAAATTAAAAGAAATCTCACGGTTATCTTCACCCTGTGTATCGAATTCGTTCATGTAGCGAAGCCCCCTGTTCACATATTTGACCGACTTCTCTTGCCATTTCATGACCTTACTCATTTTGGGGATCCGCTTCTGCATCTCACTCTGGATTTTGCGTTGAAGCCGATTCGACTTGTCATTGCTCCTCTTTGCTTTTTCTAAAAGACGCTGACGACGTGTTTTGATTTGTCTTGTTGATTTCATATTGGAATTGAAAAGTCGAAAAAAAAGAAGTTGAAAACGGAGAACCTTGGTGGTTACAAGTGAACACAATGTTTACACTGCAGTGGCTGGATTCTCACAAACCCATCATTTTTATACTTTAGCTAAGCAATCCGGTTTCATCCGGTTATTTCTGCACGCGCTTAAACACGTCTTGAATTAATTTGATGATTCATCAGTTATGCCGGGCATGATCTTTCAATCAATACATAGTGGAAACAACCGATAACAATGCATTGGTGCTTAGCGCCAGCACGAATAATTGATTAAAATCCTAGGGCATCGCACGGAATAACTTACAAAAGTATATTTGGCTGGTAGAGACAACGTAAAATGTTTTTAAGCTTTTCCAAAAACTAAATTAAAAAACCTTTACATGACTGTTTGATACTCAGTCCAATGTCAAAGTATTAATTCCCATGTTGACAAAAAAACGCGTGGGACTTTCAATGTCATGTAATTAGCGGTATCACAGAGGTAAAATTGCGAACCGTCCCACAAAGTCGACAGGAAACTTTGAAACACGCTGAAGTATCACTAAAAAATTATTTAAAACTGTTTTAAAATGTCCAGGCAAAACTTTTACACAACTAGATGATGTCCAAAGCTATCACAAAGATTTAGTCTACAAACTGACTAAAAAGGCGTAGGCAACATGAATGGTCGTTCAATAAATAGCGGTATCACAAAGCAGTATAATTGGCAAACCGACGCCGTAAAGTCAACAGAAAACTTTGAAACACACCGAAGTATCACGAAAAATGATTTAAAACTGTTTTAAAAGGTTCAGGCAAAACTCTTACACGACTGAATGATGCCCAATGCCATCACAAAGATTTAGTTTACAAACTGACTAAAAAGTGTAAGCATCTTAAATGGTTGTTCTGTAATTAGCGGTATCACAGAGAACTTAATTGTTTACAAACCGTAAACAATGTACACTGTACACGAACACGCACGCACATACCTTCACAAACATAATGACACATTATTTTTTTATATGATGCTAGCCTTCGCTACATAGATATGGGGCAAAATAAAAATGGAACAAATTGGTAAGTATACATTTAGATTTCTACTAGATGGTTAACCATACATGATAACTTTCCCACTCTTTATTTTAGCAAGTGTCAAACATGCTCAGGCGTTCTACACATTGAGTTTTATAGAGTACTGCTGTTCGTCAGACATCAAGATGTCCAAAATTGAACATAAAATTTAATAAATCTTACACATGTCTCAGTTGTTTATTACACAATCTAATATTAATCGCAGTTCATTCTAGTTTCACTAATAACAAAGAGAAAGAATTAAGAAAAGGCTTCCACCGTCCACAGGGAAATAACATTTACAACAATCAACATGACTCGAACATAATCGCTTTACAACACTAAATGCAAAGTTTCAATAAATGTACCACAAGTTTGCCTTAAACATGATTTTTGTCGTCCAAAGTCAAACAATACGACGTTTCCCCCCTCAAACAATAGCCCAAACCAGTCAAAACAGGTTTTACACGTATTTCCGGTCAACATGCGCGCGCACCTGTCTCACACGGATGACCTGGGAACTAATTCACAGGGGTAAGAGCTCCGTGAAAAATGCTGACTAAGTGTTATATAGCTGCACCTATTCTACTGACGAACTAGCTCAATACAACACATGCTTGATCAAGCGTTCCACTCACAAACCTAAACATTGAGTAGCTTTGAGGAATTTTAAACAGTTTTAAAATTTTGTGAAGATTTAACTTACTATTGTAAGAGTGCACTTTTAAGTGCTACAAGCTGCTGTTAACTGAAGAATTTTACAACAAAATATATTACGTTTGCCGTGTGTTTCTGTTTGTTCTTGGCGTTCTCTTGTCGTAGCTTTTTGATAATTTCGTTGGCAAAAACCATTGAAGAAACGATGGAGAATGTTAATAAAAATGTGTGTAAAAGAAGGGAGGAACAACATGTTGTGTACCACAGTGTAAATGTAACAGCATGAAAAATCTAGATATATCATTTTATCAATTTCCTCGGAAGTCATGTGTAAAAGAAACATGGCTAAATTTGTTGGGCATAAAAAAGCAACCATTAAAAACCCACAAAGTATGTTCGCTACATTTTCCTAGCTGAAAGAAAACACTAAACTCACTACCAACTATGCCCATGTCATCATGTAGACAAACAAAATTAGTAGTTTTGAAGGTAGAAACAGTCCATGTCCTAAGTTAAAAAATGTACAGCTGTTCATCCAACTGAGGAAAATTTGCAAATGAATGAACTTCAATCCCTATATACGACTCAGTCACAAATAAACACAGCGAGTTACAAAAAAAAGTATGACGAGCTGTCAACCAAATACAATTAGTGCATACTTTGAATTAAGCATGTCATTGCAAGTCATGCAAACTTTAAATTCTACACAAGTTTTTCAAACTATGCAACATTTAAAGTATTTTCGACTATTTGCAAACCTGCTTGTAATTTTCTTTTGTACACTGGTTTATAGAACACAGAACATACATCAGAAGTGCACGACAAGTGTGGGCGACCAAGGTCATTATCACCAGAACAGGAGTTATTTGATACTATAGTTGAATTAAAATGTGGTCTGTTGAGTCTTGATATTGCAAGTAGGTTTTGGATTGCACAAGCCCAATATTCACGAATTTAAGACACCTGGTTGGCATTTCTTTATCATAGACTAAAAGCCCTTCCCATATGGGCATCGCGTGAACATGTTCAGCAAACCATGCCACAGGCTTTCAAAGATGCCCTGAATTAGCCAGGCTTCTCACGCAGTTTGAGGAACAATGCATACCAGAAACAAATTCAGAAACAGAGTGCACCCACCACGAAGTGGGCCTTTCGCACCAAACGAGATTTCATAACCAAATAAATAAGTTAGTTGAAAAATTCAACGGCCTCGAGAACCCGTTTGAAGAACAATTAACGCCAAGAACTGGTTATACTCAACACCAGAGAATGCGCGGATGATTTTGTTGTGGCTACAGTATGCCAAATTGAGGACCTGGGTAAAAAGCAGTATAAACAATACTGAAAAGAGGTACTGGAAGACAGGTCCAAATCAATCCATGCAACGATAAAGAAGAACTTGTTACCACTGTTCAGCACAAAAAAGCGAAAAACTAAAGCAACAGCCAAGAAAATTAAAGCGATACGCCATGATGTCGGACTTGTCGGACGTTTGTTTATGGGAAACCAAAAGCGTGAAGGTGATCCAGATAAGTTCTTTTCCCACGAAATCCATACCTATCCACTGTCGCTGTGTGTGTATGGAAAACTCCGTTTGTTTACTAAATCAGACCTACTAAAGCTGCTGCCAAGTTCAAACCAAAAGCTTGAAAGTCATAGATTCGATTGTAAAATTGTCGACGATGGTGCACTGATCCATATTCTCACTCCAAAGAATGTGACCGCATTTTCAAAGTATGCTGACCAAGTCGTCATGTCTTTTATAAAATGAGAATTACTAGCTGCGAAAAGAATAGATATTGTGTGGGATCAATATCAACAAGACAGCATCAAGAGCTGCACAAGGAAGAAGCCTGGAGCTGGCGTGTAAGGAAAAGTAGCCCCCCCCCCCCCAGGCTTAAATCCCAAGCAAATGGAATGAAATTCTGCGTGATGAGAAGAGCAAGACCGAGTTATTCGATTTCCTTTCAGATGAGGTGGCCAATGCAGAATGGCAAGAAACGAAGGATATCTACATTACTAAAGGTACCTCAGTTATATCGAGAGGAAATGCGCTACCGATGATGGAGTGCACTCATGAAGAAGCAGATACTAGAGTTATGGTCCATTTACTTCATGCAATAGAAAATGGAAGTGCTAGCGTAGAAGTGCGAACTGTTGACACTGATATAGTCGTTTTATTGATTGGTCATTTCTTTAACCTACACGAAAACCATCTAAACATTGACCTATGGGTGGCGTTTGGTGTAGGAAAGAACTTCCAATACATCCACAGTAATTCGATTTGCAATGACCTGGGTAGGGAGCAATCGCGTGCGCTTCCTATATTCCACGCATTTTCCGGGTGCGACACCACTTCTCCCTTTTGTGGAAAGGGCAAAAAAAGTGTCATGGGCGTGTGAAAGTCGTATCCTGAGGTCGAAGATGTCTTTCTTAACATGCAAGAATACCCCTTTGAAGGGAGGAGCTACTCTTTGCCACCTTTCCAAAAGTTGGAAAGGCTAAAACAATTTTGATTTATGACAAGAGCAGTCAGTTGCATTCAGTCAATACTACGCGGAGGGAACTATTCTCCAAGAAAGGAAAATATCACTTGAAAATATTCCACCCAGACAGGTAATTGAAAATTTCCACGTAAAAAGTAAAAAAAAATAGTAAAATAAGTTACATCAATGCACATATATTTTGTAAAATGCGCTCATCCATCATGCTCAAAGAGTATCATACCAGGCTGGAATTCGAATTTGGGCAAAGTGTACAGAACCACGGCCGGAAATCCCTTCACCAGAGGACTTGAGATGGAAATGGAAGGATAGGAGCTGGGAACCCGTTTGGATAACAGTGCCTGAAGCCGCGAAAGTTTGCAAAGAACTAATCAAGTGCCGCTGCAAATCAGAAAGAGGTTGTTTCAGGTGTAAATGTTTTCAAGCAAACCTACCTTGTACAGATTTGGGAACTTGCAAATGCGCAGAATGACATAAAACGGAACCAACTGATCACGTTATCTTTTCAAGTATTCTACGAGATGTAATTAACATTTTGTAAAAGTGTTATCGATAGGAATTTACCAACATAAATATGATCACAAACGAGGTTGTTGGACGCCAAAGTTGTAATTTTTAACCCACGTTACTCACGTTCTCATTATATATATATTAGATTAATAGTGTACAAACATAAGTACATTTGTGTACGATAAGTAATTAGGCTTGGTAGAAATACAAACAAAAGCCTAGAACAAAATTAAAGTGGCATGCTTTGTAGCATTAATAGATTTTGTGATTCATCATAATGATGATGTCATATCCGATCCCCAATTAACCGAAATTTTTGGAGCATAGAAACTTCTTAAAGCTTATACTCAAGATATCTTGTGTGCTAAATTTGGTGTTTTTGTCCAGCGCGAAACGATAATTTCACTGACCTACCGGACTAACCGAGAAATGACGGCACATAACGAAAAATCGATAATATGTAATAAACCGGAATTCGGCGCGTTGCATTCTGGGAAGACCCTCACTCCTCCTCTGAGGAAAAACACTAAGCAACGTTCTTCCGTTTTCTCCGCGCATTCCTTCTGTCCAGCGGTTTTCTTAATACGGACCTCTAGGTACAACCTGGAAAACTCGGTAATGCCAACACGTTTGGACATCGCCAGTGTCCTCTCTTTTGACTGTCGCTTGGTATACGACTCCCTCTGTTAGGCACTTCACATCCAATGGGCAGGACATTTTTCGACGTCACTTACAGGTATCACAAACAGTTGGTTTCGTGTTGGTATTTTTCGTGAGTATGGCTTTGTTGTGTGACGAAATGACACTTGCTACATCGGCATGCAGCTGTAGCTCAATTTTAATTAATGTCTTGCGGTTGCAAATTTTTCGGAGGGAATCGTTCGGTGGAAAACACTTGTCAATGATGGCTAGGAACCTGCGTCCTATGTTGGTGGAAACATTTGCGTTGAAAGGTTGGTTGAACCATACAACATTTCCACTTCTCTGTCGGTTAGATTTTCGTGACTGGAGTGCACGAAAGTACCAGATTTATTTCGAGTATTGAACATGAGAAATATCTTGTTCAACACGAGGAATAAATCTGGTATTTCCAAGCATCCATGTATTTTCTGTATATTATATAAACTACAGGTTTTCCACCAATACAATCCAGAAGCTATGATTAGTGATTGTTTGAAAAGCGATAATTTTCACATGTGAAATTATCATAAATATTCTCGAAATGTGAGATGATCAGTTTTATCAGTGTCCGAAATCCTTATAAAGAACTGTACTTTATATGATAAGATTTAATAGCTTTTTTCATTTGATGTACGAGCCAATGGTCCGATTGCATTATGGACAGAATTTTGAAAAAAGTTGAAATGGGAAAATTCATTACCACAGCATTGAGGAGCATCCTAAAATTGGTAAAATGGCAAAGTTTGGTCGCGAAATGTTGTAAAATGAGGAAAATATAGCCCTGCAAAGTTTGCGAATTTTGTACAGTTTTGTATTACGTACGGAAAATTATACCGTTTTCTCGATGTTGGTATCAATTTTCCGTGCGTAATACAAAAATATACAAAATTTGCAATCTTCACAGGTATACATTTTCCACATTTTACAACGTTTCGCAACCAAACTTTGCAATTTTACTAATTTTAGGATGCTCTTCAATGCTGCGGTAATAAATTTTCCTATTTCAACTTTTTTCAAAATTTTGTCCATAATGCAATCGGTCCATTTTTTACTTTAAGTATTTCAACTCAAAACTCATAAAAACTAAATGAAATTGGCGTCAATTGCTCCCCCCCCCCCCCCCCTTGACTTATCGTTCCAGTTCACTTATAGTTCAATGTCAGTCACTCCAATTGGTCACTCCTGCTCCTATACTAATTATGAGATCAGTGTTATGATTTTGCTGTCATTGGGTCAGCGGAGATATTATAAGAACAGCCAGAAAAACAGCCACGAATGCAAGTGCATTCAATGAACCAATATCAATAAAAACATATTTATAGTATTTTCTTCATCAAAATCTCAAATATATATATATTAGGAACTAAAAAATGGGTGAGTGAACTTACTTTGTGTGTAATGTAGTTGAGATGTAATTGCGATCAAGTGATGATGATGTGCATTTGAAGTGATCAACTGATCATGGCCTATTCTATTTATAAAATCGTAGTAAGATTCATAATTTGATAGTCTAATTGTATGATGATATGTTTCGTTGCTTATGGCGTTCAGATGGATCTTAAGAACTTGGCGTTTGTGTGAAAAAGGGAGTGGAACGCTGGGGAATTGCACAGCCCAGGATTTTGCAAATTTACCATGCCATGCATAGAAAAGAACAAGACTATGCGATCTAAATTTTGAACTTATTTGCACTCTTACTTGCAATGATTTAGATCAATTGAACTTATGCCCCCCCCCCACTTCCTTTCAAATTGTGCCATGTGAACAAATTAAGTTTCCCCTGCCAACCCAGGTCAGGGTGAGTATTTGAATTTGATGTTAAAAATATATGCCCCTGACCTGGGATCAAAAATTAAGCGTTTACAATTAAATTAAACACTGGTAAAAAGTTGTTTGTAGTGCATGTTGTGTACAAGTAAGAAACAGGAGCATACACAGCCCATTTCACTGTGTAGTTTTATAGTAATGTGTAGAGGTCAGTGTGCACATAAACATATATAATGTAATATAATATATATAATGTAAAATATTCAAAAATGTCGAAAATATAGTAATGTAAAGTTTGCGAATTTTGTGTACTTTTGTATTACGCAGGAAAAAGTGCTACCACATTTCCACATAGTGGTAACGCTTTTCTGTTTGCAATACAAAAGTATACAAAATTGGCAAGCTTAACAGGACTATAGTTTCACATTTTTTATTCAATATTTTCCAACCAAACTTGACAATTGTATAAAATTTAGGATGCTCTTTCCAGCTGGGCTAATTGATTTTTCAAATTTAAAAGTTTGTCTAATAGGGGAATGGTCCATTCCGTATTTCCTATGGGAATTTGTGCACGATGATCTCTATATATCACTGAAACTACACAGTGAAATGGGCCGCCTATGATAGAAGTACAAATCAGCAATCAAATAACAAGAGTCAACATCATCTATTTTTAATAAATGCACAACAATTTTAAGTACAACTATCAATTCCCCACTCACATTCTGATCCTAACCCCTACCAATCCCCTATTAACCTCTACACTGGCCCAGGGTGGGGAAAGTTGGGGTTTACATTGACTTATGTATTAAAGCCCAAGCATAAGCAAGAAAGTGAAGCACTAACTAAAGATTGCTGTTAGGATTGTAATTAAAGATGAAAGCGAAACAGTTTTCTTTGAGTTTGCTGTTGTTCTACCATAGCTTAAGCTCATCATAGTCTTGTGATCGTGTCCATGCTCATGTTGAACACTTCACTGCATTTCTTTGTTTTAAATTTTGTTTTAGCTTGTGCTTGTGGTTATGTTGCTATTGAGAACCAGGCTTTATGTATTGTGTAAAGCTCAAACCTGTGCCAAAAGACCTGTTAAAGGCCAGTTTTGTAGCATAGACCACCTGACTCATTTATTCACTTGGAAAAAGACATGATTTTCCTCCAAAACAATTGCACCAAACTCTATTTGAGAAGCTGTTCTGTGCCAATAACACTAGCCATCAAATTCACTCTGGCCAATTAGTATTCCCTATAATTGGCTTGGAAAACATTACTTGTATCCCAACCTAATGTTTCTAGTGTTGGTAATCTAGAGCAGTCTAAAGCATCTTGCATGCTATACCGGTAGGGTGTTAGTGGAATTCAATGTTGAAACTTCAGTATGAAAATTCAGGACTCCTTCATTTAAGATGGTTTAATATTTATTTGATTATATATATAAAGTACAGTGCTTTAAATAAATTTGGGCACTGGTAAAACTGATAATCTCGCATGTGAGGTTACTTATCTCTTTTCAAACAATCATCAAACATAGCTTCTGGATATTTTATATCTATTTGTTAAAAAAAAACTCACTGTAGTTTATATAATATTAACAGAAAAATACATGGGTGCTTGGAAATGCCAGAGATGTATTTCTCATGTTGAATCCCGACATAAATCGAAATATATTCCTCATGTTGAATCCCAACATAAATCGAAATAAATCTGGTATTTGCGCAGCGACTTATATTACCCAGGGGTCAGTTGTGCGAAAGGTGAATACCGGTAGTGCTATCCGTGTATAAAAGGTGAATACCGGTAGTGCTATCCACTGAAAAGTGATTTTTCTTCTTTGTATTTAAAGTAAGGTGTCTAATGAGGTTCAGTAATTGGTAAAACTGCTGTCAATTAAAGTTCAACACAAAATATCACTTCATAGACGAACAACCTTATCTTTTTTAAACAGCAAATTTCAAATTGAGATGGTCATTACATTCCATTACCCCGTTTCTAATTTAGACTGCTAACAAAAGCATTTACTCTAATGTGGCATGTCCTGCTCCAAATTTTGATAAATTCTGACCATTAAGCACCTTCAGTTGTTTAACTGAACTACTACGTATATTGATTTGATACTGAAAGCTTAGCTGTTGCACTGAAATAGAAACAAAAACCCATTTACATAGCAAAATCCCTTTCAGCATTGTAAATGTTCTCTGTGATTGCTTTATTTGATATGAATATGCATCTATTTTCACTGAAGTGCTGAATGTAATTAAAAAATAATAAGAGGTATTACATGAATCAGGATTTGTCCTATTCCTGAATGGCACCTGAATTCTTGACATGGGAAATTATGTTGAGGATTCATTTGAAAGATTGCAATCATTGTAATTCAAAATCTCATTTCTGATTGAGACTCTAACACTGTCTTATTAAATAAAACTTTTTTGTTCTGCAGTTACCTGGGCCATTATGCCAACCCTGCTCATTGTCTTATTTATTGTAATTTGAGTATTATACTACTTAATGGGGGTTATTTTTCTAGAAGTAGAAGTTTATGAGGACCTGCTAGCCTGTTGCTTTGACATACTATATATTGGACATTCTATTAATTAATATCTAGAAAATTACATTAGCATAATTCCTATAGTCTCACCGTAGAATTCTGGAGTTTTACACCTTGTAAAACTACATCAAATTCCATTTCTAATATTAAGTCTAGTTTTTTTCAAAAGCAATGTTGACAGTTAATTGATGAATATGTATCTTGATTTATTATTTCTTATGCAGGTGGATTTTTCTCAAATTTATTTTCATCCTTGTTTGGCTCAAAAGAATTAAGAATTCTTATTCTTGGCTTGGATGGTGCAGGAAAAACTACCATACTATACAGGTAGGATAAGAGTTGATACTGTACCATACTATAAATGCTTGACATACCTGCCCGGTAACTTTATTTAAACTTGACTTTGGACTGTCTTTCAGTTTTTCCCATAGAAATAATAGATATAGAATGCGTGCTTGGTAACCTAGCCGGTACCCAAATTGAAAAAAAATTGCCCTTATAAATCCGCCATGTTGGATTTGTCCGAGGAGCGGTCTATGCGAAATACAGTGGGGCGAGATTAATTTGCCCTTATAAATCGGCCATTTTGAATTTTAATGTGGCGTCATTTGTTTACCTGAAAATAGATAGGAGCGCGCATTCTATATCTTTTATTTCTATGGTTTTTCCCCACCTTTATGCATCCCTTGTTTTTTTTTTCTATTAATATTTACCACAATAAATTTATAATTTACAATAACATTGTGAATTTTACGAAGAAAAAAAAAACACCTTAAAAATTCAGTAAAAGTCTAAATTCCATTGTCCAGTCCAAGCAATTGTCGCAGTTTGTTAGGCGAGTGAAAGCTCTGATTGGCTACATTTCGCACAAGAGAGCAACACATGTAGATTTTCAGATATTAGAAAGAATGTGCAGGAATACAGCTCAGAATCGACTTTTCTTACATAGAAAAACAAGAAGCGATATCGCAGAGTCGGGGAAAAGTAGAGTAGAATTTACCAGACATTTTTCGTATCTCAATTGTTTAAGAAACACAAGGCAAGAAAATGTTTGTGAATACAAATGTTTATATGATCATCAAAGGATTACTGAATGGTTTTCCGTGCAGGATAGCGTGATCCATGCACGCGGGATGTGGCGAGATTTTCGGAAAACGTAAAAACACACGAGCCGCAGGCGAGTGTATTTTTACGCTTTCCGAAAATCGAGCAACATCCCAAGTGCATGGATCACGCTATCCTGCACGGAAAACCATTTAGTAATTGTTTTATATAATAACTACAATAAAACGACGGTTAACACTTTTTAAACCATTGATGAAGTACGCAATTCTTCCAAGAATCGTCAACTTTAGCTTTGTCGGCATTCGACCGGACGCTAAAATTTAAACAATTTTAAAACTTTTCGCATAACTTTTTTGTTTCGTGTTCTTTTGCGCTAAAACTTGGCAAAAATATAGTACTTTAACAGGGACATAGATTGGTACTAAACCGAAGAGCAGATGTTGTTAAAAACTGGTGTTATTAACGGCCAAAAGTGAGGGATATACTAGTTACATTTTGCAATTTTATATTTTTGTGTAAACAGAGACCTAAAAAATTACCGGCATTTGAAGTGCAGTACGTGTGTAAGAAAGCATTGTGGGCAAAGAAAATTTAGTTCTTTATAGGCACCATTGTATGCTGATTCGAACGGTTGTACTTTAATCGCTACAGCATAAGCCGAAACAAAAATATGCCAGTGCCAAAAATCGTATTTCAGTTAAATTTATAACGCAAGCAAAACAAAAATACGAGTATACAAGACATTATAGAAGTTTGAAAACATAAAAGATTATAGTTTCTGTACCTTGTACTTTAGTATTTGACTTTATTTTTATTCTCTGCTAATTCCAGGAGCTGAAATGGTTTTTTGTCGGCAATTTTAAACTCGTAAGAAACTCGTAAATTGCGAAGCGATGTCAACTTTCAAATTTCCCGTGCAGGATTGTCTCATCCTGCACGGGTATTGACCAATCAGATTGCGTGTTTTACTGTAGTTATTATATAAATTTTTATGATCGGCATTCTTTGTATAGGAAATTACACGGTTCGAGAAGTATTAATGAAAAATCGCACGCGTGTTTGGCGAAATGTTTATAATACCGCGAGTGCTACGCACTCGCGGTATTATAAATATTTCGCCAAACACAAGTGAGATTTTTCATTAATACTTCGAGAACAAGTGTAATTTCCTATTAATATAATTTTACTACATATTTCAATGCTGAACTTACTGTTTTTGTGAATGAAGTGCTGTCGACGATATGTTTCGCAAACTTTCGCAATAAATACTTTCAGGTTTGCCATTTTCTCTTCAAAGAAACCTTTTCTAACACGAGTATTCATCCATCGAAAGTTTTTTAACCACCTTGTGAACATTTTTGTAAAAAAAGCTGCTGATTTTTTGAATATTTCAAAATAAAAATACAAAAATGTTGACAAATTTTATCACAAAAACATTTTACTACATGACGTATAGCTCGTTTCCGTGCCGGTTAATTTTTAATCTACACAATGTGCCGATTAAGGATTAATCGGCACACTTTTTAACAATTCAGAATCGAGTAAACTAAAAAAAATGATATTAAACAATTAATTGGATCTTCATCATCATCATTCCTGTGGATTCGGTAAATTTAAAGACTTGTTGACAAACAGTTGTTACCGGAGGTTTCTGCTTGGCTGCGCCTGCCGTTTCTTCGTTATGTCTTCGCTGCTATATTGACATTTATAACCGATCAAAAGAAACTGTAAGAAAACTCTGTTTTGTTCAGATTTGGAAATGTTTGAATAGGCCCCTGTCGTGTTTTTTGATACGAATCTAAGGCTACGTGCACACGATGTCGTTTCCGAGCGTTTTCATTCCGAATTATTTCGAAAAGCTCCCGACTTGTTGATATAATTTGATAAAAAAACAGCATAAGCGTCGTCTAACGACAAAAACTAAAAACGTCATGCGATGAGAATTTTTATAGTTCATATCGTTTTCATTTTGACTGTCGTGAAAACGCTCGGAAACGACCTCGTGTGCACATAGCCTAAGTTCGAGACTTGGTTCATGGCAATGACGTTAGCAACCACTGCACATATTGTATGTGATATTCTTGACGTAATTAAACCATATCTCTCCTGCTCTTAATGCCCCGAAACAACAGTCACCGGTATATTCCGGTGCGACCCGGTTTTCGTCTGGTAAAGTATCTTTTCTTTAACAGACTTCAAGTTGGCGAAGTTGTAACAACAATTCCAAGTAAGTGACTAACTACACTTATAATAAATACAACAGTTGCTTCGGACCAATTATAGCTGTTTTGTGGTCTGATCCAATCTGATTAGAACATGATTTCCAGGTGCTGGAATTTGAAACGAAGGTTTTTACGAACGTGAAGTTTGATGATTTGCTAAGATCGTTGCGTGTCTTATTCATTATTATATCACTAGTCTAGGCTGCGTAGACTTTAGACTCAAGGGCATACAGTATAGGGACATCAGTTGCACCAGCTATACAAATTTTGAATTATTATCATCCTTGCATAGCAGGATTAAGTCGTCGGCCCGGCTACGCTTTTAAATGAAATAGCAAACATTTGTCATATATTTGTGCCGTTATCAGTGACATAAAAACGGTATGTTTCGCGATATCGATTTTTGTCCTGTGATATCCTTTTCTGTGCCGCTGTCAAAATAAAGATAGCGTCTGACTGCATGATCGGTGGTCAAAAAACAATTAAAGGAAGAAAAATATATCATGATACAAGGCCAATAACAAAAAGATATCTGCAGCTATTAGAAGATAAATTTTTCTTGCTTTGTTTTTGTAAAGTTCTATTAAGCTATTTTTTATGGTAATTTTGCATTCATTGGAAATGAATTATAGTTATGTGGAAATATGTGGAACTGGAAATATAATCTGATTTTTGCCCCTGATAATGGCGCAAGGATGTTATAAATTGGTTATCATGCACAATCGAAACTCGGTAATATCAGGGTTTTTTGCACTCTTTGCGATATCGTATTTTGTTCCGCGTTTTTTGCCGCGCTCACTCGTGACAAAATATGATATCGTCCCTCCAGCGATAAGAGTAATATCACCACATATGCATGCAATAAACTATACATATAGTTCTACTATCTGGATTTTAGAGTGGACAATGTCTTTGTGAATTGTACAGCGGAATGCCTTTTGCAAGCTCGTGTTGGGTCCTATATTCAGATTTTACCATTTCAGATCGGATTTTAACAATTCAATCAATGCCGGATTGAAGCTTTCCAATTCAGTCCGACACGGTGTTTTAGAAAAAAGTGTGTAAGGGCGCAAGATTTTCTGGGGAGATGCCGGACTACAGATATCTCTGGGCCGATGCGCTCTTCCACACACCGCCCCCTAAAATACATGTATGGCTTCCTCCCACCGCGGGGGGGGGGGGGTAGCTGGCAACGGCTGTGGGCGTTACTCGGCATTAACTATTGAGGCGAATTTAGATTTTAAAAAATAACGATGACCTTTTATGTGCTCTAGAATTCTCATTCTCAATTGCATATTCTCTGTATTTTCCAGCAATCGGTTTTAATGTTGAAACAGTTACATACAAGAATCTAAAATTTCAAGGTACAGTGTATCCTGCTATAGTGAAACTGCGCTCTGATGTCCTTCAACAATATTTACTGTATTACAATTGAACAAATATATTCTCACTTATGCTTGATTTTTTGGTGAATTTCACTAATGTATATACATAAGTATGTGTGTAGTCTTTGCATGACCCCCAGTTTTGTACCTAAGTATTTTAAATTCCCCAAAATATTTTGTTTGTTTTTTATATAGTGTGGGATTTGGGAGGTAAGAAACATTAGTTTTTATCTGTGCATGCCTAGTGATATCCTTTTATTTCATCGTGTAATCTGATTGGCTACAGCAGTGGGCTGCTTTTTACGATAGCTTGGCCGTGATCCAAAGTATAAGCTACAAGCAGAGGAGTGGAACTATTAGCCTATTACAAATTGTCGAACTTGAATATGAAAGTGTGTGAATGCTGGAGAAAAACATTCTGGCGGCATTAAAGATAAAATATTGACTAGCTGGAGAAAAACATTCTGGCGACATTGAAGATAAATTATTGAGTAGATGTCTTTTGATTCAAGCTTTATACTTTAAAACAACAAAAATCCTGCAGTTCAAAACAGTTTTCAAAAACAAAGCCGTACAAGTCACACTTATTGCACTCAACTTCGAACATTTTTAAATTTTTTTTACCATATTTATTGGCAATATCAGTTAGCCTACTCTTGTAATGCACAGTCCTGACGAATGTTTTCTTGTTTTGCCAGGTCAAACAAGCATACGGTAAGATGCATGTTTTGTACTCTGTTTAAACCCTCTTGGGTAAACCCTCATTATTTTAAGCCTGACTTGAAATAAAAAAATTGTCAAGCACCAGTCAATTGTTAGCTTATTACTTGTAAATGTTCCCAAGTATTTTGGGGGCAATCTATGCACGATGGGTAGATCTGAAACGAGAAGAACATCCGAGCTTAATTGATTAGAAACATAAACATATTTTCCCACATTTTAAAAGTGAGAGGAAAAACACAGTATGTAATAAAACAAAACCCAAACCAAGCAGTAAGGTTAAGTCTTTTCTTGCGCAATAGACCAGAAGAAAGGCTATTTTTTTAAAAAATAATAATTTTTAAAAATTTTTGTACAAAAGCTTCAAACATGCAGATCATGGAAAGGGCAAAAATCTTGAAAAAAGTGTTGCTCTTATAACAACGCTATCTTGAATTCGTAAATGGTGTCAGTTTTTACACTGCCCAGACTAGGAGCAACCCAGGTTAAAGTTAGTCAACTATTTTGATCAGTTCCGGTATTTATTACAGTATGTGGAAAGGTGCAGAACAAAATAGCACAGTGTAGGGATTAAGCAAGGTGCCTCTTTTTCATGCAATTCATTGGTCAGAATGATGGCGGAACGTTTGGTTCAGCGTTCCTGTTGTCCAGCAAAGCCAATAGACAGCATAAGCAATCGACGTTTTTATCAACAGACAGCAGCCGGAAATAATTCGCGCCATTATAGATGGCGAATAATGACGTCAGCCGCTCTCGTTTAAAATCCACGATCGTGAAAGTTGATTGACTGGTACTGTTGATTTCGGCACTTACACCATTATTCGCCATCTATTAGGGCCCGATTTACTTCCGGCTGGCGTCCGTGTTGACGAAAAATTTGCTTATGCTTAAGCTTTCTACTTTGACTGGCCAGAGCTTACATCATGAACATGCGTTATGCGACATGCGCGGCGAGACAAACGTCAAAGTTTGCGACCGGAGTGACCCTACTGTTTGGTTAATTGGAAGTGCTCTTATGTTTTCTTGTATTTAAAACTTCAGACCTTACTGGCGCTGTTATTATGCTAACACGGATGCGGTTATCTATGTTGTGGATAGTGCTGATCGGGACAGAATTAGTATTTCTAAACAAGAACTTTTATCAATGCTCGAGGTAAGTCTAGATTATACTAAAATCTATGATAATGGAAAACTTAAGTTCTGCAATATGATATTACCACGCGGACGCACTTGCTTAAGCTTAATTCTTTTTTCTCGTATTGAACAAGATATCTCACTCGTTCGATGCGCTCATTCGAAATAAATTTCATGTTTCCTCGCAACCATGTAATGTTCTCTATTTACTGTAAAACCTTTTTAACTGCGCAGCTAGTCAAATCCCATCCCATTTTATTGTATTCTACCTTTCTGTGAAATATTCTACTAATAGTGACCGGTATATCCGCCAGGATTTGGACAGAATCCGACCAAACTCTGGATTTGGACAACTTCTCAAATGCGATGTACGCCAACTTTTATACTTAATCTTCATGTTCCTGAGATTAAGCACACGAAAAGTGTGATTACTTTAACTATTTTCTCTTGTATGCTCATACGTTTTGCCATGAAGTTTAATTCATAAGGCCCGTGACCATGACATGTAAAGAAATCTTGTACCCGCAAGCTCTTAAGGCCCTGTCACACGGTGCAATTTTTCTTGCAATTTGCAATGCAGTTCTACTCTTGGGAGATATAAAATTGGCAAATACAAGTTTCCATCGAGTTTGCAAATGTATTTTTAACATGCCAAACATTTGACACAAATTTACATCTCTTAAGAGTAGAATTGCGTTGCAAGTTGCAAGAAAAATTGCTCCGTGTGAGAGAGCCTTTAGAATTTCTATGTTAGTTGATGGTTTCTCACAGAAATATGTTGGAAAACAGCGAAAAAAAAACATTTTACCTCGCACATCATGGCATCTGATTTTCAGCAAGATTTCACTGACGTTTGCTTGGATAATACACGATGGATTAAAGCACTTAAAAATTGGATAATGTGCATGAAAGATCATGCGAACGAAGGTGGCATTGTTAACAAAAAAGATTCGTTTGTATCTCTATCACTGTTTTAGTATTGCGATTTTAAAATTTGTATAGGAAGATGAATTGAAAAAGGCGATTTTGATGGTTTTTGCAAACAAACAGGTGAGCAGCGTTCACCGATTTTTGTTATTAAACTTTGTGTATGAACTCTGTGAATATTTGTTTTGTTCTGCGTCTAACGCTTGCTTTTTATTATTCCTACATGCAGTATTGTTCACCCTCCCCTGTATAGTTCACAGAATGTAGATTAATCATCATATGCTAGTGTCTTTAATCCCTTCTTATATTATTTTTTTAATATTATTTTTTTCATCATACAGTACAATAAACACCAAAACACCATGTATTTTCTCCAACATAAGAGGAATATTTGTAATTGCAAACAATTTTACCTGCCATCTAAGCATCTACGATAAGTTTTTGGGGCGAAATTTCACGAATATCTATATCGGCGGTATCAGAGTTGGAAAAAATTTGGGTTTTCTTTCTGTGAACCTGGGTTTGGGAACAAAAAATATCTTCAAAATTTTCTGCGAAGATTATCATAATAAAAATTTTACAGCGGCGGGACGTTTCTTCCTGTGAACAAAGACTGCCAATTAAAAGGCTCTGCGAACATGGACTTTCGAAACTATAGCTAGTGAGAAATTATGTCCAAATTTTAAACAATGTTTTTTGTGTACAAAGTTAAAGCTATACTCTACACATTTTCGGCCTACAATTTCCTGTGACCTTACAGATCAGCTAAAACGACGTCATTTCTGCAAAAGCTCCACTATGAAAAATCGCTTGTGTACGCTAACATCTTCCCAACGACGTGAAAATGCTTGAGTAATCGTTGCCGTGAATGACAAAGTAACGTCTTGGAATACAAATTTCTATAAAAGACAAATACAGAAAATATGACATCGCTGTGGCCATGTCCAAACTTCAGTCCATAGTCCAGTTCAGTGGTAGAGAAAGTATCGGATCATGGGAACTGGGCTCCCGAATTTTTTTGGATATCAACTTTCGCAGAAAATTTCTTAGAAATTTTTAAGGCTAAAAAATTAGCTGCAAAATCAACTCTGTCTGGTAATTAGATAAAAATTTGACAAAGAATTTCAACGACTTTTTTTCAAGTTCGAGAGTAAGCTCCAAATTTTTGAGGAAATCTGTTGCTTGTGCAAATATATGTTGATTAAATACCCCTGAAACTTAAATGCTAACAATTTCTTAATACAATTTAATCAGTCAGTGATAAATCAATCTCACTCATCTACTTTCTTGAATATTTTCTAGGAAACGTAATGCTCCCAGAAAATTTTTGTTTGCTTTCAGTTTTTGTGTTTTGACCCTATCATAGCAACTATAATTGTAGTGTCACTACATGCGTATATTTCTTTAACGCCCTGGAAATTGCACGATGTTCAAAATCAATTTTTATGTTATATTTTGCCAGTTCACCTCGTAAAGTTGAAACTTTTTCGTCCTAAATGAAGGTTCCCGTGTAGAAAATATTTTTTTCCACCTCTTCTCCAGTGCAGTGCAGTGTTTACAATATGATTTCATTTAACATAGAGCCGGTCTGTGGCAAATGTTCAATACACCCATTGTTCGTTTTGTACCTATTTTGTTCAGCTCCAGCCACTGTAGTCCATATAGTTAACAGTCAATAGCCTTCAAAAAGGTATCCACCGAGTAGGATAGAAATTCAGACATAAAAACGACGTCTAAGATGAAAAAAGTAGTGTAATACACAACTTCATGTTGCCAACTGATGTCAGTGTCGCCACGAGAAATTACAAATTGCTCCTTCAATATCGACATTTTATGCATTAAATAACGTACGTATTTCGCTTAAATCGATATGGGTGTAACTTTGAAGATCTTTTCCCCCGATAAGCTTAATAAACCATGTATTAATTCTGGTAGAGTCGAAAAATATTGTTATAAATAGACACAAGTGTTACACGTTCACTTTGTCGTTCATGTTTCTTTGTCGATTTCAGAATTCGTAAAATTGACCAATCACAGCGAAGCACAAAAGTTCTAAACATTTCCCACAGACCAGATAGAGGTTGATGGGTAATTACTCCAGCCTAAAATGATCAGGCTTTGTGATTGGCCTTTTGAAAAAACTCGTTGTTTATGATCGTCTTTAGAAAACCTATTCTATATAGTTGACTGTCTCATATTGTTATAAATAACCACTCTCAAAGACTGTTCGTTTTGGTTGGTGGCGACCATAGATATTTCATATGCACTAGATAGCGCATCTGCATATCAAAAGTGAAGCCAAAAATCTCAAGGTCATAGCTAAAGGGGATGCACGAGAGGTAGGTTTTCAAGATGGCGGCTGTTTTTCAAGATTCTTAAAACAAGAAAGAATCAACAACCAGACATTTATTGCATTCCTAAATTGTGGTTAGGTTTAGGGTTAGGGTTAGGGTAAGCTTTGGGAATGCTATCAATGTCTGGTTGTTGATTCGTTCTCGTTTTAAGAATCTTGAAAAACAGCCGCCATCTTGAAAACCTACCTCTCGTGCATCCCCTTTAGCCATGACCAAAATCTCAACGGTATCCCATCATAACAATAGACGGCGGCCATATTGGTCGTTCCCACTCATCAAAAAATGCTACAGAAAACACTATACTTTCCTGCATTTGTGTATTGACTAATTTTTAGCTGCATAAAAGAGGACTTGTTGTCAACTTTGTCCATTTCCGTAATAAAAATCCCCACAAATTATCATGCTCTTTGTCAACTCTGTGGGAACGACCAGCGCCTGCGATCCGGCTTCAATTTTCGCCTGTCCACAGTGTGGGATGCACCATCTAGTGTATATGAGATATCTATGGTGGCGACTTAGGTTAATGCCTGTCAAGTCAACCTCTTTGAAAAAGTTCTGTGGAATTAGCCCTGCCTCCTCCGCAGTCTCCTAATCAGGCCAATATGTAATTCGATGCGCATACAGTAGATGCACAGATCAGCGCTGGCGAAGCTAAACTATTGAGATGCACGATGGGAAGGCAAAGAATGAAAAATTCACTTTCTCTCTTCTCGCCTTCCCATCATCCCCCAAGTACTTTGAGCTATATACGTTACTGCATTAAGCTACTTTGAGCTGTATACATGAAAAGCGACTGGGGACGAGGCAGGAATTAGCCCTCATTATTGTTTGTTGAACTGATTTTCTAGGACATGGAAGGTTCAATGTCGGCAACAGAAGTCTCAACAGCATTAGGTTTATCAGCACTAAAAAATAGAACGTGGTCTATATTCAAAACATCAGCGTTAAAAGGAGAGGGCCTGGAGGAGGCGATGGAATGGTAACCCTTTCAGCATTTATACAAACATACTGCAGGGCACAGCTATAACGAAGTACACCCCCTGAAGTAGCTGCAATTCAAATTAGCTGCACTCTGTCGTATTAATTTCTCATCTCCAACTGCTTCGAAGTTCCAACTAAAAAAGCCACACAAGGTGTTATACACTTGGAAAACGTTGAACCTTGTTACTGATTTCCCATGCTTATGTACTTTTTGCTCGAAGCATTTACAGGCAATCGACAACTAACTTTTTACTGTGATATTCCGTACTTCGTTGCGAAGTTCAAAAGTCCATTTCAGAATTCGCAAGCCGGTTTGTAAACTAAGCATCTGCCAGAAGGAAAACGGATTTTTATGATAGATATTAGAGCCCAACATATAACTTTTAGTAAAGCTGTCAAAGCATATACTATTAAGATTTTAAAATAATTTTATTTGTAACGTTTCGTCTTTAACTTAAGACAACTTCAGACTAATGATATAGAATTACATGAGATTATGAATATAGATAAGCTAGTGATTATCTATTTGCATGGTGTCATATTACAAACCGCCAAGAGTGATCAAGATAAGAGAGTAAAGAATAGCACACAGCAGGACGATACAAACAGGGGTACAAAACATCCACAAAAACAGCGAATTATATCAGGTTGATCATCCTTAACGCTTTGTAATATGGCACCATGTAAATAGATAATAACAAGCTTATATTCATAATCTCATGTAATTCTATATCATTAGTCTGAAGATGTCTTAAGTGAAAGACAAAATGTTGCGAATGAAATTATTTTAAAATCTTCATAGCATATGCTTTGACGATGGCTTTACTAAAATTTATATGTTGGGCTCTAATGTTAATTATAAGAATTTAGCATTTGATTGGCTTTTTTTTTGTTCAGGGGCCAATCACATACTTTGTGTACAAACATGCTCGCGAATTCTGAAATGAAATTTTGAACTTCGCAAGGAACTTCGCATCGAAGTTCGGAATATTGCACTGAAAAGTCAGTTGAAATCGACCGTAAAGCTGACAAATTACACCCGTTTTCAAAATTACGCGACCAAGCCAAAAATAGTTTTAGTTGAAAATGTCAATTTTATGTCAAGCGAACTGCTATAAATAGCAACGACGAACATAAACAAATAGATAACAAATTCCGCTCTTGCTTTTATAAAGCAAACAAAGCATATTATACATTGATGCTGATTTAAAACTTTGAACAATTTAGCTTCGTGGTCGTCTAACATAAAACGGACACGTCAGAGTAGCTAATTTCGGTGGAGTCGCGCAATTTTGAAACGGATGTAATACAAGAGATTGCGACAATTTGAATTGGTTCTATCGTTTTATGCAACCGAATTAACTAAATAGAAAACCAGTTTTTGTTGACTGCTGCACCAATTTTGTTCCACCTATTTTTCACCTATGTCATTTAATTTTTTAGGTTAGCAACAGCGTTGAAAACGAAACAATAAAATTTTCAAGATAAAAGAACGTGCCCCTCTGCGGTGATGGCCAATAAGATTTTAATAAACAAATTCAAAAGGTATATTCAGAAGGAAAGGATTTGTTAATGTTATAGGACTGGCCTAAATATTGTAGATATGAGCTTCTTTAAGTGTCAAACCTGACAAGGTGATAGTTGTAATCGGCAACGAATGCAACTAATCATCAGTGCAGTGCTCGTAAGTGCTCTTATAAATATCTGAGTTTAGTTTTTTGAAGGGCACTGGCAATAAAAATTAAGTTTGTTCTATTTGAAACAACTGTTAAAGTTGTCGCTAAAGACCTTTACAGTTTTTTTCATAAAACGTTTGATTCTTGAGATATTTGAACTCAGCATATCACCTGTACGCCATCTTGGTTAAATTCATGGGTTCATTACATGACATCACAAGTGGGATAAGCGTATCAGGTAGCAAGAGAAAACGAGTTTCTGGCTCGTTTTGACGACTGCTTGGTAATAATTTAATGTTGCATGAGCCCACTTGTGACGTAACGTGCGTATTCTTGGAAGTCAACTATGGCGGACAGCTATTACGTATCAGCTGAAATATTTCAAGAATGAAGCAAGCTTTGGAAAAGCTGTAAAAGGCTACTCCAAATGCTCTTTCAACTGAGCAAGGAAATTTTGTTGCCATTTATTATGCCATGGGTTTATAGTTAATGTACATCTTGAAGAAATTGGCATACGGCTTTCGACCACAATCGTCGTTGATTTGTCAAGTCTAGTTTCCTCAGTTTCGGGGTAGCAAACTTTTGTCATAGAAAATATGGAATTATCATCGCCGTTTCATTTGCTACCCCGTAACTAAGAAAAAGTAGGCCAATCAGCGATGATTTTGGTTGAAAGCCGAATACCATGACTTGGTGCGGCAACAATAGCGTTGCAAGCATAGAGGTTATAAATATGAATTGACATCGTCATGTTTTTCGAGTGAAAAAAAGCGAATGCGGTGATTGGGGGAGAGGGGGGGGGATTCTGGTCCCGGATGCAGGGCCAAGCGTCTATTCGCTGAAGTAATTCCTCCTTAGCGACCAGCACGTTAGCAACAGCAAAAATCTGTATGAAATGTTTTCCTCGCTGTTGGTTGAGGCCGTTCTACCAGTTTTGTGGGGAAAATAATGCCTTTTTAATTATTTTCATTACTTTAGGCAGTTCAGAATGATCCCCCTCCCCGCCAAATCAACGCGTTTAAAATATATTCCCCTGCAAACAACGCGTTCCCCAATTTTACCCTCGACACCCCCTCTAGTGTTATTTATAATCTCTATGGTTGCAAAGCAAACTTTCTCCCACTCTTGCGGACTTGTATTATCAGCGGATATCTTGTACGAAGTCATCGATGAAAGAGAAAAAGTCCACGGAAAATACGAAGAGAAAATTGGCTGTTATACCTATTATCGTAGAGACAATTTTATTTCAGTGAAATGCTAGAATGAGAATGGAACATAGGCGAAACGATAGGATGAGCAAAAAGATAGGCGAAAAGATAGTGTTGACTCTAATAAAATTAACAAATCAGTGGCCTTGCGGGGTGGCAACTATAGTATTTAGCATGATATGTTTTTCACATTTGCATGTAAAACCAGGGGTGGACCCAGACTAGTGCCACTAGTTTCCAGAAACTAGTCAAATTTTTCCAAACTTATGAAACTCCATATATATATTTTATTTTTCTTCTAGTAATTAATGACATTTTCAGTAATTTTCTTTATATTTCTATGTGATAATCCAGCGAAATCAACTATTTTTCGTTTATATACGGCATTTTCGCGCTTAAAATGCCGTTTGCGCTCCAGTCATTTATACAGATCAGTGGTGCAATCAAATGCGCGGGACTCGTGCCTTCGCGTGAGTGCACTAGTTCACTTTGCGTGGGAATTTTCCACGGAAACTAGTCAAAGTCGCATATCATTGGCCGTCTGCAAATCGAATTATTTGTGCACTAGTCAAAACCTGCTGTCATAGGCTAACGGCTGTTAATTAAATCCACGGAAACTAGTCAGGCACTAGTCAAAAGTTATAAATACAACCGAACATTTCGTGGGGCTTCGCAGTGTTTAGCGCACATGGAATCATTTCACAACACGTTGAATCATTCCACATTTGGTTGAATGATTTCTGATTTAGCTCAATGACTTCATTTTTAACTGAATGATTTCAAATTGTGTTGAATGATTTCACATTTAGCTGAATCATTTCATGTTGAGTTGAATGACTTGTGCACGGCTTGTCAAATCTTTCTGAAACGTGTTAAGTAATTTGACACGATCCTAATGAACCAGCATAGCGCACATTGAATTAGTTCACAGCTAAACAAATTATTTCAAATCTAGGTCAATCATTTCTTTTTTGGTCCAGTCACATAACAACATAACGTTGGACCATTCCTAAACACAATGAATCATTCGCGTTTATGTCAATTCATTTCGCATGTATAGCATTTTTGGTGAAGACGGCCGCCCATGGTGTTTGCGTGAAATGCTAATATATGGCAGTTTACGCTGTAGCTCGCGGCGAACCTGTAGTGCCAAAGGAAGATTGTTCGCCTTTCGACATTGGGTTCGTTTATTCTTCTATTTCTAAGGCTTCTCCGGCAGAGAAGTTTCGTTTTATCAACAATGTTTGGAAGCCTCCTTTGGGTTATATTTTCCCCGCATCTGTTGAAGCCGCAGGAAAGCTACGAAAGTGCCAACCTCGAACCCACGGCCTTTTGGTATAGAAGCAGCGCGAGAGAAGGCCCTGGTAAAATCTGGTCACATGACTCCACAAATTCTGGATATTTATGTAACCTAGCCTTGTAACTGCTACGCTATCACGGGGGGGGATGAAAGTTAATGAACATTTTTTTAAAATAACTTTCAAAATATTACTCACCAGACACAAATCACGATAGAAAAATCAATGTTTTCATGTCTATTTTTTATTTCCGCTGGGATTTTGGTTTCTCAACTGAAATTTATATTAACGAATGCTCAAAGGTGTTCAGGTGTGCGAATTTATATATATTTTACGTAAATAAGGTTCCAGTCGTCCATTCGAGCTTAAATGCTCGGGATAGTTGAGATGTTTATACTAATATTTTTATTTCTCATTTGTTATGAGTAGAAAATTAGCTGAGCCTGAGCAACAGCCTCTGCTTGAAGATCCCCTTCTGACCTCGCCGCCTGAAGGATGGGGTCCGGAGTGTTGACCGCCGCCTGGAGGATGGAATCTTGCGTGGGAACCGCCGAGTGTACGAGGGGGGTTGGGCCTGGGTCGCCTGCTGAAAGATGGGATTAAGCGTCAAAGCGGGCGTTGGGACCGCGTAGGAGATTGGGACTGGCGGACTGACAACAGTTGAGGATGAAGGCGAAATCCCCGTGAAATTCGCTAAATTGCCAGGTAACGAGGAGGATACAGCATCAGGCACGAAGCGTGTGGTGGGCCATAACTGCGATGATCGATAAGGCGTAGATAACAACGTGTGGGACGCGAAGCTGGCCGATACTAGGGGAGGTGCCCCCGAGCCATGCCGCTATTAGACCTCATGCTATTGGTCTAAAAGCCCGCGAAAATTGCAGAGCAGCATAAATATACATAATAATAACCCGCAGCGCACCTCGTACTTGATGTTAACTATTTTTATTGCATAAACACATTTAAACAAAAACAAGTCATTAAATTGGTACATGATAAATATGTAATATCATATATCAGTCATTTGTAAATAATATTAACTTATTAACATTTGCCTTATTTCCCAGTTATTTGGTTCTCGATTCGCCCTAAAAAGATACAAGCTGAATGACAATTTCACAACAGCCATTGCCATTTTTTAATGTTTTACGTATACGTCTAGCTAGGGTGTTCAATTTTCCCAAAAGCAATTTTCCCAAAAGCCGTAGGCTTATCTAGGGAAATCTTGCCTTGAACTTTAAATTGTACAAAGTACATAAAATAATGACAATAACTTATATGACACAAACAAAACAGGACCGAAGAAGAGTGGCAGAATGAAATTGAAGGGTTCATATGATTAAAGGAAGACCACACAAGATTATTAAGACATCGTGCAGACAGATCACACAAAAATTCCACACATTTATATTGATATTAACAAAAACGCTTTGAGTTGATATTAAATATATTACTCCTGCACAAGCGAAAATAATTTTATGTTTATTGATAAAAAAACGTCAGGATAACCATATAAAAACCAGTGTAAACGCCTCAAAGGTGGCGAGTTTAACCATGAAGTACCAAGCAAATGTTCAGCAGCAGCAAACAATACACGACGTTGAGCAGCAAATCCATTACATTCACGGTTAAGGACCAAGCCGCCAATGCACTCACAATTCGCAAAGATCAATGTTTATACACTGCCAACTATGACTGAATTCAACGCTGTATATTCGGCTGTGGTGTCACTGTTACGTATTTTAACTTCCAAAATGTTTGCAGATTAAGATTCCATTTTGATTTAATTGTCTGTCTCTACTGTCTGTATCGTTTTATCAAATTTCCTTGTTTTTTAATTTGAAGGAGTATAGCTTTTATATTTCCATCGCAGTTGCCTACGCAATCGAAGCTCGAAAGTTTTTTACCATCTCGAAATTCCATTTTATAATCTATTATAAGAAAACTCGCAGATAGTCCTTTCAAATTGCTCATTTGTCACTTTGCTTCTTTCCGTAGCCATGTTTGTCAAGTTGAACTAAGCCGAACCCCCCTGATTACGAAGCTGAAATATTACGCAATGTCCAGAATTTGGGGAGTCACATGACCTGATTTTACCAGGGCCTTCTCGGTTAGCGTTAGATCATATCGAATTAACGTACCATGACGTCATTAATTCTTATATTTATCAAACACGTTCAAGTAGTACACAAAATACCGTTTTCAAACTCAGCTTCTTCGTTCTTTGGCTGTGTCCTAGTGGTTCAGGTACAGGTCTTCCACGCCTTCGTTTGAGTTTCGAATCCCGGCGATGATTATTTTATACTTTTGAGTCAAATTTTTTTTTTCTAAATTTTTTTCTTTATAGTTAGGGTCAGGGTTAGGGTTAGGGTTAGTTTTGGGGTTGATTGACAATAATATCACTGCAAAAATATATTTTTTCAAGCACCTCCAGACTCTTAAATTCAGGTATTGCAAAAACCGTGGTGACGTAACATGACCTCATACCTACAATCACCGATAATGAAGTCTTCATCTCTCTAGAATTACGGATAATCATGAACTCTGGAACACATTATCGCCGGGTATGCATACTTTTCCCCGGTACATCCTTTCTTCTGCCCAAATTCGTATCAAAAGGGCGGAACTGAACGGGTGTTTGCAGATGTTCAAACAGGTAAAATTTATGCTATGAATAATTCATTACTTTTACATTGATTTAATTTATTATAAAATTTGCATAAGTTGCATTTGGGAAAGACTTTTATAAACGAAGTTACTTCTGATATATGGCTAAGAAAGGCAAACAAAAATATTTTATTTTTATGTACGGAATTTGGGCGCAATTTGTATGTTAATAAGTAGAGATTACTTCATGGT
Source organism: Muricea muricata (assembly GCA_963855995.1). Taxonomy (NCBI): domain Eukaryota; kingdom Metazoa; phylum Cnidaria; class Anthozoa; order Malacalcyonacea; family Plexauridae; genus Muricea; species Muricea muricata. The sequence continues at coordinate 90,858,545 of OY979716.1, read as the reverse complement.
TGCTGAGTGCGTACGATTTTTATCCCCGAGTTGTGAAAGATCGTTAAACGAACGAGTGAGCGCAGCGAACGAGTGAGTTTAGCGATCCTTCACAACGAGTGAATAATAAAAATCGTACAAACGAACCAAACATGAAGTAAATTGTTTATTATATGAGTGTAAAGATGAGTATAGACACCTGTTTTCGGACAGTACCAGTATTCGGACACTTCGCATTTGTTTTTAATTTTCTTCCCTAAAACAGGAAGTGAAACAAAATCGATACTCTCCGGTGATAGTCCGGCATTTCACGATAATCATCCAGGTTTTCGTTTCCTTTTTGCTGTTTTTTTTCGTAGAGAGAACCTATTACAAAACGAGGTAAGTTATTTCCATTCTTTTAAAAGCGCGCCATTTACTGCGTCGTAAACTAAGAAGCCATAAACTAATAAGCCGTACTGTTTTAATATAACACAAAACGAACTTCTTTGGAGGCAAAAATAGCGAAAAGGTGTTGTTTTTGCGTACGAAATTTTTTGGGGCCAATTTTGAAAAAAATACTTGTCGACACGAAATTTTTTAAAGAAACCTGTATTTATTTGCGGTCGCCCAGTAATCGGACAAATGCTGATCGGGCAAATTTATTTGATTTCCAATGTTTACATTGTAGTCTTCAGACAGGAGAACCCTGTCAAAGTTTCCACTCTTGGCCACCAGTGCAATCTCGTGGAGTAGGGGCTGTTATTCCATGTCAATACATAATAACAATGACCTCTGGGACAAAAGACGCCACGTTTAAATCGACACTAGCACGTGTGAAGAGTTGTGTTGAAAACATGGTGGAAAGGGCCGTCTTGTAGAAATTGTATAAATAAGCGTATTAACAATAATTAGTGTTAAACAATAAAAAAGAAATAACTTTACCTTCTATTCTTTATATAAACAGTTGCTTTAATCCGTGTCGGAAAACTGGGCGAGTGTCCGAAAACTGGGCACGTGATCGTATTGTTGTTTTTGCTCACAAAAGCGGGTAAAACAACGCACAGCGCTAATTCATTTTACTACAGGGTTGTAGACTCCTTGTGCAATCGAACGGTGAAATTTACCCGGCGTAGTGCCCTCTAAAAGCGAGTTATAGCAAAATAACCTTTACTGTCCGAAAACTGGCGAGCTAACTGACGGACAACAAAATACAAGCGAAATATAAAAACGAAATTTCTTACCATTTAACGATTTGTTTTCGTGCAGAAAATATAACCGTGAGGTTTATTTCATGTTAATGAAACCACAAATGCATTTCTTCATGATCTTTCGAGATTTTTTGCAGACATAATATCATAAATCTCTCTCCTCAGTAAGTTGACAAAATCGGACTCCATGTTAACATTAGCCTGCGAACAGGCGTTGAATTTTTGAGTAAGAAAATGTCAGCCAATCAAAACGCTCATACGACTTTTTTCACATGTGAAAAAATATCGTACAACCAATCAAAACGCTCATACGACTTTTTTCACATGTGAAAAATATAGTATGCAGTGAAATACGAGTTTTATTTCAGCTGAATTAGCCTGAATACTACACGTAAATCTCTATACTCATATAATAAATTGTATTATCAAGTGTTGAATATTAATATTGGATTATAACATATCAAAGATTACATACCAGTAAGACCATACTAATAAGACCATACAATTGTTGAGAATTTTGAAAATACTGCTCCACTCTCAGAAGAAATTTGAACTGTCCAGAGAGGAGGCCAAGGGGAGGAAAAACATCTTCGGATATTAATTAATTAAAAGGGAAGGCAGTAAATGTTAGAATGTTAACAAAGGGTGATACAAGGGGTTAAAAGAATTAAAAAACAAACATTTTAGAGTAGCAAGTAGCAATTTTCTAACATAGTATATATATTGTTGCAGCTGTTGCCACTATATAAGTTGGCAGGTAGATGATGATAGATCTGCTCAGCCATAATTTGACTAGGTGCATAATTAAAAGTATAAAGACCTTTACAAAGTAGTTGGCCTTGTTGAGAACAATAAATAATTGACGCATTTTATTTGTCGATTATAAGTTTTGTAAGATAGCTACTTTTCCTACAGATGCAAAGGAATGCTTATGATCTTTTTGTTTTTGATTACATAAAATGTAAGTATTTTTTTATCAATAGCTGTCATATTGCACACCTGATTTAAAGTCGCCATTTACATTTGACAACGTTGTGTTTGTTCACAATTATTTGGCATTAAAAACTTTCACCTCGTGCACTATTTGACAACAACAGTGTTGTCATCAACTATTCCTCTAGAGTGTGGAGGCTCTTAATGAAAATCGAAGTTTTATGCATTTACAGAAGACACAGTATAACAAATAGCTACACAGTACCGGTAATTAACTGTAGTTCATCATCTTCCCCTCTTTTTTTTATGTAATTGACTGACCATAATAATGGAGGAGCAGCCAATTCAGCATTTCTATTGGCCAGAAATTGCAATGACTGGTCAGAAACTGGATGATGAACATGCATAATGCAACATGCATGGAGATGAAAGCTTCCAAAAAAGTCTCCCTTTTATGTTGCATATAAATATGGCAATAAATGCATGCATTATAAATGCAAGCTACAAATAATTAAATTGTCCATAGGTTGCATGAGCCTAGCTGCAGCTTGTAATCTTTGGGGAAGCATTGGCACTAATAACATTTATATAATAAAACAAGCACATTTAAGGCAACAACAAGCAATAATTTTGAATGTTTTTGAAAGCACATTATTAATGAACTTATCAAAACTTGAACAGGTACATTATCTTAGTTTTATTGTGTTTGTACTTGTTTAAAGTGCCTATGAAAAGTAATTTTTTTTCAGCAGTCCCACTATATTGATTGCATTGCAATAATTGCTTAAATTCACAGTGTAACTTCGTTGATAGAATTTCTTTAGCTCTTTTCCTTCTCGAGATATCAGCTTTATTTTATATGCAAATTACACAATTTATAAAATCACAGTGCATAATAACTTTTCAAAAATCACAGTAATTTGGAAGGTGACTGATATATTGCGCACAAAAGTGCAGACACCAAGTGTGCATAATGATGCACAGTGTTGTCATAAGTTGTGTAATTTACATATTAATTGAATAAAGTTGACTACCTCAAGAAGCAAGAGAGGTAGAGAAATTGTACCAAAGAAGTTCAACTGTCATTTTAAGTGATCTTTGCAATGCAATCAATGAATAGTGTTGCAAAAAAATTTTGTTTCATAAACACTTTAAATACTCTTCTATTCAATAAAAAGTTTAAGTAATCGCTTGTCAAAGTGAAGTTGTTTGTTGTTAAATGAAAGTGCAATGTATAATAAAAAATTAATTACCTGTTTCGAATTCAGTTTTGGCAACATGGGAAATATAAAGGTTGCAGTAACCCTGATAATTCCCAAAACTTTGTCCAGTAATTGTTTATACTAAGGATATAGTGATAGATGTCCATAGGCCTTGATTAAGGATTAGGTAGGATTACAATGGGTATATCATTAGGCCAGGTTAGCAGTAAATTAAAGGTAGGTTATTATTAAATCAACACAAAATACGTAAAAATAAAAACAATTCCTAAAACCTATGTGACGTTCACTCTAGGTAAGCTAATTTTTGTGAATGATTGTGAAATAAATTCTTAAGTAGTGTGTTCACTAACTAACTTTATTAATTTAAAATTGCTGAATGTTTTGAAACAAACAGTCAATTGTACACACCAGGGGTTGGTCGAGCACAGTGACGGATCCAGGGTAAGTCAAAATAAATTATAGCTGCTCAGTTTTAAATTCAAAATAACTTTATAACAATGTCATAGGTTATGAATTTCAAAAGAATAAAATCTAACCAGTGAAGTTGCTTTGAAGGTATTTTAAAATGTAAATACATCCTAGAATGAGCTGTGGTAATTTATTTTGACTTATGCTGGATCTGCCACTGGTCGAGCACAGTTTTTAGGCGGTGCTAACCTATGCTAGGTGGATGGCTTGGTGCAAAAAAAAGAAACTCAACATCAAAAAGATTGATATTTTTAACAATAAGCCTATATAGACAAAAACCCTTGAGATGAAAGTTGTTTTTTATATCCGAGTTCTTGCTTGATGTTTTATCTCATATTTGTATTTCTTATTAAATAATTATGAAGGACTTTTAGAACAAAATTCATCAATATGATTGGATATTTTAAATAGACATGTATCAAACTCGATAATTGGCTTGGGGTCAATATTAATATATTCAGGTTCTGTACACTCGGAGCGCTGTGCCTCGCGTTTTATATCTGATGATAAAGCTCTCTTGTTTGTATTTTAAAAATTACGTAAAGACCTAGAAATTTTGACGATGTTATGTTAAAATGTTCGCCAAACCCGAAATTTCACTATGCATTTTATATATACTAATTTAATCAATCAATAATGTATTGAAAAACGCAAGCTGTGCCTCGTGTTTTATATCTGATAAAGCACTCTTGCTTGTGTTTCAAACAGTACATAATATTTTCTATTTGATTGATTTTTGACATTTCAATTTGTTCTAAGAACATGTTCTTTGTCTTACCTTAGATTCGACGACTAGCCAAATCAGTGCAGAAGAAAATAGATCCAAGGTTTAAACTGATCGAATACGCTGTGAGAGTTTTATGTAACGAGTCAGATTAACAAAATTTAATTCTTGTTTCTTAATATAGCGCAAATTCAATAAGTTGGAAAAGGAAAAGAAACGCATGGAAAAGATTAAAAAGAAAGAGAAAACCAATGTGTCCGATCAGAGAAATAGAATCATAACACGAGTAAGATTTTTTCCGTCCTTGTGCATGCAAACCTGAATTCACTTTAGAACGAGGCTATTAACAGTATAGAGATAAAGCAACCGATCAATGTGACCAATCTAGTGACGGGTTATCTGATCATTTTGGCCGGAATGTCCGTTGACTGGCGGCAACTTCAAGACCTAAGTTTGTAACCATCATATAAAGCATTTAATGTCTCGTTTTAGGCTGATGTTTTGTGGCACCAACATAGTTATGATGTGGTCGTACTTTTTCATTCGTGCAAGCCAGGGCCAAAACAGCGTCACATCTTCGATTTTTACGCAACAGCCGGTTGTTGCAGGGCGTTCATGGGCGAAGGGATGAGAGAAAAGAACGCGTCGTCTTACGGTGCGATTGTTATGAAAGCATTTGAGAAGTTTTGTCGTGGTATGTCTGGTTGTTGCAATTTAATACGAGAAGATTCTTTACCGTAGTATTTTTGTTCAAACTCGAATTGACATTGCAATCATGGCTCCCAGAAAAAATTAAATGGGCTCCATTTGGTTACAATACACGTATGTGAGTTGTTGAAACGTTACCTGGTCATTTCATAGATTCTCTTTTTTTTAAAAGAAAATTCATTGAAGTTCAGGGAGAATGTAGTCGATGCTAACCAAGCGGAAGCGCCAGCTACATCAAGCAGTCCAGTTGAAGTGAATGATGATGAAATGACATTTGAAGATCTGTCTGTGCTTTCTTCACCTTTAGCTTCGGTGAGTTTATTTGTGAAATGCATGAAAAACTCACGAAGTTCGCAATTAAACTTTCCAGATTACATACATCACATGTAAAGCTCTCTACAAATTAATGTAAATCACTTAAAAACTGCCTTACATGACATATACATATATGCGAGAGTGGACGATGACAAGGGAAATAGAGACAAAAATACTGCGGGTGAAAGCACGGCTAGGCATCCCAGCGCATGTTACGTCATTGCATCTCATTATTACGATGATGGTGACGATAGAAAGCAAAACACACGTAATGAATAAAAATGTTTCTTACAAAAAAATTCCTGCTGTATATACTTGCTTGTTCACTATCCGGTGATCGACATGCAAGTATATTACTATGAGATGATAGAATATATATAGGATACCTGACATGTCCACGAATGAGCCTTAGCATGCATAACAGACAACCCAGGTTTTGCCTGATCAGCAAGTTTAGGATCATGTTTAATAAGCCACGGCCAGTATTGGCAAACTACGTCATACCATAGGAACTGTGTATTATTTCTGGTGAGAACATGTTTCTGAAGGTAGTGTGCATAGCTGTAAATTTCTCCTTGAATCATATTTACAGCAGCCTCGGCCACGGTGTGCCTGCAACCAAGAATCTCAAGGCCAGTTTCATCAAGGTTCTTTTTCTTCCCTGCTCTATTTCGTGCAGCTCTCTAGGTACTTTCACCACACATCGAACTTTGATCATTGTTCTTTATCAAAAAATTTTTTTTAAAAAATATCTAATCAATATCATAACTTAGTATACTTTTTCACTGTCTTTTCAGGATTTACTGTCTCTGAAGTGATTGTCACTGGCTAGCGACTTAGCTATTTGTTTTTTTTATATGTACAGTGCGACTCACGATATTACTTGTATGAGATAGTTATGCCGTACGTATTCAAAATCAGCATTGCCATTCATTAACACTTACGAACATCAAAACAAAGTTGTGAGAAGATCTTTACCATGTTGATATTTGATGTTAGTCACATGACTGAAAAAATATGGCGCTGTTCCATATTCGAGGTGGACCACGCTATTAGTTTTAAAAATATGATAACACGATAAGACGTGGTTTTTAACTTAATTGGAAGTGGAAACGACATTCTTTAACCAAAAACAGCATAGGTAACAACAAGAGAATGTTCTAGCTAGAAAATAAACGAACTTGGTGTCATAGTTGAAGGATTTTTCAAAGATTACGTGGAACGGTGGAAAAGAGGGATTCTGGACTTCTAAAATGGATAAGAATGGGAGCTATTAGGCGTTTGAAGGAGAACTGTTCGTAAATTATCATGATAAACGTCTATAAAAAATTTTGAGACAGTTTACTTTGCCATATATCTTCAAAACTAGCAATGATGGATTCCTGGTAAGCAATAATGATTCTAAAAGTACCTCCACTGGTGTCGTGGAATGAACGTTTGGCACTGGATTGAGGCAAAAAAATGCTTGAGAGCACAACAGAAGTTTGTCCTTTTGACGGGCAGACGAAATCAGCATGATAAAGCTTGGAAAATGCATGCATGGGTTAGATCATTGATATTCAATGACGGTATGTGACCAGCGAGGCTAAGGAGTCAACAAAAAAGTTCTAAAGTAAACGAGTTCTGCTGGTAACAGCGGAAATAGGGATCAGAGATCTCTTTTGCACATTTAGGCACATATGAAGACATGTTGGTTGCTAATAATACGGATCTAAATGATCGTTCTTCCACTTCTTTGGCAGGTACCTAAAACCTTTCGTCAGAAGTTCCTTTTCCAGCATTAGGGAATTATCATGTTGATCTCGACTTGTCTGTCTTGTCGGTCTCGACTTGTTGTGCTCTCAAGCATTTTTTTGCCTCAATCCAGTGCCAAACGTTTATTCCACGACACCAGTGGAGGTACTTTTAGAATTATTATTGCTTACCAGGAATCCATCATTGCTAGTTTTGAAGATATATGGCAAAGCAAACTTTCTCAAAATGTTGATAGACGTTTATCATGATAATTTACGAACAGTTCTCCTTCAAACGCCTAATAGCTCCCATTCTTATCCATTTTAGAAGTCCAGAATCCCTCTTTTCTACCGTTCCACCTAATCTTTGAAAAATCCTTCAACTATGGCACCAAGTTCGTTTATTTTCTAGCTAAAACATTCTCTTGTTGTTACCTATGCTGTTTTTGGTTAAAGAATGTCTTTTCCACATCCAATTAAGTTAAAAACGTCGTCTTATCGTGTTATCATATTTTTAAAACTAATAGCGTGGTCCACCTCAAATATGGAACAGCGCCATATTTTTTCAGTCATGTGACTAACATCAAATATCAACATGGTAAAGATCTCCTCACAACTTTTTTTTGATGTTCGTAAGTTTTAATGAATGGCAATGCTCATTTTGAATACGTACGGCATAAATATTTCATACAAGTAATATTGTGAGTCGCACTGTAGTAATAAATTTAAAGTAAATTTTTGAAAAGTTGTGTTTGTTTTTTTTTTGCAAACACCTGGAAATTTACACTGAAAAAATTAGTTGCCTCACGCTTAGTGATTACAAGCCATATTGTATACTCACTTTTCCTTTGGATCAGGGAATATATTAAAGCTTGTATAATCACCTCGCCTTTGGCGAATAATTTCTAAATATATTGACGGCGAGTAGCATTTCATTCAGGTATACTGTATATAGACAAACTGTATATTACCAGGGTTAGCTACAGTAAAAAATATCGCGTTAAACGCGGTTTTCCCAATTACTTTGGGGCTACAATCTCCCAATTTGGGTCAGCCAAAACAGAGTTGTGATATGACCATGAAATTAAACCTTTATTAGCGTCCCTATACACACGGTACTGTATCTTTCTTTCAAAGGAATGAATCAGGCAATAATATACTTTCAGTAATCGTTCAGATAAACATATGGTCACTATATTTTGTATAATGCCTGGATAGCAATGCCTTCGGGCAGATATTTTGACAGTGCAGCATGGTGTACTGTTATATTTGTTCAATATTGCTCTCAAAATACGGGGAAGAGCATTTAAAAGCACGACCATGTAAAAGAATCAAAAGGGAACGTGCCCCCAGATTCAGACCAAATTTCCCAACTTCAGTTAAACGCAGATTTTTTACTTTTGCGTAACACCCTGGTTGCACGTCAAAAGGGAATTGAACCCTTTACAGGTAAGTTTCTTCCTGCTCTGCTAAGATCACGTAACTATTCAGTAGGATACTATATACAGAATAAATGAATATAAAATATTTCTACAGGAAAGTGTCATATAATGAAGCTGATTGGAATGTCTTCCTTAAAATTACCTGATTGCTGTTTGTTGTTCGACACATATTATTTTTGTCTAAAGCAACTTTCTCATTGGAAGCAATGAAACACTCCTTGTAGTAGCAATTTCTTTGTGATCTAAAATCATTTAAAACTCTAAATCAAAAAGTATTGCTGTATTTGGATTTCTGAACATAATTTTGTGGAAACACTCCATAAATTTATTACTGCATACAAGGGAATTGTCACATTATTAGCACTGATGAAGATCCTAGCTGACGGATTGAAAACTTTGCGATAAAAAATCTACATGGTGTTTCCTGACAATTATATTCAGATCTATATTCACCAGGCAGACATACAAGGAAGTACAGTGTAATTAATACCCTCCAGCTGATCTAAAGCGATACAGCTTCATATTTCCATCCACATGCCCCGAATGCTGACTAATTGTACAAGGAGGACACTCCATCCAAATCTTCTGCTGCAATGCTTCCATTTCAAATTTGCAAAACTTCCACTCTTTGAAAGATCTGCTAAAGGTGCATATGTTTATCGTTGCAAACTTTATATGAATAAAAAGAGAATCATATTGAGTATGACTTACAGTAGAAATTAAATTAAACTTTCTTGCATGCACATACCAGTGTGATCATATCAGGGTGTTAGCTACAGTAAAAAACACCACATTAAACATGGTTCCCCAATTACTTTGAGGCTATAATTTCCCAGTTTGGGTCAGGCAAAACAAAGTTACATTTATATAAATATTCAACTAAATCTGTTTTCAAATCTGATAATAGACAAGTACTCAGTAGTGTATCTTCCTTTCAAAGAAATAAATCAGGCAGAACTTCATTAATTTTTCAATATTTTGTACACATGTATATAATGCCTAATTGGTGGTAACCTAAATATTTTGATAGTGCTGCATGGGTATGCTGTCAATATTGCTCTGAAAATGTGGGAAATGACACAACAATTGAAAAAAATCGCAAGAAATAAATGTGGAATTATTACACATCCAGACAAAAATTCCCAAGATCAGTTAAATGCAGAATTTTTTTTAACTTCTGGCAAACACCTAGCCAATGTGGGAGAGAGAATAAAAAATACCAGTAACAACAAATACAGCATAGAAATGCAGTGTTACTGTGTATCTTAATATAAAATGTTTTACCCTGTTCTTGTTTAAAGAGAAATCTTGTAAGCCAAGAACAAATGATCGCTCAGAAACCCCAGGCATTCGCTTCTGCATGATATCCCAATATTCAAACAGCTCCTGACTGAACAAGTGAGAATATGATACTGGAGTCCCTGGCCAAAATCCTGAAGCAACAACTTGTTTCATAGCATAATCATTAGGACAGACATTACAGCAATTTTTGCACTTATACCCAGTAATTACATCCAAATCATATCGACCTAGAGTAATAATAATGATACTTTTGTTTATATGTAAGTTAACTTAAGTTGTAATATTTCTCATCATTAATTACTGTACTGTAGCAGTACCTCTTACCTCTTAAAGTAATATATACCATACGATTGTCTGCATACGTAACATCAAACTCACAATCTCCACAAACTGGACAGGATATTGGTTTACATGTAGGAAACTGGTAACTCTTCCCTAATCAAAACAAATATGATTATTGTTATTGCTATTTTATTATGTACTCTTCTCAGGAAAAACCCCAATCATTTATCCTTTTTTACATTTTCATCACAATACAGTGATGCTCCCAATTAACTGCAAACTGTGAAAATTAACAGGTTGTACCCAAAATCTGAACTGAAATCACAGCTAAAACAACCCAACCCCAAAATTAAATAGACCCCTTTTTGTGCTTGAAGTGAGAATGTGTTGCATGAGAATAAAACTTGGCTTAGTGATACACTAAGCAATGTTGACCGTCATATAATAACATCTTAGAATGAAATACATGATGTACAACAAAATCATTGCTCATTTGACTTGCTCCTTTTATTTTGTTACATGTGTTATTTCTGTTAGTCCACTTTAAATGCATCTCTTTAAAGAGGGGTTACAGTCCGTAATGTAAACAAACGCTTTGTTTACATTTTGAAATTCTATATTCGTAAAATATGACTTACTAAATGAATATCTGACACTTTTCTGGTTTGCTATGCTTATACATGAATGTAAACCAGAGTTTCAATTCAAAAGGAGTTCGAAAAATGTTAAATTTGGACAATGTTTATATTTGGTGGCCCACCTTTGTTATGAGCAGAACCGATGCGCAGAACGGACTGTAACCCCTCTTTAAGGGGATTATAAATAGGAAGTAGTGTACTGTACTTACTGACATTTATAAGATTTCCATCATCATCAGTGCTTTCTGTCGGTTGAATATATTGAAAAAACCCATCTGCAACTATATACTGCCTGTCATGAAAAGGTTGATTTTCATGTAGCATTTGATCACAAGTGCCACACAGTCTTCTCCCCTTAGAACATTGCATACACTTGATGTAAATACATTTCATATGACAATGTAAACACGTCTGAACTGTAGGTGCCTGACAGGATAGCATAGTCTCAAAAACTGCAGAACGACACAATTCCCAATTTGTATTGGTGTTTTCCATCCTCTGCTCCCATGACATGGTCCTCTTCTGTTGCTTTGACTTCCATGCTGTTAGGAACTGATTTGTCTCTGCAAGCAACCTATCAAGCTCTATATATGTAGTAAAACAGATTTAAAAAAAATTAATTTACATAACCTTAATATATTATCAGTCTGTTTTCAATCTATGGGCCAATGTACCATTACTGTCATCTTCATCCTGTTCATGACATTGGGAAAATGTTTCTTCCATTTCTACATAGATTTAAAAGAATATAACCTTAATACATATTTACTAAAACATTTATTGTATCTTTGAATCAAAATTAGGGGGCATTTACTGTTCACTCTAGTTTGATTCAGTACAAGGAGAAGGCTATGTCAGTGAAATTGCTCATTCATTGATAAATTGATAATGTGAACAAGTTTCCAATGGTTTTTTTCTTCATGTAAGTAACAACTTACAATCAGCTGGAAAGTATATTGCAATAAGAATACGGTACGCTTAACAAAAATGTGAAAACAAAATAAACTTCCTATAAAGATTTCCAAAGTATTTCTAGTAAGCAACTGAGGGTTATATCAAAACCTTATATCATTAACGGCATTCATATAGTCTTGTAGATAGAACTGTAAAAGAAACATTCAGAACTTTGAAAGTAATCAACACTCACAGACCTATGTCAATATCATTATCAGCATTTCCTGCACTGGTTGTCGCTTCATGAGTTCCAGGAGTAGCTGCAACTGCTGTGCGTCTTGTCTTATTTTGTTGTAGACGTTTTGAAAAGTAAACACGCTGTCCTGCAGTTGGGCATCGTTGAAAAAACACAGACTTATTGCTTCTCTTACTATCTTTCTTTTTTTTTGTCCTTCTCTAACAACGCAGCGAGTTCCGACATTAAATCTGCCGCTGTTTTATTTCTTTCCCCGGCGCTGCTTCTTTCCGCCATCTTGGATCTTGCAAATAGTTTTTCCCGTGCGCGGTTCAGCCATTGATCTGTATAATACTGGATCACGCATACATAATAAAATTTTGAAGTCATCGCCGCCATCTTGGTACTCCAGGTCCAGTGTTCTTTGCGGGTGTAAGAGTAATCTTTTAAGCTGAGTTTTCAATTTCCGTAAATTTCCTTAAAATTAGGAAGTTTATTTATCTATTGAAAATGCTGATTGTCCGCCATCTTGGTACTCCAAATTCGTCATTTCTGCTGGCTTCACTTGAGGCATATGTATGCGTGATCCAGTATTATTCAGATCAATGGGTTCAGCCCGTTTTGTGCATGGGGAAGACAGTACTTGAGTTCATGATTATCCGTAATTCTAGAGAGATGAAGACTTCATGATTATATCAGTAATTGTGAGTATGAGGTCATGTTGGATCCAGTGAACTCTAATACAACTGGAACGATAACTTGGCCGCCATCTTTGAAGCCAAATTGAAGGCCGCCATGTACGTCCCGCCGCGAAAATATGACCTATTTTCAAAAGCTCTTTTTGACCCTTTAACTTCGTGTTTTAGAGCCAGTTAGGTGCTAAATATTTTCTAGATAGATTGAAATTTCATGTACCTCAACTTTCTAGGACGTCCAGTAAGGTTTTAAAATATTTTTTGGCTGCTAAAAATGAAAAACAGTTTCGGCGAAAACTTTGTCACGAAATATCTTTTTTAAACAACTGTTACCTCTCGAGTTTTAACAGTTACATGGAAGAGGCTGCCAAGAACTATCCGTAACCGAAGTTTAAAGCTTTAAAACTAATGCTGTCTGACGAAAAATATAAGTTTTGTACGTATTTTTAAATCAACCATGCAAATACACCACTTTGAAAACCTCGATTTACTCACGTTTTAGAAGGGCTACAGCAAAGACCAAAAGCTCAAAATAAACAACGATACCTGGACTTTAGCACAAGATAAGTTTTGGAAGAGTTGACATGTTTTAAAGCAATATATTCTTGAGTTGAAGAGCGTAATTTTCTTCGTAGTTTGCTTCGGCACGTTGAAACTCTCGTCATTTTCCAGAGTAAAAAACTGATAGCCCTCAATTTTTTCCGTAACCAAGTGTAGAACAGTCAGGACTATCCAGAAAACCAGGATCGAATCTTTAAAATTGAAGTCTTGCGATAAAAATTCTCATTTTTCAAGCATATTTTCGCTCAAAAACAAACTTTTCACTCCTCGTAACTTTCCCCAGTCCTTTCGAGCAAGCCATTTTCCCCGCGCGGTTCCCGCCTTTTGCTTCAAATTTGGCTTCATCCAATCATAGGACGAAAACATAGGAGTTATCGTTCCAGTTGTATTAGAGTTCACTGGTTGGATCTAACGCCGACCGGCCTTCTCTCGCGCAGCTTTATACCAAAAGGCATGGGTTCGAGGTTGCGAAAGTGCAGACACGAGTGGTTAGTTCGATTCACGTGCATGGCTTGTGTATTCGAAATATCTCGATGGCGTCTTCTGTTTGCCCTGCTGTCTTTTTAGAATACTATTTGGCAAAAACGCTGCTTGACTAGAGAAGCTTTTCCGATCTCCGCTCACCTTCTGGACAACGGCTGTAACGCGATTCCAAAATCGCTCATCGGGAAAATGCGAAACACACGGCTTCTCCGTGGAGGCCATGGCAAACTTCATGGACGTAATGGCAAGACGTACTGTGGCGATTGACGAGCAGCTAAACGAGATTACTCATCGGCAGATCCAACAGAATCGTGAAAAGATGAGATCGATTATTAAGACCGTAGTCTTTTGTGGTCATAATGCCGTGTCCCTACGTGGTGCAAGAGATGACAATCCTGACGACGAAACTCTTCAAGACAATTTCCAAGCTTCGCTGGCTTTTCGTGTTGACAGCGGAGACAAGACACTGCAAGAACAGCTTTAGAATGCCCCTGGAAATGCTGCGTACCGTCCAAAAACCATCCAGAACGAGATTGTTAATGCTGTTGGCAGTTATATTACGTCAAAAATCTCTGCAGAAATTAAAGACAGTAAGCTGTTTTCAGTGGTGGCTGACGAGGCAGCTGATATATCCAACAAAGAGCAGCTTTCCCTAGTCCTACGATTTGTCGAATCGGGCCAGCAGATTCGAGAAGAGTTTATTGGTTTCTACCATTGTGAAGATGGAACAAGTGGAGTAGCATTGAAAGATATGATTCTGAAGGCTGTAGCTGACCTTGGTTTATCGATGGCTAACTGCAGAGGTCAATCTTATGATGGTGCTGGCAGCATGGCTAAAAAGTATAATGGTGTTTCTTCACTCATCAAAGGTCAGTTTAGCAAAGCTTTATATGCTCATTGCATAGACCACCTCCTCAATCTTTGTGTTGCTGATACATGCTCTGAGTATTCAGTTAAAAACATGATGTCTGTAGTAAGGACTCTTTCCTCTTTCTTTTCTGGTTCTCCTAAACGGCAGCAGCATTTAAAGGAGAAGGTTAAGTCTTTGTTGCCTGCTTCCAAGCATGAAATTTTAATTAATGTTTGTGAGACAAGGTGGATTGCTCGCCTTGAGGCTTAGATAGAATTGTTGAGCTCCTTCTCCCAGTTGTATGTACAATAGAAGATATTGCACACAATAGGAAAGGGGGGGATGAAGCACCTGATTCTAATGACTGGAACCAAAGTAGCAAAACAGCTGCTAAAAAGGTGCTACCCTCTATTACTTTTGGATTTGTTGTCACTTTGGTCATAGTTAGATATGTATTAGACCTTACTAGACCTGCCACTGCAAAGCTGCAAAGAAAGGAAATGGACCTAAAACGTTCACTAAAAAGAGGGGTTCTACTGTTCACTTGGTTAAGCAAACAATCTGCCATTTGAAAAACATACCTGGCATGTTTTTTTAATATAAGAAACCGAGGGTTGCAAGTATACATTAATTATAAACTTTAAGAATACAGAGAAAGCAATACACATTGCATGCTTTTAACTGCTCACAATTTGTTAGGTACATTTGTATCAATTGTATGTGTTCGAAACATTTTCCATTGATTCATCTTGACTTCCAAGCTTCTTGTTTGGAGGTGGTGGTTTGCTTTGACATATACTGAAATGTTACTTTGCTAACAATGGTAAACTGCATAAGATTCTGTCATCCAAATACCAAATGTTATCCTGAAATTTTATATAACCTTCAAAGAAGAGTTGTGTGCCAATTGTCATTGTGGGTCTACATTCCTAATATAAAGTCACAGTGAAAATAGAAGAAGAAGTAATGAAGAATGATATGAACTTAATTTTAAAAACGTCCCTTTTTAGGGACTGCAAATGTCTCAAAAGAATTAAACGAAATCGGTATCTGCAAATTGTTAATTTGTGTTGTGTTTATTCTAGGTTTAAAGTGGCTTTTTCGACTTTTATTCAAAAAACATAAGAAATATTTCAAAGAAGGCATCCTTCGGACACCCTCCTACCCACACATAGACCCCAGCAAGGGGTCGTGCTGTGTCGGAAACTAGTCACAGAAACCTCTAGATACAGAAACCTCGTCATATTGTACACTCGACTATTGTTGATGCCACCCTTAATCGAATTAGCTGTGTAATCGCGTTCAGGTTCACAGGTATGTGTAACTTTGTTTTGTATTTTAGTTTTTCTTAAATTCTACCCGTTTTCCATAATAAATCATCGTCTACCCAATATAGCCTATACAACTGAAACGTGCAAGTCAAACCACGAACTGCATTCGCAGTTAGTGTACAAGTGAAACAAGTGCTTCGATGTTAATTTGACAACATTGAGATGTTTCTAAACTTTAAAATTCGAAAAGCAATGTGCAGTCGTCTTGTATCGAGTATTCGAAACCGCTTTGGGTCATTCATTTTATATTAAACAACGCTTGATAGATACACACCATGCTGGGACACCTGAATTAGTGAAAAATCGTGTTTTAAAAGATATGTCCTAAACAGGTGGCTGTAGTAGAGTACTTATATCAACCATTGCATTTAAGATGGGTGTTAATTGCAAGCAGGCGAGCAGAATTATTCACTTTGGGCCATTTAAGAATATTAGATGTTATATACAGGGGTAGGCGCGCAGGAAGGGATGGCTGTCCAAGTAATTGCATATCATTGTATAATGGCCTGTTTTCTACATAATGTACACAAGACATGAAGGAGATAACTTTCTTAGCTTCGTAGTGACGATACGTGTAGAAGAGCATTGCTCATCACACCCTTTGGATATCAGCCCGTTGCATCAAATAGACACAACTGTTGTGACATTTGTAAGATTGCATGTGAGTGTGGTGAAGACGACTGTAAAAGTATTAAGAGCCAAGTTGAAAGAGTTAAGGAATTAGCTAATAAATGAACAAACAAAACAATTGAGTAACACAGTTTCATTACCAAACGTGCTGTATTAAATACCACATAATATTTGCTGTGCAATCTCTGTGATATACCGAAAAAATTAGCAACCATATTCGCTGCATGCTTTTATCTTGATTTGCTGAAGTTTATCAATCTCCGTTGTTAATTTATACTAGTTAAAGTATTAATTTATAAACTATTTTTGGAAACACCATGTCAATTTTAATTGATTTATAAAATTAACATGGTGTTTCCACAAATTGTTTACAAATTAATATAAAATTCACCATGCAAAGTCTAAAATTACATATCGTTAAAGTACTATTTAAAACAAGAGCAGGAGTGTTTTATTAGGTATAATAAACCTAATAAAACACGTCATGCGAGTATTTTAAATGGCTTCAAAAACATTTGAATAATAAGCCAAATCTTTATATAAAATTCTTTATATAATCGTAGTTGATAGAGCCAGATGGTTTGGAAACTCATTAGAACGACAATATAAGTCATTATCTATGTTTTTGTTCTGGTTTATGCAGAAATGAGGTCCTTCGACGTCACGTGCGTATTGTATTTTCACCTAACTAACCAATAGCAACGTTTTAGCAAGTTTAGCCATCCGCGACTTGAACAGTAGGGTAATTTAAGAATCCCTATTAGTGGATTTGGCGAAAGCACAATACACACGTGACGATGAAGAACCATATTTTTGCATAAACGGTGACCAACATAGATAATGAGCTATATATTGTTATTTTAATGAGTTTCCAAACCATCTACTCTATTAACTATGATATAATTTGATTGACAATCATCATTGTCAATCTCTAGCATGTATAAAGAGGCATGCACGTGACTTATTTAGCTTACTTAGCTTTTGGAAGCATGTTGAGCACTCTACCTGACAGATTTCCCTTTTTTTTCTAGGATTTTCCAATGTATATATTTTATTTTTACTTCTCGGAAGGAATTCCCAAAAGACAATTCCCAGTTGCTATTTTACCCCTTCATGACCCTCTGATCAATGTTAGGTTAGATAACCTTAAGGCAAAAACAGCATTCACAACTGACTCTTCTAAATTTTCTATATATAGCGACACCCTACAATTCACATTGATGATGGCAGTAAGCAATTGGCAACAAATGATACATTTGTTATTGAAAGTATTACACTGATCTAAATGCAATTGCATTTGAAAAAACAAAATTGCTCCATCAATATCAACAGACACCCTAGGTGTCGGAATTTGTATTAAGTATAATAAAAGTTGTTAACTACACTCTGAGGCTCAAATCAATACAAATTATGTAAGTGTATAAACAAGAACTCACAAATGCTGAAAACATGAATACAAGATGATTCCTGTTCTGTCAAGAACTAAGTGCATTTATTATATGGACAAGGCCAAGGGTATTTTATTGAGAACTAAAACACTCGTAATACTCATACGCCACTACATCCGGGACTTGAGTGGCGTGTTTTCCGTATGTCACGCCCATAGATATAGGAGACAAAGTATCATAAAATTTCTTAAGAGTTTAACTTTTGGGGCTTCGACTGTTCAATATGTAAGCCATGCAATTTTGCCACCGAATGTTGTTTTTACAATGGAGTGTTGCAGTCCCAGGTTTGATCTCACTATGGGGGTAACTCCCTTCAGCAAGTTGCAAGAAGGGTGGCTCTCAAGCTATTGTCCTGGAAGGTGTCTAGAAAAAGAGATGTTTCTAGGGTGTTTCCACCTATGTGTCACATTAGAACCACATATACCTTTTTTGCTTGACTAATTTCTTTTCATCGACCCTTCATAACAGTTGATTTCAAAAGATATTTGCCAGCCGCAAGATTAAGTGAGTATACCTACACCCCCAATTATAATGCCCAAGTTATAGCCCTGCGCAGCCCATTTTCGTGTTGGCAAGCGGAGTAAACGAATGAGCAGGCGTTATCTTAACAGGAAATTTGTCTGAGCATATTTTGCGATAAGGTAAAATTGGTTGCATGAAACTTGCAAATGAAAGTATTAACATATTACATTAATATTGCATTGTAGTATTAATAGCATGGTTTGGAGTACAATTTGGAATAACAGTCCGCAGGACGACAGCAATTTGGCGTCATTGAAAAACTCAAAAGTGCATGTTACTTCAAAGTTGCACGAGAAACCATGGTATTATTTGTTAATTATACAAGTAGATATCCGAAACAAGAATACACACAATACAACTGTACTTACATCGCGATCGCTCCCCTTCACTTTTTTCTTAAAAACTTTAAATTTACGCCCATAACGTTGTAATAAATACGTGTAAAGTAGTCGGAACTTCCCAATAGTGATGTATTTTATTTGAATAAATAGAGTTCGTTAAAACCCAGGAAAATTTGACCGCAATCGCTCGCAAAATTCACCCTCCATGTTTGTTTTTTTTTGTTAAGAAAATTTGCACTCCCGTTTTACTATACGTCAAATTTGATTGGTTCTTCTGTTGTTTCAGATTTTTGCACTCCTATTCGGGATTAACTGCACTGAAAATCACAGTCCAGATACGTTTCCTTGTATATTATTGATATATTAAAAATATTACACCATTTCAACCGGTATTACAACATATATTAATCTAGACTATTACTTATTCGGTTACTACGCATTCCCTCTCCTTGAACAAGACCTAACACGATCTATTGTGCGTATTCCTTGTACGACAATAATAAAAGGCCAAAGAAGAAATAGCGAAATCTTTAGTGTATTAACGTAGAATGCTGGCTGCTGAGTGCGGTCAGTAAATAAGTTGCGTATATAAATTATATAATTTTAGTCAAATATTTTTTACATTTGGCCGGCGGGCCCAGCCATGCTATATCGTATATTCCTCGTAGTATCACATAATGAAGCGCTGTCGTTTTGTCGATATTTCTGCCAACTTAAGTTTCAAATGAAAATGCAAAAAAATTAAAAAGGTAAATCGAAAATACTTGACCGCCGACCGGGTGAATTCATATGCTTGGTAAAATATTATATCATTGAAGCGCTGTCGCTTTGTTGACATTTCTGCCGAGTTTAAAACGAAAATACAAAAGAATAAAAGTATGAATTGAAAATACACGACCGCCGACCGGATCAATCAGTGAAAGGTCAATTATTTATTTAAAAAAATATCGGGGAAATTGAAATCGTCTGAAATTTTAGGTCAAGTGGTTTGTTACAATTCATATGCTGTGGTAGCGTAATTTTGAACAAACGGTACGGGCTGTCTTTTGCCGACACTTTGCACTATCCTTGGATTCCCATGGTTTGTAACTGAATATGTACGTTTAAGAACGAGGAGTATTCTTAGCTTTTAATTAAACATATTTATAAAAAAAATTTGCAACCTTGATTATTAAGTTTTATATTCCCTCTCATTGCCTGTTCGCAGAATCTAATAAAGTTCTGATCAAAGACAGAGGAACTGCTAAACTTGAGCAAATGAACTGGTCAAACATTATCGGAACGCTTCTATTGCCGAGACTGTAAGTGCACGTGCATTTCTATTTGTTCAAAAGGCAACTACATGGCTTCGCTACTATAATAGCTAATACTATATTGCAAGCAGACAAAAAACGCGTGTAATGAACTATTGATTTCAAGCCAGGATTGACATATTGTGCACACACATTTGCAAAAGGGATGCAGTCTGGCGGCTTGTTCGGTCGGTTTTGTACTTTCAATAAAAATAGAGTCAAGTCTAGCTAACCTTTGGGCAGTCCCACTGAAAACACAGCCATTAGCCATTAGGACAAACTTTTCGACGGAAAGCCTTCGCTCGAAACGTCGAATTCAGCTAATATCGTTTGAGATAGTGAAAAACCATATGCTTTCGTGTGCTTCTGAATGCACTATTGATAGATATATTGACAGGCAAGTCAACGTTAGTTCAAGATAAGCGCCCGGTTTTATAATACTTTAATTTCTTAAGTGATGGTCGGGGCAAAGCAACTATATAACATAAATTTTAGGCAAGTTCAGTTTTAGGCCAATTTAGAGTTGAATAATAAAACATTTCGTCTATATTGCACATTGACACACGACGCTTTTAAAACGTAGTTTTTAATGAGTTCAGTTTTGAAATCAGTCTTCTCATTTATCGAGTCCAGGATTTGTGAGGAATGTCCGAAGTCCGAATGTCGAGACCGGGTTTTTCTCTAGTCCGGGTTTTCTACAAGTAGGACTCGGGTCCGAGTCCGGGTTTCGCAGTATGACAACAACTGAAATAAATGTTTTTTTACAAATCATATAAAAGACTTTAAAATAGCATCTGAGGACCAATTAAACAATAATTTCCTGTCATTTAGAGTGGCTAATGATTAATTAAGCATTTGGCTTAAGTGACATCGTTCTTTGTTCTGAGCAACATGTGCGTAGATAACAGTCGGTTTTCAACTCAACTTGTGTGAACTTCTTGATGGTACCATCTTGCGTCGTTATTGGCTGTGTCAATATAGTTTATCCCTCTTTATTGTCGGCGGAGCTATATACTCTCTATTGGACCTCTGTGGTATATTGTACCGAGTTTGGCAGAGATTGCTCAAATATGTTATGGGAAACGGCATACCAAAAAACATCGACTGAACTTTTCTCATTTTCTCTGGCTGGCGGAATGGAGTGCTTGGTACAAATTGCGTCATATTAATGAATATCATAGCCTTATGACCTTTAAATCTATCGAATTTCTTTTCTGGAAGCAAACACAGCGGAGTTTAGACATCAGATTCAGGGATAACTCAGCCGGTCTCTTGCCTCGTTTAGTTGTTTAGCCAGCGCAATATACAAAGAGACAATGTTAGAATTGACTGTTACGCAATTACGGCTGTATGAATATTCACACTCTTCGACACAAGTCGCTGGCTAAGCTCCTGGCCTTGTTCGTTTCAAAGCCCTATATGGCTATAAAACGAATCGAGAGGCCTAAGTAAGAAGCTAGTAATTAAGACGTTGTATTGATCAAGACGATTGCAAAGGCAATGTTCCTGTTACATGATACCAGTCTTTTTACTGCTGGGATATAAAATTTAAGCTTAACAACAAGACAGTGACATTTTAAATTTTCGTTTTTAGTAAAATGCAAATTATTAATTTTAGTATTTTTTAAGTTGAAATGAGTCAGCGCTATATTTCGTTCAGCCACATACCGCCAGGCAGAGATAATTCACAGACAGAACAGATCAAAAAAGTCATGCGTCATCCTACTTAAAACATTTCATATTTCTTCGAACATACTTAAGAATCAGTCAAATCGCGTCTATTCAAAACAAAAATCCCATTCCCAGTCCAGTCCAACTGCACAGTCCAACTGTCTAGTCCAGTCCATGTTTTGTACCATGCCGAGTAATTATCATGTTAATATCATATTTTGTTAAAATCGCATGCTTGAATATGTCCAGTATCGAAGATTTGATTAAAATGGAAAATCTCAGCTGCTAATCGTTTCAACCGTTCAAATGGATTCTATTCGAATACGAGCGATTCATTCAAAGCGATCAAATGGATGACATTTTGGCATTTTCTTCCATTCGACAAACACTTGTCACATGGTGAATTGGCATCATGCTGTGTATACTGCTGTGTGGAGTCAGTCAAATGGATCAATTCATTAAATAGACTCGGCAGTCGGCAATCGTCAACAGCAACGGCAGATAACAAAAACACTCGTAAATTAGTGGTGTATATGTGCTAAAGCATTTATTGTTAACTTGTGTGTTTGCTTTGTTAAAGTAGCTACTCATTTTGGAAACCGTACATAGATACACTTACGCAAAACGCCTATGGACGAACGTGTTAACAACTGGTGGCATTGTGTCTAAACGTACAAGCCGTTAACGTAGATAATGCTGAATAGCATACAGACGTTTGAACATTATATGGACTACTAGATTGTTTATTTAAATACAATTTCCATTCATGATTGCTGTCGTCAGCTAGCTTCGTTTCTAGTTACACTTTGTTGCTGATGATCAGGTCGATCTTTACCTTCACTGCCATTCCCTCTTGTGTGAATTAAACTATATACAACTGGTATTTGAGTCAACCGGATTTATTTTATCGAGTTCTCGGTGGTATGCCAATCGTTTTAAAAATATTTTTTTTGCATAACTGTACAATTGACGATCTAGCTCAGTTGCTTCTTGTACCCGAAACTTTTGCTCTCTGGTCAATGTTAATTCAACCTTATGACTTTTGGTTTTGTTCACTTGACTTTGAACAAAAATTTGATTAAACTTCAGGCCAAATGTCTTCTCAAACAAATACTGACTTTCACTTTGATATTCCGCAAGTCCATAAAATGCCATCGAGTTAAGATTTCGCTTAGCACTTTCCAGCATCGCTTCTCCGTATACGAGTTGATTATTTTGGCATTCAACCTCAGTTAGATTAGCAAGCATTCGAGTTTCCCGATTAAATGCTAAATTATACTTATTAGGGCAGGCAAGGAATTTAGAAAATGTTAAATTTATCCAGACCGGGCCTTCGTAGCAGGCTGACTTGTGGCGTACGAATGACTTATTTTTGCATTCAAATTTGTGTTCGCCCCAAACTCTATTGCCAAGTTTTTGGATTTGCTTGAATTCACTTAAATATCTGTCAAACGGGTCTCGCAAAAATGTGATATAAAAATATCTTGTCTTTTTAAATTTTTCCCTACTTAGTTTAGATCTTAATAGATTTGGAAGACAAGCATTCCACCGGATCCAGCTTGGATGAGAACCACATTGTCCACCATCTGAAAACGCATGATGATATATCCAATATTCGCTAGTTTTTGGTCTCCTAATAAAAATAATTTGTACTTGAAATGCTGGAATGTACGAAAATCATCTAAAGATTTATGACGCATGATCGACGAATATAAGATAATTAAAACCAACGGTTACGTTTGGTTGAATACTTATAATATAAACCGTTGACGAATAAATCAACTAGGAACCTCATGTCTTGTGAGGAACAATACCTTACCTTCTATTTATTGTTGTACATGGTCTCTTCGATAGTTGTAGGTTTTTGACCAACTTGTGGCCAAAATGACTTCCTGAAGTCTTCTGAATATGCAAGAATATCATGACATCGTGTCCACTAATGTTAAACGGGTGTATTTTTACGCGAGAATCTCGTTCAAGAGTTCGCAATGAACTTCTAGCTTCATATCCACGCAGTGGTGTTTGAAAAGAGCCGAAGCCAGATAGCCGCTGAGGCTTCTCCGCAAAGTGAGAGAATGACAGTACATATAAAGTAATAGATATGACACCTGTTAGGAAAATAACTACAAAAAGTCGAAATCTTTTCACAAACATGGCTTGATCGTATCGTTATAATGACGCTTTGAAAGTAGTTTAACACGTTGGCACATACCTTACCGATTATCATATAAATGTTCGTATTTAAAGATGCAGTTAAAGTCCGTTCTGCGCACATCTCCTGCGCATAACAACATTCCAATGAACCCAAACGTTTCGTTGGAATTTTAATGTATTGTGCATAATTAAGCATGTTGTATTATTCATATATGGTATTATCAACTAGTTAACATGCACAACTTGACGAAAACGAACGAATAGCCTCATTAGCTGAACGATAAGGTTGCTTAAACGCGTATTAACTCGCTTGCGTATTGGTCGACACGAGAAATTATGAATTTTCGTCAAGTGATTAAGGTGATATATTCAAATCATGCACTGAACAATGTGCGTAAAAACATCAATCCTTTCAAATTCTGATGAGAACCTAATTGTCAGTCAGACAAAGCGTCTGTAAGTTGTTTTGTGTCATACCGTTAGAACGTAACTTCCCATGCGCTTAAGAGCTTAGAATGTACTGCACATTTATTTAAAGCAATTATTGCTGTGAAGCTTGCACAAAGCTAATGCCTGTTATGGATGATTATTAAATTTGAAAGGGTTTACTTATTTTATATTCATTCTGCGTGTCATTTCATCATAAGAAAGGTGTTATAGTAGCTAGTGGATTATGAAGCTTATGGTAATTTTTAAACCCTTGGGAGGTTACAGACAATTCCACATGTTTTTAAGAGAACAAGCTATAGGGAAACACAATTATTTTAAAAACAAGTTTATAAGAATGCCTCCGCGGCCAAGAGTAAGAATTGGAAACTTAGAAGGAAGACTTATTGCAGAGCAATACCAACAACACGGTCCTTTGTGGGATATTATAGTAAATGGAATTAACAGACATCCCGAATTTCAGCAGTTACCACACAACGTGCAGGCCATCTACGACAATCACGGTCGTCGTAACTCTGTGCGTAGGCGAGTTCGAGACTACGTTCATGGTGAAGTACGGCAGTAAGTACCGTTGTCAAACATTGATGTTGTTAATGCATGAACAAAATACCCATATAATTTTGTTTGTATTTATGTATGTATTTCCTGTATATTTCAGGGGTCTAATAGAAAGAGTGGAGGAAATGAGATATGCAAATTTTGCAAATCCTGAGCAACTTCGAGAAGCTTATCAGGCGATAAGGAATCGTTTACAAATGCCATTGCCTCAACAAGTTCCCGTTCCTCGACAACCACAACCTCAAGCACACTTTATCCAACTAGGTCAACCTCAGCAACGAGCAGCTCAACCACACCTCATTCAACCACGTCAACCTCGACAAGCAGTTGTACCACCAGCGTGGCCTGGACAACGTCCACTTAAACGAGCAGCTCAACCACTTGCTCAGCCTGAGCCACATCCACCTGAAGAAGCAGTTATGCCACCAGCACCGCCTGAACCACGTCCACCTCAACAACCACCACCAAATGAACCTTTGCAACAACCCAACGGTGAAAATGATGACCTTCCACCGCTTTATGATGAAAGTGAAGATGAAAACGATTTTCATGCGCCACACATTGAAGAAAACCGCGGGCTAAATGGAGCTGTTGGTAGACCCATTCATGTCCGAAATGTAGAAGGAAGACGGCCGTATCATGCTCTTGCACGAGAAAACGCCGAAGCGTTAAACTTGTTTTTAACCAGAGACTTGCCTGTTATAACACATCAACTGCAGGAAACGATGGAAAGATTAGACCAACTTATAAGGCGGCAAATGGAAAATCAAATATAGGTTAATCATAGCTTTGTTAAATTGTGTGTATCCCGTTCGTTTTAGTCAGTAAATACGAAAATTTAAATATTTGCTAACCATTAGCAAATTCACGAGGTTTTATGTTCTTTAGAATTCATACAGTACTGCACAATAGTCATTCGCACAATTGCAGTAGACAACAGTGGTGTACAATAAACGATTTTACTTTAGTCTTAGATTGTGGGAAATATACACGTGGGAAATATACATTAAGTATATATATACATATATACGTAAAAGAGGTTCATTATTGGGCCTGTTTCAAACGTCGAATGTTGCATGAACCGAATGCAATTCAAACAATAGATGGTTAGATAGGGTTCTCATTATGTATTGTTTGAATTGATTTGGCACATGCACAATTCGACGTTTGAAACGGGCCTTACTTATGCTTTTTGCTTGTTTGGCTTACTCTTAGTACTCCACTAAATGTTTGCATATGCATTTGCTATATAGGAAAGAAAATTGTGACTAAACATGCTCCATAAAAACATAAACATGCATATTTTTTCATGTTTTTTGCTGCAAACCTTGGGATGTATATCGTTTGTTCTGGAGACACACTTCGAGTGCGCGTGCTAAAAGTCTTTAAGACTACGACTATTCAAAGACAAAGAAACGTACTATGTATATGTCAGCATTTGAAATGCAATTATTGCATTGTGCAGTATTTAAAATGCAAAATAGAATACAAATCAACTCATACAACACGCAACGAGTAATGAATGTCAGCCACATTGACAAAAGGTCAGAGTTTAGAGAATGTCATATAATATTGGAAAGCAAAATATGTCTCTGCGCCAAACATGCACACAATTCTGTAACGATTGGAAACATCCAACGCTGGTGGCGCCAAATATGGTGCACAGCGCCATACTCCTTCATTCGTCGAATGCAGTGCTCAATTCGCACCCTAACTCGATGAAGCTCCAAATTGAAGAGCTGTCGCTGTTGCCTGCCAGCTATCGCTGCCTCACGCCACGGTGTAAGAAGGGGATATTGTTCAGGGTAGCCTTTGTCTGCCAGGATATACAATTCGTGTGGGAGATGCAGTTCCTCTTCTGGTCCAATGCGTGGCATCATGTGGAAATGCGCGCTGTCATTCTTGTGCCCCAAAAACCCCGATTGAATAAACACAATATTTCCGTGGTTGTCCATGATAATCTGCGTAGAAAAGTTGTAATACCGACAATGGCCGCTATAAAAATGTTGTTGAGGCTCGATTCCGGGTCTTTGGATCTCGTGTCTAGTTCCATCAATAATAGCAACAGCTCCAGGAAATAATTCCCAGTGATTTGCTATGTCAATCCACTGCTGATGTGTAGGCCATTGCACCTGTTCTTTAAAATAGTGCCATAATAATGGAACAATCATCCGTACTTCTCTTTGCACCGTTGTAGGACTGATCATAAACATACCACTGAGAATGGCAACTTCAGGGTACATTCTTAGCCAAATTATCACTAACAAAATCCTGTTACTCATGTCCAATATGTATGGGTAGTCCATCTGTCTTCTATCCCCCCTTCTCGATTGTGAGTAAATTGTTGGGCCCACATCATCACAATCTGTAAAAAGGACTCGACACTTTCCCCCATTAACTTCCAAAACAGGTGTTCACCTAGTGCCTTAATTCGTTGAAAAAGTCGCGACCATTAAACGCTGAACGTACAACATTAGGAAACACTACTCCTTCGATACGTGCCCTTGGGATGCTGGCTTGGGTACATGTTGTTATCAAGAATAATAATTAGCAGAAATTCCCGAGTAATAAAGTAGCAGCTGTTAAAAGTGCATTGACATCGTTTCTGCCGTTGTTTACACAAATGTATCTTTCTTCTTCTAACAATTCAATACTTCCACTCAGCACAGGTATATGCACAGACAATAAAGCATTAAACAAAACTGCTAAACACTGACAAGCGGTTGTAACCACATATAAGTCGTCCGCCATAGCTGTGGACGTGGTTATGCTTTTGAACTTATTTCAAACGTACTCGTATAATTTGCATAAACTTAGGGATAAACATTAACATAACTGAATATTCGTTCGTTTTCGTCAACTTGTGCATGTTAACTACTTCACGGATTGCCACAGGGTTGTATAATTTGTTACCTGAAATTTGAATATTTAAGCCTGGTCCTCACTAACGACATAAGCATAAGCAAAATAAAGGTAAATTTTCCTTTGAGGTTTGCGAAGACAAAGCAAAACGAATTTTCTTTTGAATTTGCTTTTGTTCTGCCATGGCTTATGCTCGTAGTCTTATACTTGTGTTCATGCTTATGTCGATGCTTATGTCGTACGCTTCAGTGGATTTCTTTGTTTTTTCTTTTGTTTTATTTTGTGCTTATGCTTATGTCACTAGTGAGGACCAGGCTTTTACCACAGATTAAACCATCTAATTTTTCAACTCAAAAACTCAATTTCTCTACTCTAACGCTTATAAACGTTACGCACAGCTGCAGAAATTTCCCCATGGATACTTGGATATACTCAAGTTGACCAGGGTTGCCAGATCACTGCATTTTTGAGGCCAAATCGTCATTAGTGTAGTCAAGTAAACAAAGAAAACAAAAGCCAAGTACAAACAAAAACAAAGAGCATTGTTGAAGATTTGGCCTCAAAAACGCAGTGATCTGACAACCCTGAAGTTGACCAGTGAACTGCACTACTATAGTTACAACTATATTTTTTTCTTTTTTTACTTTCGCTGTCACCCTTGGTCCTGGGGGAATGGTGCCATAAATCAAAGCTCAAAATTTGCAAATTGCCAAATTGGGAGGTTATCATTGATCATTCTTTGAAAATGTCAAGACATTTGGAAAGAAGTTATGTACCTTTTGCTGGTATGCATGAATGCTGCCAGATGTATTGTGTAGCCACAGTATAAATATGCAGTCGCATTTTTAATCTGCTATCTCACTCGCAATCCCTGCAGCGGAGTACTTAGCAGAATACTGAGTCTCCCCCCGCCGACAATCAACCCAATGCAGTCTTAAAAAGATCTTTATTTGTATTATGCGTACTGCCAGTTTTTCTTGTATATTATTGGGCTGTCCAGAACCTCATGGTAGTCCGGTCGCTTAGCGTCAACAATTGGCAAGATCGTGACAAAGCTGACAAAGTCAGTATTCTCTTTCCCCACGACTCCTCCGCACAATTTAAATGTTTTGGGGGGTGTAATAAAGAAGTTAAAAATTTATCACTCCCGGGGGGGGGATGAAAAAAGTACTTTTTTGAAATAGGTTGCGAACGTTTGTTCATGTCACACTTAATTATCGTATTTAATAATAATGTGTTTGGGTTTTTTCTCAAAGACATGGATCTATGGGGCGTACAAAAGTTTTCTGTTTGATGTTTTCAAATTAAATATTATTGACTGGCAGAGAAAAATTGCCAGCCGGTAACGCGCCATATCACTGAGGTAACACCGCCCTGACTTGAAAATTTTAGGCACCCCTTCTTAAATTCATTACGATGCATAGTTAACCAATTGTAGAACGGGTGCCCAAGTTTATCACCGCTAGTAACGATTTTTACATAAGCCACCAGACTATGGGGACTACAGGCGATGCCACAATTTCCACAGAACAGGCCACTATGCCAGAGAACTGATGCACAGCACTCTCGCCCAATTAATATGTTCCACAGCCAACCCGGATGTGTCCACAGAGACGCAAGTGACAGAGGAAGACCAAGCGGCCTCACCAAGCTATGAAGACTTGCTTCAGGTACAATTTGACTCACTTAATGATGATACACACGAGTTAGACAGCGAGAGCATCGTAAGTGTGAACTATGTACAACCTTGAAAGGAAACCTTCGAAATCATGTTCAGTTTTGGCGTGACATCGGCACCTCAAGGTTTATTATGAAAGTTAGTGAAGAGGGTTATAGGCTGCCGTTTAAATCCATCCCTGTAACCATTTTTTTAAAAACAATTCCGCAAAATGTCATCAGCAGTTTGTACAAGAGGCTACATACAGGGTGAGTAAAAAAAACTGATGCCCTTTCAAATTCAAATTAACCGCAAATTTCATTACGGAACTTTAAGTATTCCCGTAGGTATACAGAGAACAGATCGTGACCAAGTAC
Organism: Muricea muricata; assembly: GCA_963855995.1. Classification (NCBI taxonomy): domain Eukaryota; kingdom Metazoa; phylum Cnidaria; class Anthozoa; order Malacalcyonacea; family Plexauridae; genus Muricea; species Muricea muricata. Next base: position 90,828,600 of record OY979716.1, on the reverse strand, counting down.
ACACACAGTACAGGATGAGTAAAAAAACTGATACTATTGAAATTCAAAGTAGCATCATTGCATTCTTGCAATTTGACAGACGTTGATCTAAAACAAAATCTAATTCCCAGTGGAAGTTAATTTTAGCCGTGCAAGAATTGTCAGAATTAGTTTACGTACTGTGTACTAAATCACGATCTGTTCTCTGTATACTCATGGGAATACACCGTAATGAAATTCGCAGCTAATTTGAATTTAAAAGAGCATCAGTTTCCCTGTACAGGGTGAGTAAAAAAAAACTGATGCTCTTTCAAATTCAAATTAGCTGCGAATTCATTACGGTGTATTCCCGTGGGTATACAGAGAACAGATCGTGATTTAGTACACAGTACGTAAACCAATTCTGACAATTCTTGCACGGCTAGAATTATGCATTTTAACTTCCACTAGGAATTAGATTTTGTTTTAGATCAATGTCGGTCAAATTGCAAGAATGCAAAGCTGCTAGTTTGAATTTCAATAGCATCAGTTTTATTACTCATCCTGCGCTGTGTACTTAATCACGATCTGTTCTCTGTATACCTATGGGAATACTTAAAGTTCCGTAATGAAATTCGCGGCTAATTTGAATTTGAAAGGGCATCAGTTTTTTTTTACTCACCCTGTATAGCAGAGCCGCGTTCCTTTTGTTAAATCCAAAAAGGGATTTTTTGATCAGATTTTAGATTAACTGTTCCATTTCGGAAAATCCTGAAATGGATTACAATCTGAACAATCTACTGCTGGAGGTGGATTATTCGGATTCCATCATAAATTAGATCAGGATTGTCACCGTTCCTTTTGTAATAATTTCGGATGTTCTCCCGCTTTCAGGGTGTTGCGTCCTCGTAGGTAGATAATCATGCAGGCTAAGATCGCAGCGCGCGAAAATTTTATACGAAACAAAACAACAGAAAAACTATGGAGGCGAGACAAACAGGTATGTGTTTTTATTCTTTACTAAAAATATGTAATTGAAATCAGTTTAACATTTTCCAAAGTTTAAACTACTAACAATCTAATTAGCTATATATCTTTACACATCAAACGTTTTAGAAACACCGACATGGTTGGAAAAACTAGGACAAATATCAGAAAAGATTAGCGATAACCCCAAATGCCGTCAACCTTTTCAGTCGAAAAGTGCAGGCTTTCACAATTTAGGAAATGAGTCGTGTTCATTTTATTCTTCCGACGAAAGATTTTGTTGCAGTACCTGTGCAACAGAAATTTTAGGTAAGTTTTTTACTGTTTTGCAAATTTCATTCAAATTATAATGGGGTGGTCATGGCCATGGGGAGTTTGTATGGTGATGTATTTTACAACATTACTTGGGAGCATTTTGTACACGTACACTCCTGTTTTATGTATGTCATATACGTACAACAGTTCTTAACGTACTAAGCTACAGCCTTTTCAAGGAGTAAAATCACCTTGCACTAGACCGAGTAAATGCAAAATAAAGTACTCTGAGGCACATTGGTTCAGATCTAGCAGGCCACCCAGTCAATTTTGGGAGCAAAAGGCAAAAATTTTCGTTTCCTCCCTCCCCCACTGTATAGTATAGGACCACAAAGTATAGGACCATAAAGTATAGAACCATAAAGTATAGGACCTGGGGCAAATTGCCCCTTTCCACCCCTCTGAAGGCCCCTGGGTTCTGGTGTAAAAATATCACCAACTATTCCAATAATGTGCCTTTTTTTAGAAAACGACTTTGACACAATTAACCCAAATATAATTAAAATATACTTCAAATATATAAATATACTTCAGACCTTTGCAACCCATTTTATGATCCCAACCATTAAAAAGAGTGGGGAAACATCAACAAAAAAACAGCCAGGATGAGAAAAAGACTACAGGAAACACAGCTGTGACCCCAGCAGAGTTTTCAGACAATCAGAAGCAAAAGTGGACCAAACCTGAAGTTCAGCAGCTACTGATACTTTACAAAGCCAATGAAGAAAAATTTCAGAATCCAAAGTGGAAGAAAAAGGCCATTTGGAAGGAAACCTCAAAAGAAATGAATCAGTATGGGTACTCTTATACGAGTGATCAATGTCAGGTTAAATTTAAGAACTTAAAACAGACATATGTAAAAACGGTAGACTATGACAATAAAAGTGGTAATAGCTTGAAATCATGTTCATTTTTTGATGAGCTTAATGAAGCATTTGCATGTAATCCATTTGTTGAACCAGTGGCAGAGTGTTCTAACAGAAAAGGGTATAAAGCCATTGCCAAGAAAGCTATTGATGAGGAAGAAACATCGGGCGAAGTTAGTATTGCCAACAAAGATAGCAAGGAGAAGAAACGAAGACCAGTGAAAAGAAGATTCAGTGTTACTGAAAGTTTAGCCAGCATCCAAGAAGAAATGAAAAAAGAAAATGAGACCAGGATGCAAAAAATGGAAGAAATGCACAAAGAGAAGATGCAACGTTTTAACCGTTTGCTTAATCTATATGAAAGAGACCTTTCTGCAGAAAAATAACAATTTGATACTTCAAATATGTACTTGTTAAAGTGGGTGTGACAGCAAAGCCACTTCACTCGAATTGTTGATGTGATAAATTTCAATTAATTTATTTTCCATGTTAAACTAAATTATTATAACTTGTTTTAATTGTGTATTTTATTATTTAAATAATTACAAATTGTATTATTTGCAGAACATTGCAGAATATTAAATTACAAACAAATTGTTTCCACCGTGACTGCTTGATGCTAAACTCAAACAAGCTGCACGATTTCAGCTCTTTTTCTTTTAGCATTGTCTTGTTCGGCAAAAATGTTTTCAAAATTGTTGACTTCATGTTCTGGTTCAATATCAGACTCTAAAAACATGTCTACGTTATCTTCATTCAGTAAACAAAAGTTGTGCAGAGCACAGGCAGATGTTACAAGAAGAGGAATATCTTCTACCTTGTCAATATCCATCATTACTTTTAACTTCCTGAATCGGCCCTTAAGTAGACCAAAGGTGTGCTCTATCTTAATGCGTGTATAGCTTAGAACGTAATTGAACTGTCGTTGCTCTCTAGTAAGCTTACCATCATTCTTGAAACCAGTAACAAGCCAGGTTTTAAGAGGGTAAGCAGCATCACCAATGATATAAGTACTTTCAGGGAACAAAACTGATTCTGAATTTTCTGCATCTTGGTATAATGGAGAGTTGCGAAGGACACGAGCATCATGTACAGAGCCAGGATAAGCACAATAAAAATCAGTGAAAAATCGGTCAGCATCACACACACCTTGAAGCTGAATAGAGTGAAATTTCTTTCTGTTTACATACTGTTCAGCATTATCATAAGGAGCCTGGATGGGTATGTGGGTTCCATCAATAGAGCCAATGCAATTTGGAAGGCCTTTCTTTCTCCGAAATTGCTCTTCCACCTTTTTCAGACGTTCTCCACTTGGCCAGGAAATAAACTGGGCAGCGAGATTATTAACGATGGCATGACAAATGCGTCTTACAATTCTAAATACACTAGACTTAGTGACGTTGAACCGATTAGATACAGACCGTATTGTTTCAAGATTGCCCAAAACCCACATTGTTATAAGTAGTTGCTTTTCAACACTCACTGGAGGTCGTCCTCTTAGATGCTGACTTGGAACCTCTGGACAACGAGCTAAAAGACCCACCAAAATTTCTGCGCTGCTACGTGAAAGACGAAAATGAGACTGAAATGTGCCATCAGAGTAACTGGGTACAATACACTCTGCATACTCGTTGATGCGTTGTCCTTGCTGTCTTTCTTCATTCGGAAAAAACTTTGAAACTATCGATAACATTTTTTCATTAGTAATAGTGAAATCTGACTCAATAAGTTCTTCCAATATGGAGAAAAATAACAACGGCGACCTCTGAAAACCTTTCCTGGTCGCCATCTTTTTTAACTTGAATGTTTGTGTATCGCGACAAATGAATATACATATATAAAATATTGCAAATTTTTCGAGAGGGCCCGCGATAAATCAAACTTTTTAATCATAACTCGTTGCGAGTATGCATTGCGTTCCATTTGTGTTAAAAATCTGAATAATCTGAATCCGTACAATTATAATCTGGATCAACAAAAGGAACCCACCTCAGAATTAGTGGTCACCGGAATGCTGATTAAACAACACCTCATGTATTGAATCCATTGTCCGTTTCTCTTCAAGCGAGTGGAGAGAATAAATAGTACTGGATTTGAGATGTGTAAACAAATCTCTTAATGAAGGGAGCAAAATATGAGGATTGGGAGGTGGCATTATAATATCTTGAAAAAGACGGCTATCATCCTATCAAAATTCATTAATTCCACCAAACATTCTTAGGTTTTGCTTCGCGTGACAGAAATTACGTATTTACGGTTCTGCCTTTCGGCCTATCTACAGCTCTATACATATTTACAAAAGTTGTCAAGCCTTTGGAAATTATTGGAAGCACAATAGCCTTTGTATATCTGTATTTTTACACGATGCTTGGTCGACCGAATAAGACCTTTCTAAATGCCTTGAACAGTCTCCAACTATTGGAACGGACATCGTTAAATGCTGGTTTTATTCCAAATGTCAATGAGTCCACTTGGACGCCTACCAAAATAATAATTTCGCTAGGATTGAAATAGAATTCCGAACGCGGTACTTTGAGCATTACACAAAGACGTCTATAAAATATACATACTGCATTAAATAGTACAGTGGAGATTCCGCTCGGGATTTGGCAAAATGTGTACACAGCAAGTACAACCTGTTCAGGCCTGATGAAAACAGGATTGAACAATGTTGTACTGCCCACATTGTTCAACGTCACTGAGCTCTATTTAATATATTTGGAGATCGGGCTCTAGTATATTTCCTATCAAGAAAGCACCCAATACGTCTATAATTACACGCTTATAAGCGCATCAAATTAAAACGTAATTGGCGCATACATGCGGTGATAATAGGTGTCAGATACCTAATGAAACGAACTGTCGGTGTATGTAAGGTTGGAGGCTGGACACTATAGTCTTCAGCCTTGGCAAATAAATCACCAGGCGTATATATAGTTTTCAACGGTAAACTTTCGATTCGCCGCATTAGCTGGGTGGTGTAGGTCGTGCGTTTTTGACCTGTTTGTTTCGGGCTCGACCCCGGTTACGCGCTTTTCTTTTATACTTTTTTTTCTTCTTCTTAAAGTGCCCCTGCGATGGTAAATTCCTCTATCTTTTTATTGTATGCATTGAAAGTACATGTATAGTTTAACAAACTTACCAAATATCATCGTCAAATTCCACTTCGTTACCTGCATTTTGTTAACGCAAACATGCAAATTTTTCGGTCGCCATTACTGAGTTGTCAATTAGCGACTTCGTAGTCGGATGTGACCCTTTTTTTACTCAACACGCTCAAGCAATTTATAATATCAAACGCAATATTTGGCTATTAGTTAGTTGTGTTTAATACAAAATCATGTCTTCTGACGACAGCCAGAGCTCAAGTTTAGTATTACAGTCATCTTGCGAACCCTCTTTTACCGAAGACGTTTCTTGCGATGGCAAACTATGCGAAGGTCGTGTACAATATAAGCAGAAATATGTAGATTCGTCCGAACCGTACGATACCTCAGTCGAACCTCTGGCCACTGAAGAAGAACATTAAGAATACCAGCATGCCATGACAGCGAGAGAGCAGGAGCAGCAAAAACTGTCTGCCAGATTGTCTGGAGAAATCTCAACTGATCTCTGGTACAATGATATTGCTTGTATTTATATACGTTTTAGTTATATTTATGCATGTATTATGTAATACGTTATTGCCAATTTGTCATGAATTCTGGAAATTCAGATTGCATTTCTGTCTGTATAGCTCAGTGATATATTATATACTTCAATTCATTTGGGGAAAGCATACTTCAGTTATAATATATTTCAATTTAAAATTTTTAATATGTAATGGTCTATGGGTGTAAATGTGGCAACTGTGTCCCGGCCTTGGTGGTTAACCCTGAGAATGTCGTTGTTGTTTTGACATTGATACTTGAAAGGAAAAAATCGTGGAAGAAAACATGCATGATCACTGCCTAACTGAGCATTCAGCATTTGATGTAGGGTGTTTAAACCAATGGGTGCTAAAACAAACTGGTTTAAGCTATAAAACAAGAGTGAAAGGCTGCCAAAATTGTATTACTCTGTATACCAAAGGAAAGAAGAGTGAATCAGAGTAATTTTCAATTGATTGAGCCATGTGTGTCAGTCAACATTATTAGCATTTTCTCAAAATAGTAGCTCCAGGAATTTGCATTTAATCAGTTCTGCAGAAGTGAGTGAGAAAAAAGAAACTACCACCCTATTTGCAAATGCTGAGAAATGCTCATCAGCCAGCCAGCCAAATTGCTAGTAAAAAATTTATGATCTGAGGAAACCACAAACTTGTACTGTAGGATCTCGATGTCCAGGATTCTTTGCATACTGTTTATAGTGTAGCAATGTTTAAACTCCTCTAAAAGTGGGCAAGCTGCTGCAACATATTATGTGCATCAGAAAGCTTGCTCATTTTTAAATGGCTTGAGTGATAACACAATGACAAGTAAGCTGAACAAGAACTGTGCTACATACCCCAGCGTTTTTTAGCAGAATACAACTCACAAATCAGTGGCGTAGCCAAGATTTCTTAGGGCAGTTGCATATCGGCAAGTAGTGAGACTTGTGTGGAGCTATACTGTTTATGCGAAGATTCGAATTAAGGCCTTCCCAGAGAAAGTCAGTCATCATGAAGAATATTGTGGATTTCAGGAAGAAGAGTCAGATTGATTGTATAATAATATAATTGCTTTTTCTGTTGCCTTAGCATTGCCTTCTTTTGTGGCCTTTCACTGGCTTTTTACATTTGTGGCAACATGGTGCTTTTCTCTGTCTCTCGTCTGGAGCATTCGATTTTTGATTCAGTTCAGCAACTACAAATGTATAAAAAAATGAATGCTAACAGAAAGTTTTATTTTGGTTAAAAGTGTTTGCCACATCAAGTTTAGGAAAATAATTGTGAGTTCCCAATTAATCATTCACAAGAAAGCCTTGTTGCTGTAGCATGGCTCATGATTAATTGCACAATTTGCAAGACAGCATCATTGTGAGATTCATATTGTTTGAAATCCTGTTTTTACAATTGAGCAATTTTAGTAGAGTATTTTCATATACTTTTGAGAGTATGTCCTAATAAACTTACGAAATTATATCCTATCATACCAGAACAAGTAGGAGGAATAATTGTTGTTTTTTCTTTCCTTGACATGTGTTTCTGGATTGCACCCCTTTTCTCTTCTTTCTCAAGCATAGTGTGCATATGGTCAGGTACATACATTTTCAATTCTTTCTCCAAAGTCTTTAAGTTCTTGCAGGAAGTAGAAAGCAAAGTTGAAAATATTTCTTCAACATAGCCTTTATTTTAAATAAAAAACATCAATTAGCAATTTTTAACCAGTATAATATCAATATCATTCAAACGATGCAGCTAAAATCATGACAAAATAAAATTTTGCTTTTTCTTTAGATTACGAACGGTAGCCTCTCCCTTCTTGAATTTTGGATAGGTCACCTTAAGTTTGGGTTTGCCTTCTATGTCATTCTTGTTCTCCCGGTGCAGGTTATATCCCTAATTAAAATGAAGGGCAGCAAGAATGGTTCAAAATATTGAAAAATATTTTTGTTTATAATCGTATATTTTGAATATGACAAACGTTGGCAATCCGCATTATATAGTTTTAGTATTTTCACACAAGTGAACATAAGAAATCCGACGTTGTGATTGGTCCAATATGACGTGACATTCCTTTATATTCACCTACAGGTGAATATAATAGTAAAAGCAAGTTTACAAAATGGCGACTAGCCACCGTTTTGTACAAATTAGGGACAAAGAAATAAACAAAATTAAAATAACTTCTGTAAAATACTAAAACAATTATTCGCCTCAGGCTCGGTGATTTTTGGAGAATATTCACCTCGACTTCGTCTCGGGAATATTCCCCGATAATCATCTCGCCTTCGCGAATAATTGTTAAATATTACGTAATACTTCCGTGTTCCTTGACCATGGAAAGTGCGAATGTTCTTGTTACCAGCTTGACAACCCAAGATATGAATATGCAAACATTTTTTGCGCAGACTGATTGACAACTGAGTGATATCCCTCAAGACAGCTTGTTTGGCTATGAGGTGAAGATCTTGAGATTCCCTTGAACAGCGTTTTTTTGTCAATGCATTAGTGAGTTTTTCATGTGCGATGGAATCTGTCAATTTAGAATAATAATTCTCAGATACTCTGCGACTTCATTATCGGATTCATAAACTTATTGAGAGTGATGTTGCTGGATATATGCATATTGATGTCGAGAATAATCTGTGGTGTAACTGGTGGTGTAAAGATGATAATATATCGTTGTCTAACATTGTCATTACCTTCTGCTAGCCACGCTCATTGAGTGGAAGTGTAAGTATTGATATCCTCGTGGGCACATTTATCAAACAGTTTGTTTGGCAGGTTTGTGTGCTTGTTCATGATGTGTGATAAGAACGCATGGAACTTTGCAAGGATTACTTCACTTTGCCCTTCTTATGTTTTTGAAGTTACTGACCAGTGGAAATGTCATGTGCATGCCTTAATCCATCTTTCTATTATCTCGCAATCTTTTTCCTTGCTCTTTTTTGTGAGAGCTTTGCAAATACCTAAACGTGAATTTTGCAATCATGAATTTTTATAATATACTATATAGAGTTATACTTAAATCAACACTTGTGGAAATTGAAAAATTATGAAAATAGTTTACTATATCAGCAACTCAGAAGGATAAATGTGTCTTAAGCTCGAGTGGAAATCATACACTTGTCGAAAATCTAACCGGGAAGAGTTAAAAAATCAATCAAGTATAGATCCTCCGCACTATTCTAAATCAGGTAAACTTACTTTTTGCTACATGCCACATGTCATATAGATGGTATATTTCAGGTTTACCCAGCTGCTTACATAGTGTGGGGCAGACTTTTTTCAACCGTTTTGCAATAGCTCCATGGTGATCGGTAATATACGTCTTGATAACCATGGACGTTTTTGTAAGGAGATGTGTCAGCGCCAATTTGTTTCCATGAAATTCCATGGCCGTGCTGCTTCCCGCTTCATTAGCCTATAAGACATTTGTTGTTCATATAGATATTGTGGATTTTGTAATGTCCGTTAGCACCTTAGGGCACAAACATAGCATAACCTGGCACACATAACATATGTGCGCATAGGCAATGGATGGAACAAGCCCAAACATGCTTTTTACAACCCGCCACACACAGGCTACATACAGTACCTGAACAAGCTTCAAGTGAAGGATAAGGCCAACAGTACAGCAGAAAACTGTGTACGTCCCAAATTTCGTGGAGTGCCCCATACTGTCGTGCCTCCCATCTCCAGCTAGAACAACTTCTTTATCCTTCAATGATACGAACATTTTGTCTTGATACGAGCGCCAGAACTTTACAATGGCCGGAATCAACATGTGTCGTTGGTGATAGTAATAGGTCGTTTCGTTGAATACACATATGTTCATTTGTTCAAAAATCCACAACGTTTTTCTTATACAAGAACCAGTGGAGAGGATTGCGAAGCTGGGAAGAACATTGCCCGCATAGTAATTGCCGAAAATATAGGGTTGACTTTGCCAAATAAATTGTTGATCACACGCTGTACAAGTACTCGTGACTGAAATCATGGTTCCAGTTTGTTTAATCATAGTTAATAGAAACAAGGACATGGTTAGGAAGGCCGGCAAACTTCAAAGGCTTTTCGCTCGGATATTGATAGATCATATTTCACAGGTCACGTGGTACGCGAAGGTGCACAATTTTCAAAGAGTGACATTTTAAACGCAATCAGTACAAGTCTTAGTATTTTTCATTTTTCTTCAAAATATGTCAGAAAATAGCTGAGACAGCGATTCTGTCATCGATGTAGATGACAACGAACTGTTATTTGAAGATGAGGGGATTTCTAACGCGTTTCTAGAGACTCTGGAAGCGCTCGAAGAGAACACTTTGGAATTTGATCTTGAGCTGACAGACGCAACAACTGAGGTAAACTTAAGTATTTTCATAACAAATTTTAGTCGGGAGCGATTAACTAACTTTTCTTTTAAATGTTTAAAATAGATTGAGGGCACCAAATGTTTTCCCTGTGATTAATACGCAAAAATATGCAAATCTAAAGGCGGACTTAATACTCGACATAAGCCGATAAGCGAAGTAAACACGAAGAGCAGGTGGGAGCATGAGTAGGTGCGTCAAAGAATCCCCCCAAAAGGACAATTGACATGGCCGTAATTCAAAAACTTTGTAAAGAAATTTATGACAAAATTCGAGAGGAGAAACTTTATCCTAAGGATATTATTAAGACGGTGGAAGGATTGAAGCCTAACGAGGAATTTTTAAATCTCGTCAGCGAGGTTTTCTCGAAGTTTGGTCGAAAATGCAACCAAGACGTTTTCCTGGCCAGATTTTATGGAGAGATCTATAAGAATTGGAAAATATTTTTCCCAGCCTCAGATTCATTCCATTCACTTTCCTCAGAAATTGGTTGCATACCACAAGCAGGCCTACTGGCCTCCAAGGTATAAATGTTCAGACTTACTATTTTTATTATATAATGAGGTGGAACCTTACAAGATTGAAACTGCCCTTTTTAGATAACTGTGTGTGTGTATAAACAGAAATAATGATTTTTAAAGTAATATCAGTTGTAATTTATTTTCAGCAAAATGAAGAAATCAAAATTAATCCTGAAGAGTTAGGACCACTGTCCTATATTGCTGGTTATGTTCTTCAGTCACGGTACAAAAAGAGTTAGAACTCTCCTCACTGGGATTCACCCCGTAGTTTAGAGTTGCAAGGCCTGCTAAAATCAGTAAAACTGCAAGATACAGAACAGGATGAGTATATTAATTCGTTTTCTCGAGGTGGTTTGTGGGCATCAAATGAAAATGTCAAAGGCATTGCAGAGAGTGCAGAGATTTCCTTTCGCAGACACCTCTTAAATTAAGTAGTAAAGCTGTGACCACTTCAATACGTGTTGACAAGATAGTGGATGAAATCCTGATGCAACCAGTTGTGCTTAGTTTATGGGAAAACATCATTTTAGGCTTGGTGTTTCAAGTGAATGTAGCAAGTTAGCATTGGAAAACTTTGTGAAACTCTATATTAGGGTTAGAAGCTTTTCACATGCAAAGGACATTGTTAGCCAATATAAACTAAAAGCAAACCAATCGAAGACAAAGGCATTAAGAAAACAACTACAGAAACAATCAGAGAAAAAGTATTTATAATTGATCATTTTGTGCAACTATATTATGTAAATAATATCTATGAGAATCTTATGCAACTATCTTATGTAAATAAAGTGTTGCAGTATCTCAGTGTTGTGTTTTCAACACATATCTATAAAATAACCTGAATTTTCTATTTGATTCCAGGAAAATACATCAAATAACAACTAAGCATAATATAAATACCAACTTCCTTGTGTGTTTGCATGGTGATTGCCAATCAAATAATAATTTTGTGGATGCACCACATAAATTTACTATCGCATAGCTTTTGATCTGTAGCTCAGACCTTCATCAGTGATAATAGTAATTATAATAGTAATAATTATTAGCAATGATGAAGATCTGAGCCTCCGAATTGTAATGTTTGTGATAAAAAATTTCTGTGGTGTCACCACATGGTATTTTTAATTAAAGAATTGTCTAGTTCTATAAAGCAGGGTTCCTCTGATGAGGTTGCCAAACACAACATATTTTTTAAGATATGCACTTGCATAATAAAAATTAAATACAACATAAAGCGTCATAGCTGATGCATTTAGTAGCCACAATAATAGATCTCAGGTACCGGTACACTATTGTTAGCTTATAATATGCAGCTAATTCAATTAAGTTTGAAGTCAGCAATAGTGAAATGTGCAATGTGAGTGCTCTAAGGAAAATTAGGAAAACATATGTAGTTTTATTATAAGCTCAGCACATTAGTGGCCTTGCAAGATTATATCTTCATCACTTTTGTCGCTGCATATGATGTCAACCTTCACTGAACTAACTGTATAAGCCACAAATTTATTCTTACATTTTCATCAGCAATGGTCAAGTTTTCATTCATCGTTTCCTCATGTTTTATTGATAAATTTCATGATCATCAGGCAAAAACCAGTCAAACACTGATTGAAAAACCAAGACCTGAGTCATAGAATATACGGCCAATGCGTGTCTGTCATCAAAATACTCGAAAATGAACTTTTGTTCGTGTTCTTTTCTCGACCAGCCAGTTAATTTTACAGCTGTAACTCTACGTTTGAAGTTAGTCATCCAGATGTTTATATACTCGACTCGATTCTTTGCTAGTACTTGCAGCTGGTGATCCCTCGTCAGTTTCGTGGCGTTTAAGAGGCCTTCTAGGTTTTGTTTCTGTTTCGAAGGATTTTTGGGGAAGATTCAACGTCGGTATAGCTCCCGGGAGCAATCTTTTACGAGTAGCATCTGTAAATTTTAAAATACGAACAACATTATTATTGTGTACGTAAACCATAGGCGTAAACATGACGATTCATGACTTCGTACTGCGCGACTGAAAAGACGCAAAGAGACCCACAGTTGACGCATAAATATGCAAATATCATTACAATTCATGTAAATTTTACAATAATGACAATACTTACGCTTTTCAATGAATTTCTCCTCAAAATGCTTTTCGCACACATGCAATTTGGCGTCTTATTAGGTCCGCATCAATTACGCGATTTTTAGTGATTTGGTTCACCCACTCCTCCTGCGTTTTCTTTGACAAATCGTCTTCTCCGCTTGGCAGCTTAAAAATACTCATTCCAAATTTCCTTCGAGATGTAGAGCATCCGAAAATGCTACAGTTAGCGCCGGGCATGACCATAAATGGCCAAACGAAGCAAAAAAGTTTTGAAATACAATACGACCCCATACTGTGTTATAGTATGAATGCGTTCATTGTGCACCTTCGTCGTGACGTCACAGGACATAAATCAGAACAATAACATATCCAGTCACGTGACTCAGCCTTCCTAACCATGTCCTTGTTTGTATTAACTATGGTTTAATGGTTATTTTGGGGTTCTTCGCAAAACAGAGGTGACAGAGTTTGAAGAGCAGAAGTAGTTGATTTAAAAACGCTATGACCTTTGGTTTTTGTTTTACATTTTTGTTGGCGTCGACATCGTTTGTTGGAATCCTATGTTTAGAATATTAGTTATAAGTAACATTACTCGTTGCTGGATATACTAGAAATAAATATGTATCGAAATAACTGCCGCATATTCAGTTTCTGTTTCTTGAAACTCACTGTCTGCGCTGTAGTCCACGTCGCCATCAGAATCTTCAAATTCATCTTCCATTTCTGAAGCATCGTATTCATCCTCCTTTTCACTGTCTTCTTTTGCATCATCGATATTTTCGTCAATTGCACTAGTTACGTTCGCGTCATGAGGTACTGTGTGGTCTAAAATATTTTTGTGGTAATTGCAGACAAGTACAGTGGACGACTGATAAACAAATCAACTTAGTAAACTGATGCAAACCAACATTGAATTCTATTGTCCTAATTTCAAATCAATGGAAGTACATCTCGCCTCAACTTACTCGGTACGCTTGTTTTTTCTTTGTTTGTCACTTTTAATCAAACCTCGGTAAAATGCACGTGTATGAAATTACGGTGTGACATATGTTGCACATCTAAACAACCGCGTTCAGCGACGAGTTTAGGTTATGTAACACCTGAACTTCAAGATAAATCTAATAATCTATTATTAACACAACATTTGGCTTTGGGAGATAATTCGTGGACGAAACGTATTGTATTGTATTGTATTTAATTATCTTTATACACGGTAACCTATCAATTTGCATTGATTTACTGTCCTTTCTTACAGTATAAACGTGTTTCTATATACCGCAAAAGTCCTGACAAATATCAAATATGCATTCTTTTTCTATAATGATGTTATGTACTCAGGTTAATTATGATGTATGTGTTGCTACTGTGAGTGTATGTCCGCACCGGGCAAGCTTGAAAAATATGCCTGGCCACGGTGGGATTCGAACCTGCGACCTTTGGAATGCTAGCCCAACGCTCTGCCAACTGAGCTACGCTTTCAGGTCGGTTCGACTATGTGATATTTCAGAACCGAGTCTAGTTCCTTCGATATCAATGTAGTCTAATAGTATGATTCTTTTTCTATAATGATGTTATGTAATCAGGTTAATTATGATGTATGTGTTGCTACTCTGAGTGTATGTCCGCACCGGGCAAGCTTGAAAAATATGCCTGGCCACGGTGGGATTCGAAAAATATGCCACCGTGGCCAGGCATATTTTTCAAGCTTGCCCGGTGCGGACATACACTCAGAGTAGCAACACATACATCATAATTAACCTGAGTACATAACATCATTATAGAAAAAGAATCATACTATTAGACTACATTGATATCGAAGGAACTAGACTCGGTTCTGAAATATCACATAGTCGAACCGACCTGACAGCGTAGCTCAGTTGGCAGAGCGTTGGGCTAGCATTCCAAAGGTCGCAGGTTCGAATCCCACCGTGGCCAGGCATATTTTTCAAGCTTGCCCGGTGCGGACATACACTCAGAGTAGCAACACATACATCATCAAATATGCAAACCTGAAATCACTGCGTTTAACGCATTTTCCCATTTTATTTTGGATTTTTCAAGCTCTTTCTGTAGTCTTGATATTTTTGTGGACGACTCCAACTGTTTTTACAATTTTAAAATCTCTTCAACGTACATTGCACACGTTTGACACGGTGCTTCGTTTTCTGATATTTTTTTCGATGACTCTTGCTGCTGTTTTATCTCAATGTTAATTGGGCACATTCGGCATGATTCATGTACACTTTCCACATGTTCCTGAATTTTAAAAACGTGACATTTAGCGATGTGAATAATTGTATTGATTGGACACAGCTTAATATTTGGTAGTTAACTTAGTAAACTTACATGACTTGTTTCTGAGTTTTGTGGTGATTCCATCAATATAGAGTCGGGTATTTGCTTACAGTGTCTTTAGCAGGTTTGCGGACGTCCAATCTTTCCTAAGGATTGGCACATAGCACGCAATTGAGCCTTATTTTTGTTTGCTTATATCAGTCGTGTGTTTGGACGAATATCAGTGGTCAAGCTTTTATAGTTTGAATATTTCTAATAAGAACATACATTCATACAGTTTTCAGAATATTGGTCGTCAGATGCTGACATAGTGGTTGCGTAAGCGATTTCGTTATTTTTTGCCTTTGTAGGAAAGAGGATATTAAATAAAACGCCTTTACAAGTAATAGCACAAAATGTTTTTATAATCTGAGCTTATAATTTACATTATACATACAGTTTCAGCAGTAACTTCGAGCATTGATTCCCCGCTTTTATTTTCCAAATGGATTTCTTTTAATGCCTGAAGCGAAATAGTATATAAATTGTTAAAACGAAATTGTAGTACAATGCATACCATTTGCACATATCCAATGACGCGCAGTCATTATATAAATGGAACCTGGCGACGTGCTCTCACCGAAGAAATCTTTGATACTGTTTTCCAAATAGTTGGGCAACTTCGTTTTCTCAGCCTTCTTGTAGAGCCAAAAACAGGTAGCAATTGATGAAAAGATTCAGGCGTAAAGTGTTCTGAGCATGCCACAAAACTTTTCGCAGGAGCAAAATTTGCAATGTGTATTCTTACAAAATTCATCCATTTCATTTCTTTATTTATGTCTTTTCTGTTTGAAGGACATACATGAATTGATATTCCTGGACCAGCAACGTTGCTGCAATGTTGGACAACGCAGCGAGACGAAGACATGATATTTTAAAAAAATTATCGCTTTGTAATCAGATGTTAAAAGGTTAAATATCGCGCGGAAAATGAAAGGAACAAACATTGTGGAGTAAATTACATCACATTCTGTTAAGCCAACCGGGTAAATTCGCCACCTCGCTAATTGACAACTCTGTAATGGCAGCCGAAATATTTGCATGTTTGCGTGAAAAAAAAAAGTGGGGAACCAAGTGCAATTTGACGATGATATTTGGTAAGTTTGTTTAACTATATATATACTTTCTATGTATACAATAAAAAGAGAACGGAATTTCCCATCGCAGTGGCACTTTAAATTTTTGAATACTTTTTTTTTCTTATATTCTTATATTTTTTCTTATTAAAACTATTCTTATTAAAACTATTCTCACTCACTATTCTCACTCACTGGGACTGTATCTACTTTACCAAATTTAGCTAAACTCGCTCCAGGTTGTAACGCCTCCAAACCGGTTAGGTATCTGACACCTATTATCACCGCATGTATGCGCCAATTACGTTTCAATTTGATGTGCTTATAAGCGTGTAATTATAGACGTATCGCCTGAAGAAAGTGTCCGCAATAACATGACGATTTGTGACGTGTTTTACGTCACAATCTTCCTATTTTTATGGCGAACACCACTGGCCTAATAGTACTAACGTGGAAAAAACCGATCTTCAATCCCCCCGTTTACTTTGTTATCTTCTTGAAAGTAGAAACATAAATTTTCACTGTACTGAAAGTTCTACTTGTTTTTTTTTAAAAATGCCATTTTTTTGTTCAGTTCCTGGGTGAAGGAATAGTGGAGGAAACGATGTATCGTCGCACAGGTTAGGAGTTGTATGATCTTGTTTTTGTTGACCATTTTAGCCTGCATCAATTGTATCCTTTCCTATGGACGTCCGACTTCGACTTACATGCAGATTGCAGACCATGCTGATACGTGCTGTGAACAAGCAAATTGCTTTATGGGCATAGAGCTGAATACACAATTAATTCGTCCCAACATTTTAAACCAAAAAATGCCTCAATTCAAAACTGTCAGGTCATGATTTATTGTTGTGTACTGTATGCAGCCATTCGTTTGTTTACAACTTCTTTGTGCAAGAAGTACTTTCAGCCATAGCTTAATTTTCTTTGAAATAGATTACAAAACAATTTTAAGCTGTGAAGAAATTTTCTGGACTACACAGCCAATGGGTTGAGAACATAAGCCAGCTGATGCCAGTAAAGTTTTTTCCTACAAAAAGTAGTTGTGAGTGTTCAAAGCATTTTAGTGTAGATATGTTTGAGAAGGCCAATTACAGCAAGAGAGTAGCATTGAAGCCATATGATTTGCCAGCCATCTGTAATGAATGATCCGGTCAGGTCAGTTGTGTGGTTTATAGAGTTTTAATTAATATTTGGACTCTTTTTAGTTATATATATCGGGGTATCAAGAGTATGGAACTTAAAATACTTAATCATAGCATTGCAATTGTACTATTTTTAAAATGTTGTCCAAAGTGACTGTTTAATGTGCATGAATAGGCTGGATAAATGCTTTTCCAACAATCTTAGCTTGCTGCAATACTGTATTCTATTGGTGACCTTAGATTATCGATAACCATAAATGCATGTACAAAAGCAGACACTACATATATGTATACTTAGGTATATCAATCTACGTCTGAAGATCATGCTCCTAACTAAATTATCCACTGCAGATCAAAACTGCTACATAACATCACATATCAATGATATCATCAGGCCGTAGTTTCCATTTTACATGTCCTGTTAGTTTAAATGGTCTTTACAACCAAATAAATGCTGAGGTTATACCAAACTATAACAAAATACTTTCCATTACTACAAGGTAGTAGGTTAAGATGAATAATTAATATGATATTTGACGTAGCTCAACAAATAATAAAACAATGGAAAAGGTAATTCGGTTATACAGTACAAAAATACATCTGAAATGTTTTGAAAACTTAAAACAATACTTATTACCCTTTTTTAGGAAGATGCTACAAGTTTAGCCTGTGCGCAGTCTCATGACAAGCAGACGTAACTACTAATAACATCAAGGATGTATGCATATTATTAACCTATAATATTTACTAAGAATAGAGAAACCACGTGGAGTGCAGGAATTAGTTTTAAAGAAAGCCGTATAAGTACAACAAAAGTGATTTGAAAAATAGTAGATAAATTAGACTGTACACTAATTCTAATTTGAGTACTGTACAAATTTATACATATAGACTACTGTTTCAGCTATTCATATGTAACTTATTATATGTTTTTTTAGAATTGTAGCATGTAAGCTGTGTGTGTCAGAAGGGAGGGGCATGAAAATCAAGTTCCCAACATGAAGAAACAAGGCAAAAGATAAATTTTTCTATTGGTATGACATTTTCAAAATAGATTAAATGTGGAAATGTTATGTGTTAATTTGTTATTAAAGGCAAAATACTCTTTATTTGAGCTTTTTAACCTATGAACATAACTACATTATGTACCATGATTTATAGTAAATTGTTCCGACAGTTCCAACCCAATAATTTAGCTATGAAACCTGAAATGAAAGACCTTTTTTATTAGGCCATTCATTATGAAATGATGGAAAGTATTTTTAAATTTTGATTTTTCTAAATGAATGTTATTGAAGTTCATTTTATTTATTTACATTGTTGGTGCTCCCAATGAAATGACTACATTATCTTTATGATTACTGTAATGGTATATTTTTTAATGGGTTGTCTTGGGGCGGGTACACTGTTCATTTGAATGTTCATATTATTTGACCTGTCATATAAATCTAGCTGCTGGAAAATTGTATGTTTTAATTAGTTTAGCTATATATACAGTAACTATAGATACTAAAATTATTATAGTCGTTCCCGATGTGGCTTCTTTTCATGGACAAGGCCAGAAGAGTTGAGTCCTAAAAATGAAACAAAAAGTTGTAAGCTATTAAACATTTTGTTGCCATATGATAAGCAAAGTTCCTGTAATGCTGTATGTTTATTCCACTTTATTTAATTGTAACTGTTTACAAAAACACTGACATATATTAGGTAGGTCAAATTCTCTAGCTCGCTCAACTCTTAATATATAATACATGTACTGCAAATTTTAAGTACATATTTTGTCAAATGAAATGACCCTGAATGAAATTATGAAAAACAAGGATTAAATATTCCTTCATTGCATTAAAATTGCACGTCTGGTTTGATAAAATTAAGCAACTTCGCAATTCTATTCAACCTTGGATAAAATGGTTTATAAACACGTTCATTTATTCATTTTACTGAAATAGTTAATGCAGTATTTATACACGTTAACTGGAGTAGCTCACCTGTTCAAAGCCCTCATTCCGAAACGATGTATCATTGATAGTACGAATAGTCTTTCGAAGAGTTCCACGAGACTACGAGAGTCTTTTAAAGTTTATCGTACGTGTTTTCTTGACAACATGACAACTGTGTCTCACAGGTTCAGTTAATTTAATGCAACAATGTGTTATACGTTGTTCCAACTTCTTTTTTATTTTATCCAAATACAGAAGAACAATATAAACTGTATAAAGTTCTTTCAAATTTCATGGGAGGGGGTAAATATTTGCGCCCACGTTCTCTTCAGCTGAGGTCAGTTGGAGCTACCATTAAATTAGGAAGCTTGTGACGTCAAAATGACGTCAAATCCGCTATGTTTTTGCGGACACTTTGAGGTCGAGAGCCCGATCTCCAGATATATTAATAGAGCTCAGTGTTCAACGTTGTCAACAATACTGAACAAGTTGATCAGCCTGAATTAGCCTGCAAACAGGTGTAACAATGTTGAACAATATTGTTGACAACCTTGAACAATGTGGGCAGTACAACATTGTTCAATTCTGTTTTCATCAGGCCAGAACAGGCTGTGCGTTTTTTGCTGTGTAAGAAAGAATATGTTTACAGTAGCGGTCGTAGGCAAAAGTGTCACGAATTATGATTAGAAATTGCAGCATGTCAGTAGCTAGCGCTTCTACATGGGATAAGAGATTTTCCTTGGATGAGTATTGCTGACACGAAATACCACAGATAGGTCCAAAATGGTAATCTCTTAAATAGACGCCAATTTATGCGTTCTTCTGTGGAAAAATACTTATAATTTGTTCTACATGAAGCACAGCACGACACATTTTTTCCCCATTCTTCTATCGCTCCAGTTCGCGCGCTCAATATTACCACAGATTAAGTAT
The DNA here is from genome assembly GCA_963855995.1 of Muricea muricata. Lineage (NCBI taxonomy): Eukaryota > Metazoa > Cnidaria > Anthozoa > Malacalcyonacea > Plexauridae > Muricea > Muricea muricata. Next base: position 90,808,447 of record OY979716.1, on the reverse strand, counting down.
ATACAGATATGGAACTCGCGAGTGTTTCCTTATTATTTTGTGTCCTCACGTACGCGTCAGCTCACGTCACCACACGCCCCACGCAAATGCCAAGTGAATTGCTCTGGTAAGTGTCATCCTTCGAATTTTCAGGTAAAAGTACAATGAAAACGGTGTTCGAAAGAGAAAAATTGCATATTTTAGAAAATTAGAGAAAGGTTTCACTGTTTTGAGCTCAAAATTTAAAGACAGTGGGGGATCTAGCGTAGGTCAAAATAAATTACCACGGCTCATTCAAGGATATATTTACATTTTAAAATACCTTCAAAGCAACTTCATTGGTTAGAGTTTATTCTTTTGAAATTCATAACCTATAACATTGTTATAAAGTTATTTTGAATTTAAAATTGAGCTGCTATAATTTATTTTGACTTACCCTGGTTCCGCCACTGTTTAAAGATAAATGGTAAGCGGTTATTTTTGTGTGGAAAAGATTTACGATAGAGTTTATTCAGAGTTTATTTCAAGGCAGATTTACATGCGATGTATTGACATGACCATGTGGTCTATGTCGACCTCTACCGATCATGCGTTTGATCACTTTGATGGGTCGATTACATGATTGGTTAACTTTGTTTTAAAATTGTTAAATCACAAACTAGTAAGAAAAGATGAAAGAGCTGATTTCAAAACGATGAGAAGCTAGCTAGCTCTTTGCAAGTTACACCTTTGATCGAGGTTACAAGCATATAGTAGTGTTGTAAACAATATTTTTGCATTTAGCACATCAACAATATTTGTTAAGCATGAGTTTATACGTATATTTTATTTATATACATGTACAATGACAATGCTGCATGCTTCTAAACCGCTAATCTTATTACACGAGACTGGCAAACCTGGTTAACCCTAAACTGAAATTAGACTATTTAAAATTGTCTCTTGTCAAAGAGAAAAAAGTTTCATGACACAAATTAGCTTGGTGCCTTGATTAATACTAGGCTAACCCGTTTCATGCAAACAGTGCCTAATTATGCCAAAAATTGGAGCTTTGTTTATATTAACTCCAGTCACTGATTCTCACTGCATGGTTGTTCTTAGACACTGTTGTGATTAATATCTGCTAGGAATTGTATCTGTTACAATACTGCTGAGTCTGCTTTGGAGCATAACAGACTGCCACAAGCTTTCACTTCAACAAAAGGATTGGATCATGCTTGTCAATGAATAGTCCCAAAGGATTGTTGGCAACTAAAAGAGAACAAAAGTACTCTTTTTACAAGTACAAACTTAAAAAAAATTGTAGCTGAAAGTGCCAACTTGCAACAAACTTTTTATCCCAGCTGAGAGACTTTTTATCCCAGAGAAACATATTGCACATAATGTGTTCATGTGAACAGGGAAAACTTGAATTGAGGATTTGGCAATGATATGTGCAACAAGTTTCTTGCAGGTTTATGAGATGAGCAAGTGATGGCTATACCACATAATGGAATAAATAGAAAATACAGCATGAGTTTCTTAGCTCAAAGCTTTCATATCTGCATGTACTTATTTCATTATGTGTAGTGCATTCACAAATACATACAAACTGTTCATGCAACCTGAAGTACCTCGGGGAAATAGGGCTTGCTTAAAAGTTAACAAAAATATGTGTTTTTTAATTACCTTGATGAAGAGACGTATTTGCACATGCATGCTCAAGTCACTACAGCTGTGATACTGACTTTCTTTTCACCATCTTGTTTTTCTGGGTATTATGTAAATTCTGAATTAAAGCAAAATAGTTTATTTGGAATTTTTTAGTATAGTTATCTTTATAATCTGACCAGAGTGTATAGGGAATAGGAATTTTGTAAACTAAAATCTCTATAGAATTGTATACTTTAATATATTAACAAGCATATTAATAGACAACGTTGGGCGTGAAGAATTAAAAACATAGTTGAAGACAAAGTGTATGGGTGAATTGTTTTGGACAAAATTCAAACGCAAATGCTTTGGAATGTAAATTTGCTCACATGTCCTCAGGCAAGTTTGAATCTTCTGGTACGGTTGCTTGAGAGAAACTTGACCGTCCACTGTCTTTTTGTCCTCATTTTCGTTGGTAAGCACTAAAAAGTGAATTACAAATAGTTTTGGTCAACTTTACGACAAAACAAGCCATATCACACTTACCTGTTGGTATTATTATCAACATCGTCTTCAGATAAAGGTATAAACACTTTGAAAACACACTCTTTTGCGCTTTTTTCTCGTTTTTTCTTGCCAGCAAGGGCCACTTGTTCAGTCGTTGACGAAAATTGAGACGTTGACGAAAATCAGAAATATATATTTTTTAAAGTCGCAGTTTTATTGCCAAAATTTAAGTTTTTCCTATCTATTTTTGCATTAAATTTTTGCCAGACGCTTGCCCATTGACATAAATACATCTGGACTGACTGCTCGCAATATTTTCGCTTGAATTTTGCGTTATCAGTTGAAAATCACGAAGGCCGACGAATACTGACGAAAAATGACGAATATGAGAGTGACTGAACATCGCTGGCTCTTAAATAATACAAAAAATACTGGTCAGCAGTCAACTTCATGAGCAAACACTCTCCTATTTCGGCCATCTTTGATAACGCTTTTCAAAGCCGAGCTGGCAGTCCAGATGTATATATGTCAATGCGCTTGCCACAGACTGACGCGTACACTGTTGGCGTCATGTGGCGTGCATGACATCAAAAGTGAGGACAGAAACACGCGCGAGCTCCATATCTGTATTTGCTTAATCTGTGGTATTACTTAGCAACAGTTTATTACTATATATTAGGAAAGTTGGTAGGAAAATCTCAATGTTTTGACTACATACATGCAAAACTAATCCAGAAAAGAAAACTACAAAAAACATACATATTCACCGAAAAAACTCAATCCTAATTGTGGATACAATCCAAATACTAAAAACATTGCACATTTTCTACTAAATACAACATTACAAGGCACGAATTTTGTGAAAATTCTTCACATTTTTCATTGCTTTTGTGCAAAATTAAACCTATGCGGGATGACACTAGCCTACCTTACGATAGGTGGCCCAGAAGTCAGTGGTTTTTACCTTAAATAAATCAATCTTGTATTTAATATTCCTTTTACAGCTGCCAGAAACCTGCAATGTTGTTATTTCCAATCTTTCGTATGGTCCGCAAATTCTCGGGCGAAGTTCGTATAGTATTATGGGTTTAATATGTTCCCAAAGCTGGCAACTAAATGTAAATAGATTGTCTGCCGTTAATGCAAACGCTTTAAAAACATATAAATATTGTTACGAGCAATAACAAAACAAAAACTACAGCAAGTTGAATACGAATAATTTTAGTACGTACTTACCTGAATTTTCCAGTTTCAAATTCTTTCCAAAGTACGAGAAAAAAGCGAGAGCTTTGAAAGTTTTTTTAGCGGCAGACACCTTTCTTTACAACCTATATGCTAGGGGTACCCAATCGGCCAATTTGTCATATTTCTGAATTTTCATCCCTAATTCCCTACTGGCTCGCACATTTTTGCTGCAATTTCAGCGAATAAAGGAAGGCAGGAAAATTTAATTTTATAAATGACGAATTGGCGATTGGGTGACTCCGGCATAGGTTTTGAAAAACTGGAAAATTATTAAGAATACATCCGTTTTCAACATGCTGTAGTTCTTTGTTTTATGATGGCTCTTAGTTTTCACGATATTTGTATGTTTAGTGTTTGCATTAACGGCAGACAATGTATTTTACATTTAGTTGCCAAGCATGGGAACATATTAAACCGATAACACTACATGAACTTCGCCCAAGAATTTTCCGACTATAGCGTGAGAAAAGATTGAAAATAACAACATGGCAAGTTTCGGGCAGCTGGAAAAGGAATATTCATATGCAAGATTTTTTTAAGGTAAGAACCATTGATTTCTGGACCACCTATAGCGTAACGTCACAACTTAAAAGCTATCTCATTCGCTACCTAAAATGCAAAAAAAGTACCCCAATGCAATAACGGGGGAAGGGGGGGGGGGGGGGGGAGCAAAAATTGAAATGCGATTATTTATATTGAAAATATTATATTTATAAATGACTCCAAACCTCAAATATTATACATTTCCACCGTGATATTGCAGCATCGGTTTGTCAAGACACTCCGATATAGTATATTACAAAAGAAAACTGTCAAAAAGTACCTCCAAACACGCTCCTCTTGAGCATATTCACTGGCTGTTCAACGCCAGATCTAATGGCTCTAAATAGTCTAGTGATGTTGAAATTCTCACTCGGCCCGTGAAAAGGTTGCAAGTATTAAAGAATCGATAGCCAAACAACAGAACATTTAGCGAATACTATTACCATAGATCCCAGTTTGAAAGGAGATAAAATCTCGATAAGAACTACATTATTTGGTCTTAATTAGTTTTGCGAAAACGTTGCATGTTTCGAAGCGGAACAAACACGTCAGTACGTCACGTGATCAATTGGCACATATATTAAGAATTCATGAAGCCGGCCAATGCATATGGGAACTTACATCGAGGCCACGTGGTCCGTTTTTCTTTTTTTCGTGTCGTTTTGAACTTCATAATCATACAAAAGCCCTGAATATGTAATATATACTACATTCTATAAATAAATTGTTTCTAGAATTTGGGCTAACACCTCATAATCTGTGCAACATTTATTTTTCGTTTTTGCGTAAGGAAAGGGATAGGTGACGTAGACGATCACTCTTTTCCTCCAAATTTCCTTTGCTGATAGTGGATTAAGAATTAAAAAAAACGAGTCGCGTGCCTTTGTGGTGTAACAATGCACGATGGGGGAATGTTGGGAGAATGCAAAAGAAGCTTGTAAAACACGAGGCGTAGCCGAGTGCGGGCTTATCGAGTATTTACCCAACATTCCCCCCGAGTGCATTATCACACCATAAAGACACGAGACGAGCTTTTTTAATTCTTTTATAATATAAGAAGAAATTACAGGGCAACAGCAAAATTTATTTATTTGATCAATAATGAAATTCTCTTCACATGTCATTTACGATGTTGCTTAGCAACAAAAACAACTCGGTTCGAACGGCGTGACAACAACATAGTCAACAGTATTTAGGCGAATTCTTGCCCAAAAACCTTTCAAAAACATCCAAAATTTGCCAACAGTTACAAAGGAGCTTAAAAATATAACAAAAAGTTATCAAAGAACTAAACACTCTTCGATTTAAACACGATCTGAATGCTGCCGATCGAGCAACAGGTAAACATGCCGCCGGCCAAGGCCGTTGAGAAATTGTGCAGCTCTGTGTTTGTCGTCGAACTTGCAGAGAAAAACGCCACAGAAATATGCCCATCCATTGGTACCTGAGCTTGAGGTGAAGTAAAAGGACCCAAGGAAGTCGCCTGACCGGTAGGAAACGACAGTGGCGGATCCAGGGTATGTCAAAATAAATTACAGCAGCTCAAAATAACTTTATAACAATGTCATAGGTTATGAATTTCAAGAGAATAAAATCTAACCAAGGAAGTTGCTTTGGAGGTATTTTAAAATGTAAATATATCCTAGAATGAGCTTTAGTAATTCATTTTGACTTACGCTAGATCCGCCACTGGGAAACGAATGAGACAGGATCAATGGACCAGACTTTGCTCATTTCGATGGCCAGAAATTGCCATAATATGACGAATGGGTACGCCTGCATTCGACCAAACCGTAATACTGTTGGTCTGACACTATGGTTGGTGTAAATCTTTGATAGACCTGCCGCTTAACTAATTTCAGCGATCATTTTGGCCAACTTGTTGACACCCAGTGGTCCATTTTCGAACCACACCCTGTTTGTTGGTTGCCAATTTCTTGCAGGATACTGAAAGAGAACAGGGCACTTCGGATCGACCTTTTCGAGGTAGAGAGCCAAAGCTTTATAGCCATTATATGACTGTTCAGTTTCGTACATTCGAGCTTACTTCTCCGAGCCAGGAACGTCGCTTAATCCACCAGGATGGTTTTTGGAGGATTCGTCATGTGTCATCCTTACATAGCGTCGACCAGAGCTATCAACCTTAAAACTGAAGCTGTTTGTAGGGAGATTACGTTGACCTTCGCGACCCCGTCTGCACCAATATAGGACGACGTGAAACCACACAGAGCGAAGAAGAGACAAAGGATTTGTAAAATCAAAAACACCACTTGTTTTCAACTTGGCGATTATGGTATACATGTATAATATAGGCACTTGAAATAGAGGCAGAGGCCCAATATTATCCATTGTGATTGTAAGCAAGTAGTTTTGCCAGCCAAATAATTAGAGAGAATGAGATGTTAATGAATGATTGAATAGTCAATATAAAATGAACTTTATGCTTGCTTTTTAGAATGGTCCAGTTATCCTGCGGCTGTTGGAATAATCTTTACTTTGACCATTTAACTTGATGATCCAGTCATCCTGCTCCTGTTGGAATAATCTTAACTTTGAACATTTATCTTAATGATCCAATCATCCTGCTGCTGTTGGAATAATCTTAACTTTGAACATTTAACTTGATGATCCAGTCATCCTGCTGGTGTTTTAATCTTGACTTTGAACATTTAACTTGATGATCCAGTCATCCTGTTCCTATTGGAATAGTTTTAACTTTGAACATTTAACTTGATGATCCAGTCATCCTGCTCCTGTTTGAACCCAACTCATTTTTTCTCTACTGCTTTTGTCAAAGCTAGTTACAGGTAACAAAATCAGTGTGTTGTATAACTTAGGCCTATCACATTCCACTCAGTGATAGTGTTGTTTTTCCTGTTTCGCTGATTTTTACTTGCTATAAGTCAGTACCAAAGTGCGTTATTTATTCACTTGTTATCAGCTAAATGTTAGTAATCGATTCATAATTATGGAACATTTTCAATAAAACGACTCAGATAAGCCTCTCTTTCAAATGTGGCATGTATGTCTTTGAAACATCTTTAACTGGTATACACAGGAACGCCTTGGAACGCATTTTGGTACGCGTTCGGAACGTAAATGGAGCGCGTTGGAAACGCAAATGGAGCGCGTTCGAAACGCAAATGGACGCGTTCGGAACGCAAATGGAATGCAAACGCAGTGTTAGGTTAATTTTTTCAGAAAATTCAGCATTTTTTTCAAAATTTTGGAGTTAAAATTTTAATAAAAAGTGTATTTCCGAGGCCCTAGATTTCAAAATTTTCCGGGGGAGGAGATTTATGCATCAGTCAGTCCACACGCTGGAGCCGCCCCTGGCCATAATTAATATCATGAGGTGAAGTCATTATAGTGGGGAATGTCAACCAGTTAGATTTGTTCTGTTTGGATGTTCAAACAATGCTGAAACGAGATTGGAACCAGTCATTTGAATTTGCCAATCAATCTGAAATTGTATTAAACGATATCCATTAAAGGACAGTAACTGAATTAAGTATTCTAGAGGTGAGGCTCAAGTCAGTTCATGATGTTAATAGACAGATTTAGATCAAGGACCTGAATTGAGGACTTCTGCATCTTCAACCTAAGTTTATCTAATATATGCTATAATAAATAGAGCATTGCACCTGCATTAAAATCCACATAAAAATAAGTTGCTTCTATTTTTTTTACTTGACAAAACTATAGCTATGTACATTTAAATTGGTTGGTAAGCAAAAACATTTCATTTAATAATATGTTGCTTGATACAAGAAGAAACATCACTAGAACTAAGCAATAGCTGGTAAAAATATTATTTTACCATGTCAGTTGTGATTGATAAACAAATATGTGTTCAGACCACAGGTTGATAACATTATTTTTTTAAAACTATTCTTTCTCCCATTTGTTTGAGGTCAAACTTTACTTTTCATCCTCTGTAACATCTAAAATATTTATTAGGAAAGATATAGGGAGGTCACACACAAAAGATTTTACAAAAGTATTGAGTCCAAATTAAAAAATTAAAACAGTCAAGGGATTGTTTCATTAATTTCTACAAAAATCAGGCAACCCTTAAGGCTGCGCTTAGAAAACAATAATGCTGTAGTAAACCAGTTTAGGTTGTCTGAAAAACTTTGTATCCTGACGGTCACGTGGGACTGTAAAACTGCCTGTTTAACTGGCAAGCACAAATTAATGCAAGAATGATATTAAATGGATGATCGGTTCATCAAACTACTTAAAAATACCCAAATATACTAAGAGTATACATATAAAGGAGAAAAACCCGCCAAGCAAGAGACAAAAACACCAGATTAGCTCTGTTTTAGGTTCCATATTCGTCATGATATGGTAAACGAAGGCAAGTTTTACAACTAGTTACCACGAAAAACTTAAACTGAATTGACAATGAATTTTGCATTATATGCACTCATAAAAAAATAACCTTACTTGCGTAGGATTTGATCGAATTCCAAAAGATCGCACAAAAAATCGGCGCCTTTTCTTGGTAAAGTCTTTCTAAATGTCATGATTTGGTTCAACAAACCGCCATTTTGCAACTGCATGTGATTAAATGTGCGGACAAATTGCGCTTATCACAGGAACAGCATTTAAATGTTTCCTCTGGTTCCCCATGCTGCGAGTTTACAATCAGGGCAAGTCCCGGTGCTGGTTGTAGCAGAAACCGTTTTTGAAACCCAATTTGAAGGTCTCTTTTGCTCCTTACTCTTGATAATGCCACCTACGTTTGACCAAAATCAAGCTCCTGAGCACAATGTGCAACGACACTGTCTAAGCTAGCACTCTGCTTGGCCTTGTGTACCGTGATAGCGTATGCTAAGTTGATGGGAAATTGTGTTCGGCTAGCTTGAACAATCCCGGAAACATGATACTTGTATGTTTTGCGCGCGGAATGGTCACAACTCCAACGTTATGGAAATAAACCACAATTCCATTGCTGTCTTGACTTGCTTCAATAAACGTTCCAAATGTGCCATTCTTCAACACGTGATTTAAATTGAACAACAATATGACTTTGCATCAAGTTTTCTGCATCAAAACGTCCACAGCTGTATCTTTAAGTAGGCTTGTGGCTCTCGTGTCGTCACTTTGAAATTTCAACTCTTGACCAGGAAGATTTAACAGCACTCGAGTGTTGCGAACGGCGACGAGAAACTTCGTAAAATAGTTGTAAACAGGGAGTACTGCCCGACAGAGAATTTTAACATGACTTGACTGCCATTGAATTTACCGTTGAACAGCAAGTGAATATGGTCAAGAGGAGCGTGTTTAGAGGTACTTTTTGACAGTTTTATTTTGTAATATACTATATTGCAGTGTCTTGACAAACCGATGCTGCAATATCACGGAGGAAATGTACAATATTTGAGATGTGGTGTCATTTATAAGTATTGTACCCGGAAGTTTATATTTTTGAGTTTATGTGTGTTAGCGTACTAAGGCTCAAATAAAAAAGGCAAGATTATAAACATCGTTTGTACGTGAGTGGGATAAAGCTATTGAAGTTGGTGAAAAGACCGGTAAACGTAGGTTTGCGGTAAACAGATGTACTGAATTTACCCTGGCAACGAGATAATTATGTCTATGTCAAGGAACGGTAGTTTCCCGTCAAGCTCAACTTCAGAAGTGAACATTACATTGGGGTGCTGTTGGTTGAGATATTTAAGGAAAAGAGGTACGTGGTTCAGGAACCTATGTTGTCCTAGTCAAATCTAATTGTCCCTTGTAATTTGACACTCTGTAACATAACACTTAAACTTATATATTCAAATATTGCATGCTAATTATCTTGTATTTAGTCTGAAGATGTCTTATGTTAAGACGAAACGTCACTTTTAATAAACATATATAACCTTATGAAACTGTTCTATTTATGGCTCTACTAAAAGCACTATGTTGGGTTTTGATATTTATTCTGCGAATTCGATTTCCGCCCGGCAGTTCTATCGCCACAGTATCAAACCAACACATAATGGCGGATAACTTTCACACCGCAGAATTAGTAACCTTCGCCCCGGGGCAACGCTCCACGCTGCACTTCGGGGAGTATCAGTATTTTTTTACAGTTATGTACGACGAAAAACACGATGAACTGACTCCGTATATGTAAATAAAAATACAATTACAAAATTGTATGAATTTTAATTCACGAACAAAAACATCGCATTGTGACTTATTATTATGGCTAAATACAATTGTAATAATAGTGTAAATAGCCGATTCGATTTCACAATAGAAATTTAAATAAACTTACCATTTTGAACATTTAGGTGTTGTCCAAAATTTTTCTGTTGTTGTGTTTTCGCTACCGTCCATGACCGACTGAAATTTTTAATCAAGCAACTTTTATTTAATAAATTTCATTACAAAACTCAATCGTTTTAAAGGCCAAAAACAAAAACAAACTTGATGATCTACAGCGTTCACCGGTAATGGGTAATTATTCACACAAATCTTCTTATATCTCTTTACAACAAATAGATACGTAAGACATCGAATATTGCAGGTCATGTGAGATGCTGACGCCATTTCGCGCGTAAAAAAAATGCAAGCTGAATGCGGATTTACTTATTGCTGACGTCATTAAAAAATTCAATTTTTAAAACTGAAATGCTATATCTCCTAATTTTGCACGGTGACCTATGTTCAAATTTGGAGCAGTATCGTACTACAAAAGTCTTGCTTTACACAAAAAGTAAAAAAGTTCTACGTGGAAAAAATGTTTTTCAAGAATTTCAAAAATTGGCGTTATAGAAAAAAATTGGGGGTCACCGTGCTTCTTTCAGACTTGCGCAGCAAAACACATCGTCATACAAAATAAATTCTGCACGCAAATGTTGCTATAGCAACGGAGCATTGGCTATCAAAACTGCCATAATTTGAAAGAAAATGCGTAAAAATACATGAACAATTCAATACGGACTTATTTAAATTGCAAAAATTAAAAGTGTTAAGTAAACTATAGCTTAATTTTTTGAAAACTGTATCGAGCCACCGTAAAAGCATTAAAGAAAGGCGACGAAAACCAGCATCACCTGTATGTCAGTGAAACTAAACGCAATTTCGAAACTGTACGATTTGAGATCTTGGAATCCCTGAAAGGCTTTTGTTTGTTTCGTTCGCAAAGGATTCATTTCAAGCAAAAGATAACGATCTTGTGATAGTGCATGAGAAAATTGCTTGTGACCTACCATTGATGGATATATCTGAGGAACATCATGATGTTGTTCGACTACTTGGAACAAAATCGTTGTCCCTACTGTGAGTAGCTGGGAAATTTGTAGTCGCTGTGCAGGATAATCGCGGACTATTGCATTCTACTTGTGTTTTTGCAACCAACGTATTCCGCATGCACTTTGATTTAGCAGGATAGTTTCTAGCGCTTTGTTTCCCTCTTATTTTCGTTTGTTCCTAAAGATGATCGATTTACACTTAAGGAGAATAACGTAGGCTTATGGCTTACGTGCATTTTATCACAAGAATCGGTTGTATTAAAATAAAATTTGCCATCAGGCGGGCTGTGTCAGTTTTTGCATTCACATCGCTGTAAATGTAATTGGAATTTGACACAAAATTGTTGAATAAAGACAAGTCGTTTCGGCAATTGCACTTACTGAGTTAAATCCTGGACACTCAAGACTATTCCAGAAATGTTTGATTGAGCAGAAATGGCATAATTCGTGATGCAGAGCCGCGATCATTGGCGTCATGACTGTTTTTGGCTTTGTGGGTACTTGGTCGGCAAGAATATATTGTCGAGCGTGGTTTTTGATAAGGACACTACAAAAAGTAGGTAAAATTGAAGTATGCGCATGCTGTTATATTTTGTTTACGTCTTTCCCTGATGGAGTTTTGTTGCCATGATTTTGTGTGCTAGACAACAGAAATTGCATGCGTTCATGACTGGATTCGAGCCTACTTGTTGTGTAGTGGTTAGTATCACATATTCAACACAATTAGCTTTTCCTCCAAAAAGTTACTTGCAATACCTATCTTTCCATTTTTCAACCTTGATTTCTAGATGTAATTAGGCTTCATAAAAATTGGGCTGGATCGCTAAAAAAACGCGAGAACTCAAGGCTGATCGAAATGTGCGCAGTTGTTGTCTGGGAATAAAAATTGACCTCGCACGCGATCGGCTGTGTGCACGCGCTTCATTTAACTGTCACTAGTTACATGAAGATTTAGAGTATATTGCTCGGCATTAATTTGAGATAACTGTACTGTTTTCGTGCTTTAATTTTGTTGCATTATAAAATATTTAATTTTGAGTAATTGTGCGCGTTCGTTGTCGTTCAAACATTTGCCTTTCCCGAAAATTCTAGCTTTTCCTCCAAAATTATTTGCATATAGTTATAAAGTCTAGGTTTTTTTGCAAAAGTAAACGCTCTATCTGGGCTGGAAAAATTGCAATAACGGTGAAAAATTTTAATGAAAGTTCAAGTATATTTGTGGTACCATGACGCCATATTTATTCCTCTAGAAATTGTTCGAATGTCACTGCCGTATTCTACACCAGAAGTATAAAGTCTCGCAACATATTTCCCTTCGAACCCAACTTTTGTTTGGACAAAAATTTAAAAATTTATTGTGTTGTGTGTCTAGAAGGAATATTTTATGAAATTGATGTTGCAAAAAAGATTTGTTTTGCATTTTTGCTTTATAATTACCCAACACAATGAACGCCAGTAGCTTTTGTACACAACTTATTACATAACTTATTATTTCATTTGAAAATTTTCATTGTACATTTTTACACACATTTACACACGAAAATTGTATAATTCAGTCTGAACAAGTCGATTTTACAATTTGTCAACAATCATTTTATGATTTTAGGGGATTTAAGTGATTCAAATAATTTGACAATTTATTAATAATTATTAGTATACATATAGTATTGAGTGTTTCTTAACAATATCATTCAATTGAATTCTCCAGAAATTTAGAAAAATAAATTCAAGGTTGTTTTATGTGCAAAATTTACCCTTCAAGTCAAATTTTGCCATTGAAGTTAGCATGGAATATGATAAGCAAACTGTTTAGCATACATTTCAAACTACTGACATTAATTTTGGCTGTATTGTGTAGATTTTTAAGATGGCTCCTTACTGCAAATGGGTATTTTTTGTTATCCTGCACTTTTAGAATTGATTAATTTTGCAATATTTACCCAATTTTATTTAGCAGTATGCTGTGTAAATAATGGACACTTCTATTGCTTCTTGGTTGAGATCCTGGCTCCTGTGGGAATGACAGCCACCTGAATCGGATTGCAAGATGTGGTAGCAAAATCCCGTGAATTCAGTTATATAATTGATATAAAGCTTCTTAGTTTCCAAGAAAAAAGTATTCATGTATGTTCTGTACATGTTTTCCTTTTAAAGGCATTTTTCATTGTTGTTAACCCATTGAGTTGCAATGTGCCATACATTTTTTATTTGACCAGGGCCATGAACAAATTTTGTATTTTAATGGACAGCTCTGCTGTTAATTGATTAAGCAAAAAGATGAAATGTCTTTAGTTCATCCACTGAGCTGCAATGTACATGAGTAGACCCAACCTATTTTTTTCTTGTCTAGTACCGAAAAGGTTCACTTTCCAATGGGGAAGGTCTATAGCTTAATGGATTTGTAATGTTATAATTATTAACCAACATCATTAGATTGCTATATATCATGTATGTAATTATGTCCTAAGAACCAGTAGCAGGCTAGCGTAAGCTAAACTGGTGTATGTTGTAGATACCCTTACCTTCTGTTATCAATAAATGTTTAATACTAATACTTACATACATAAATACATTACATACATGCTTCCAGACAGAAAACTGCTGTATTTTAATACCTTCATTCTATTTTTATTACAGCCAAAACGATACCTTAATCTTTTTTATTTGAGTAACCTGTAGGCAACTAGCTTATTAGTGCTTTTAAGTATAATTTAAAATCTGCTGGCTTTTTTTAATCATGTAAAAAGAACTTGTGAAAGGACACTTCGTCCGTGACTGGCATGCCAAACGCCAAAGCAGCTACAAAAAAGAGCTAGCGCTTTGGGAAAGAATATTTCTTCTATTGTACGTAGAAATTAAATTGAATATTAGCTGCATATGATTTAATAAGGGTCCTTCTTCTGGACTTGCAAAAATAGAGTTTAAAATGAGATAAAAAAGACGACACAGAAAATTATTTCGACTTTGAAATTCCCCGCCATCTTGCGCAAAAACAGTTCGTGGACTCCACGCAAGTTGAAGGTGACGCATGCGTAGCAAATTTCCCAGCTGTTCCTATTGTGGAAAATTGAAATTCTTGCGCAGGATTCTGATGACTCTTGTAGCTTACTGTAGCAGTTGTTTTCGCAAGGATCGCAGCCTGTATACCACATTCAGGCAAAAGTTGTAAGTTACCTTAGCCTGGTTCAGTCCCCCCCCCCCTTCCTTTCTTTATAATTCATTATTAAAGATACCGTTTAGAATCATACACGCTCAAAAGACTACTAGTAATGAATGAGTTAAAATGTGGCATCAGCACTCGTTTTCACATGCCAGAGTGAGAATTTTTATGATAAATCGTATCGTGTAAATACGCCTTTAGAGTTTAAAAATTGGCCGTTCTGACAAAATTTGACTTTCTCTTAACTTGACCATTTGTCACCCTGCTAGTAATGTATATTAGAGCCCCCGCCCCCCTTGTTAAAATTTTGGTAATACACCCCTGGCACATGTATACCTACTGTTGTAGGCCTACATGAATTCACACAATATACATGTTTTTGGAAATAGTTAAAGGTTCTTTAAGGTAAGCTCCTATCTAGTCTACAATCAGATGTTTCTTGCCTAATGAATACTTTAAACTAGTTTTGCTGCCTAGTTTGTGCAGCAATTTCACCTGGGTTTTTTTTCTATTTCAGAGAAATCTGAGTGCTTAATTTCAAATTATAGATACAAGATACAATTAATGAAAGACTAATCTTATAGTTTTTAATTTGGGGTTTTTTGTAGGATTGTTAGAATAGTATAGCAGATGGTAGTGACTATTGTATAATATAAAATTATACATCAAAACATTCATCATTGCGCATGAAATAAAGTTTCGGCCTCTGTTGTTTTACGACTTATACCTATGCCATATTGTAGCCACGTTTTTACAGCAGATATGTCTAACAATATAAGAAACGATTAATAAGTATGTTAGTAAATTGTAATACATTCTTGTTAGACAGTCAAATTTTAGACTGGCTGTGATCTTGAAATGAACCATGTCCAACTTTCTGTGCACATTCAGGCGACTATTGTATCTGGATTGTGGCTCCTTCAGGTCATATATACAAAGCATGCAGTTTTCTGGACCCTATTACTTCTACTGTATATAAGACTACATGCAATTTCATGATTGATAATATAAAGTTTGAGCTACCTTCATGCATTGGGGAAGAAATAAAGCCCGGTATCCTATTTCTTTCTCCTATAGCTGACCTTTTTCTTACAGAAATGTATTGGTTTTGTGCAGTTGAAAAGTCTGGCCACTGGCATTAAAGAAAAAGGCTTAAGACATGCATCTAAAAAACACTTAGTAATTGATGCTAGTGTTGAATAATACACTGTCATGACTCATGCACCGAAGCGTAAATTTCAAAGTATATGTTGGTTGCAACATACCTGAACATGAATTCCTCTGCTTTAATAGTAGATTCTTACTTCAAGATCGGCAAAATATCTTGTTTGTGAGCGTTAAGAATAAAATATGTCAGAAGAAATGGAAATATTCTAAAATCGTTGCTTTTTTTCTCATTTTAACTCTAACTTATTTCTGTTAATATCTCTTGGCGGGATTTTATATAGCATCGCATTTTGGGTCAATGGTTGCTGGGAACCAATTGGCAACCAATTTTGCTAATCGAAACTATGTTTTTGACTTCAAAATCATAGTGCCAGTTCCTCCAGATACAGTAAAAGCTCACTGTGTGGGACACAGTTTAATTCAAGAGAGAGCAGAGTAAGAGCTGGTAACGAGTTATGACAGACAAGCTTAATGTGTGGTTGGCACGTTGTGAGATTGCTGTAGGATTTCAGGGATTTTAAAATCATTGACATTTTTTATTTTCTTCCAATAAATATTTTCTTCTGTAATTATATGATGATAATATTTAATTCAAGGTTAAATATACCATGTAATTACAAACACTATTATCTACTCTCACTTGATTTCTCTATCGTGATTTTTGATTCGGGCTTCACATACGATTGAGTATTATTAAGTATCATGTCAATCTAATTGCAGAATAGAAACAGAAGCCATCAAAATTGAAGCATCCCTATTGATGAAGTTATCAGTATACCGTTCAGAAGGTCGGTGTAATGTCTTCTAATATTCATATGTTATTTTTACATACAAACGTAATTGTTACATATTATTGTTTATTATTTTTTATCATTGTCTCTAAAATTTATTTTCATTAAAATATCCAGTATGATTTAAAAAAAATAAAAGGGAAAATTAATCGAAATTACGTCTTTTGTTTTATTAATAATGATAATTCCAAAACAGAATTCCCATAGTCATCGCGATTACTAGTTTTAAATTCGGAGCAGATATTTTGTGCCCTTTCCCTTGGACTGCTAATATGCTGTCGTATTTTTGATGTGCTGTTGTGCTTGCACGCTGATTTCCTGGTATCATTGGGGCTGTGTGGACATTAGCTGATGTGTTTGACGTTAAGTGATTGCCATGCTTCCAAAGTTGATATTCAAAATTCAGTGTATCTCCGTCCTTTGGCTTCAGCAAATCAGCTCCAACTGGAGAAAGTTTTCCATTTATGTAAATAAACCAATAGTAATTGACCGGCCTGTTTTCTTCGACACCACATATGGTCGTAATGTACCGACCAAAACTGTATTGCGTGTACTTGAAAATACAGCATGGGCTGAGCTGTGCGGCTCGTTGAAGAAATTCAAATGCTGTCAATCCCTTCGGGCCTCTTATTTTTTCTGGAGGTAGAACATTTGGGTTGGGATAATTAGTAAATGTAAGCTTCACTTTCACCGAAATCTAGCAAAAACAATGAATGAGATGTTCAGCTATAACTAGTTGGTAATAAGTTATACGGGTGTATAAAAAACTGAACGAATTTGAAATAGCTTTCAAAGTCGGGAAACGGCTTGAAGTACGAAGTCTCGTTATTAATATAGATTGCTTAGGTACTTATGTTGTACAATGTTGTATAAAATAAGTTATAAATCTGTGAGGTGTTTTATTGCTGTTAAAAATTTCATGAAATTTGCTTGATTTTAAGTCCTTCAAAACGCCACGCGAACATGTATTTTGTAATTAAGAATTGTTTTTCTAGGGAAAAGTTCTGATTTTAATTAAATGTCTCTTAGAGTTGTATGTAAATAACGCATAAATGCATACAAAATTAAGCATGCAAACATTATTTAAGCAAATTTCCTGAAATTTTGAACAGCATTGCAATATAAAACATAACAAATTTTACATCTATTAAGTCAAAATTACTATTTAGCAAGAAACATTCGCACGCAAGCCATATTTGATATTTTGTAAAATACACCCCCCGCCCCCCTCACGAGTTTTGAAGTTTTAAATCTCTTATTTTTTGTTTATTCTACCTTACGCGAAAAGCCTGTCGATTCCACAATAGAGAAGCAACTAAAAGTCAATTTCAATAAACAAATCGTAAACTGAAGCGTTTCGCGAAGTAGACAGCAATTTTAGACGTGTTCAGTTTTTATACACCCGGCCCTGTATAATACCAGTTACATTTAAATATAATACAGTTATACATTATAAATTGTAGTTTATATAATTATGAATCTAGATCATTTCATTGGTCGATTATGGTCACGTAATATTGAATAGAAAGTTCCATTTGTCAAGAGTGTAATAGAACACATACATTATATGTTTTATATATGTTTTGCACGTTTTGTACCAGAATCTGGATTTTTATCGAAGACGATATTAATGATGAGTTAAGAGACTTTGAAAACATATATTTTCGTTAGCTCCCAAGTATAACGCGAAATTTTATCCTTTTTGACATGTTGGCATGAGCATACAAGGATCTGAGCATGGTGAACATTCAGAAGTGCCCTTGATAGGCCTAAAGGTACACAAAAAAGCCTAATATGAATTGTTCTAAAATACCAACACTTTTGCCTTCTATCTTTTCATCTATTATAGCTTCACCGTAACAATTAACAAAGCACGGGATGACTTGAACGTCTTCGCTTTATAATCGTTAGTTTTTATGCAGGCATGTGCACGATGAAAACAATAAATTTTTGGCATAATAAAGTAGCTACTGTTATACGGTTAGTCTAATGTCGCCTTGTCGAATCACTTAAACGTGCTTTTTCTATATTAATAAGTAACTTTTCGAAAGATTTGGGACAAAAGTTCATCGAGTTTCCAGACCATTTCTCGTCAATGGCGAAGCCAGCCAAACAATTGGTCATGCAAATGCAATTTTTTTTGTTTTTATAGACCGTACAAGGAATCAATTTCTAAAGAAATGATGATGATTTAAATTTGCATAGCATGACCAAATTGTCGAGCTTGCTTCGCTACTGTTCTAGCTTGACTAACTACATCAATAATTTTCACATCACGTTAAACACGAATTCGTCCATAATGCACATTTCAAATCGAGAAATGCACATGTTATACCTCTGTAGGTTGTCTGCAAGTTGTCGAAATCACGTTTTAAGAAGCTGAATTGTATGAACAGGTTTGTACTAATTTTATAATTGCGTGAGCCTCTGCAAATTTATGCACCAAAAGTGCAACATTCGCATGCATTCACTGGGTCATAATTATTTCTGCTATCACGGAGAAATTATTCGGCAGTTGTTATAGCTATTCCTAAACAACACGACTGCAGAGGAGGTACGGAGGACATTTACTTTATTACTTCACCTATATCGTAGGCGTGGCGGTGTTTTAAATTCGCCCCGTTTCTGTTTTATTTTTTCGTTGTCGTAAGTTAGTGCAGCGTTCATGGGTGATACCCCTGACAGGAAAGTGTGATTTGAATTTGTATCTAAGACCAACGCACTGTTTAAACTCATTTTCTAACAGAATATCTCACGAAAACACAGCTTATAACATGTCTTCTGACATAACTAAAAACCAACCAGGTTCTCCATGCAAAAATCGCATCTAAATTGCTTTAAAACGGTAAATTTTGACGCATTTGATCGCGAAATATTCAACGTATTCGCTATGCGCCCAAGTAAACAACTTGTGAGTAATTTCTAAACTCACTGAGGAGATGGATTCATGTCATTTTGATTTCGCTTGTATTTTGCATTCTGTTGTCTGTCAGAATCAACTTGCCTTCTTTTCTCTATGTTGTACCTCAGTTGGAACTAGTAAAATACAAGTGAAAAAATATTAAGGTTTCATGTAATTGGGCACTTCGATTAGCACGCCTGTGCATGGCAAAAATCGGGCATAGTATATAGATCATAAAGGTCCGAAACATTAAAGACAGCAAATTTTTCCTCAGCAAGCTAGCATTGGTTTGAAGATTAAGGGATCAGAATGGCGACAACGCGATAAAATATAATTTGATTATAAGCCATTTCTCAATGGAGACCTGCTAATCATAGTTGAATACTTTGGAGAGACAATGCATAGTGTGAAGAAAAAGTTTAATTTAGAGGAAGAGGGTATAAAGATGTCTCGTTATTCTTGGGGGGGGGGGCTGCTTGCAAAACTATATTGGCAATTTTAAGAAATAATTTCTCTGCTAATAATACATTTACTAGTTATAGTATATGTTTTAGAAATTATAAATATATGGTATGCCAATTGTACAAATTGCACACTAAAGATTAATGGCAACAAGAAATATTCTTGGCTCATTTGCTCACATCAACAAAGCTTGTTAGCTTTTTTATATATAGCCTGATTTCGGCTGAACACACACCAGGTGTCCGTTATCTTGGATTTTCAACGATATGCAATGTATTGTCACAAGCGGAAACAAGTTTCTATTTGTTATAATTATGGATTTGGGTCCAAATATCTCAAAATCACGGAAGATATGAAAAAGCCATAACAGGCTTTCTTAGTTATTTCAAAAGCTCTTTCAAATAAGGAAATGATGTTTTTTGTCACCATTACCCTTTAGATCGAGAAATTTTGCATGAAATTGACAAATTCTTTCGTCGCTATTGACAGTGCACTTGCATAAAATGGCCAATAAGCGCAGTTTTTGTAATGCTGGGAGCCAATCAGAAAAAATATCTGGTTTCATGCATGTCAAAATTAAACAACATTTGAAAACAATGGGGACTGCCGAACCCAGGTCATTGATCATTTACATGTATTTAAGCAGGATAGCACATCTATTGTTGGGTTTTGAAGCCGGAAGAACCGCGGCGATGTTAAATGGCCCCAGTTGAGCAGCATGCTGTAGATTTCTATTACAGGATGTATTGTTTTCATTTTGACTCAATAAAAAATTAATTTTTTCAAAAAGAAACTACATCAATTTATTGAGTATTTTTGATCCCGCCTGCGGGTATAAAAATTTTCCTGAATGTGTGCTTAAATTTACTTATCTGTAAACTTATTTTGACCCAAAAAACAGTTTACAAATATACAGAGATTATCCAAGGTGTTTGTATCTAGCTTTTGTGTAGAAATTCGCGCTATTTTTTTGAAGCGGCTGTCTAAATGTGTGTAAAGATTGATCCTCAAAAGTTGCCAATCTTAAGATAATATTAAACAAATGATGCAGCAAGTGTGACGTAATTGAAAAACACCCGTAAGCTGGGCGACCTGCAGTGATTACAGGATGTATTCTTTTCATTTTGACTGAATAAAAAAATACGTTTTGAGGCAAAAACCTTTCAAAGGAATCAGTTTTCCAACATAAACCACATCAATCCTTGGATTACATGTTATTACTGGATGTGACTCTGATAGTGGTTTCTACGGTAAAGGTAAATTTAACAGAGCAAATTAAACGTCTTTGCTGGCAAAAAGATTCACCCTGAAACATTAAGAAAATTTGCATGTCACCTATTTGTACGTAAACACAGCAAACTGCAATCGGTTTCGTTTAGGCAAGCATTCCTAGGAGAACCCAAAGCTGAAAAGCTTTATTTACACAAAGATTTGGCTGTCTGCGCCTCCAATTACAAAAAATAGAAAGCTACAACATATTTTCTCATTATAGTCAATATCTGTGTGCATCATGGTCATGAAAGCAAGCAAAAATTGACAAAACCATGTGCTTTCATAGATATACAATTGGGACGTACGTTTGCCCCCCTCCCCCACATATTACATTTGTTCAATTTGTCCGGCAATTGATCCCAAAAGCCGCCTCTATCCTTTTATAATCTCTATGTTTGGAACAGCCTATGAATTCGTAAAATCCAGTGGTATCTTATGGTGGGAAGCCGGAAGCTAGATTGCTGTGGTGCACCTCCCGCTCCTGCTACTATTATTAACAAATGTTACATGCGCATGCAAAAGTAAAGGATGTGGCTCAGTTACAGGTAAATTCAAACAATTTTGTTGTCGATATAAAAAAGTGAAATATTTTTCTAATAACTCACAGTTTTGTTTTCCAACTTTTTAGGGGCTTGCTTCCTCAAATATTTGCATGTAGTTGTGCCAGTGCCAGAATTGCACAAACAAGAAGGAATTTACAACTTATTTTTATAAATAAATCGTGTAAATCAATTAATTGTTTTAGCACTTTTGCCAAAAAAACAAAAACTTAGCGTGTTGCTAAGTTGTCTTCTACTGAGCTCAATATAACACTGTAACAATAATTTAATCATGAGTCTTCATCGCTTTCGTCATTTTAAAATAAAGACAAAATGAGTAAAGTTATTGCATTATTGATTTAATTATTTTTGAACTAATTTAATTGTTAACCTGGATTATTGTAATACTATGTTCTAATACCAACTTCTTATTAAGCGAGTGCGAGGTCTGTACAGAGAAATTTTGGACCGAGGTGT
Organism: Muricea muricata; assembly: GCA_963855995.1. NCBI lineage: Eukaryota > Metazoa > Cnidaria > Anthozoa > Malacalcyonacea > Plexauridae > Muricea > Muricea muricata. The sequence continues at coordinate 90,786,515 of OY979716.1, read as the reverse complement.
TTTTGGTACAGAACGAAAAGACAGAGGTCCGATATTTCTATGTACAGACCGAGCAAGCGAGGTAAATAAAAAGTTTATTATATGGCGTTTGGCATTTAAAACTGAAACAAACAAAGAATTGCGAAATTAAAACAAACAAAGATAGTCAGGGAGGCAGAGGTCATTTTACGTACCTTCTCGAGGGACAAATCCATTTTGCTCTTAAATTGTCCGTTACATGCCTAATATAACAATTCTGAATGTTGTTTGGCCCAATTTATCTTATGGGCTTCGGTAAACACGTTTTTCTTCAGTTTTATTATGAAACTACTATGTGGTCAAAAATAGAAAACTTTCAAGTTCATTCATTTGAAAAATGACTTGTATCATCAGAAAGCTTATAAAAAACAACATATAAGACATCATTACGGACACCCTGGTTTTTCAAGCTGTTTTCGAGTTATTGCTGCTTCAAAACGGGAAAATGTCCTAAAATGACGCTAATTTCCTGGGCACTAGTCTGAAAATAAGTTTTCGAACGCTCATAACTCAACAAAAATGTGGAAAATAAAAGTAACCATAATAATGTGTTATATGTAGTTTTTTATTACCTTTTTGATAACGTAAGTGGTTTTGCCTAGAAATAAGTCCGAAATTTCGCCTTTTTTGACAATAATATAGTTTTATAGAAAATTTAAGAAGAAACGTGTTGGCTGGAGCCCACAAGAAAAATTGGGCTAAACAACATTCAGAATTGTTATATTAGGCATGTAACGGACAATTTAAGAGCAAAATGAAATTGTCCCTCGATATGGTAAGTAGACATGTATTTTTGTACCTCTGCCTCCCTGACTAAGAATATTGTGAATTAAAACGGGCGGCATGTATGCATGACTTGGCCTAACATAACAATGAGATAAATAATAAACTACATAACTTTTTAAACCTGTTTATGAATAGTCTAGGAATGTTGCCAATTTGTATTAGGTCAAAGCGGCTGTAAAAATATTAAAATATTATAGTTCCCTTTCTGCATCTCCCATGTCAACAGTCTTCATCGTCACTGTCAATAACGATTCTACGCTTTTGTTTTTCTTGAACAATCTTGACAGGCCCATGAAATATTTGAAACTGGCAGTTCGCTTTCGTACATGGCTTACATTTTTGTGGGTAGCCGCGCATGCGCAGCTAACCACTATGTTATAGCCTGAAAAGTGTCCATATATATATATATATATATATATATATATATAATATATATATATATATATATATATATATATATATATATATATATATATATATATATATATATATATATATATATGAATGTCCACATCTTCGGCGAGCGTCGACTTGACGACAACCTTTCGCGAAATGTCGTAAAGCACACGAAATTGATGAAAAAAACATTTCTTGTTTGTAAAGACTTTGTAAAGAAGCGTGCGTGAAGACTTTTTAACAAATACCGTCGTGTTAAACTGAAGGTGAGTGCCATTTTGTCTTCGAGATAATGAGTTTTCTTATTCCAATCGCTGATTGTGTACTCTGATGGAATATTTTGATTTAATTTAAGAGCGTGCGAATAGAATCACATCAAAATCTTATTTATGACCGTGCGAATAGAATCACACAGTTCTTGTTTAATATTGGCTTTATACGTGTACATTGAACTGTCCATATGTCTCATCATATTCGTATACAATCTGTACTTATTCAGTTCGAAACGTGCCTTCATTTGTCTTTAATTTGATATTGTTTTGTTTTTAGGCTAGCTGCTGCCCATCTGTATGTCAGTGTTGTTGGGAGCATTAGATCAATGCGATATCAAATCGACGAAAAGACCACAAAGATGAACTATCGATATATTTGCCCTCAAACTTATTTGGTATTTTCGTGCAGAATTATAAAATGTTCATTGGAACTAGAGATGCCAAACATGCAAGTGGCAAGTACTAAATAAGGGAAGCACCATTGAACAGCTTGGCAGTTGACACATTGATACAGGACAAAGAGAGGAAAATAACTATTAAACCTTGCAAACAAGCTGGCATCCATTCTGGATGAGTGATCTCGTACTGTTATCTCCAAACAATTAGTGGTGATACAAGGGGATTCATACCAGCTCTTTGCTTTGTTTAAAGAGTTCACACATCGTGTCTGCCAATAGCGAATAACTGAATGGTGCAAACAAGCTGTGCATTAATACTGGAACTGTGGTGTCATTCAAACCCGAAGATTTAACAACATCATGCCTGCTGTTGTTTCTTAAATCCAAGTTATTATATATGGAAGAACAAATTTAAAAATTAAAGCTATTGTTTGACATCATATGTAATAAATAGTTTGCTTATATTAGAATAAACTAGTTAGTAGCTGATTAATTGAGCAATCTTCCATTCAGTGCCAGACACTTCATGAAATATTGGGGGGGGGAGGTGAGTTCCAAGGGCCTCTTAAGATTTATATGTCCGTCCCATGGTAGGGGGATCTGGGGGCATGCTCCCACTGGAAAATTTTGAAAACTACAATCCTTGAAACACTTTTTCTAGCATTTGGGAGCGGTATTTTACAGAATTCCGAAGGCTGTGAAGTATGTGGAAGACATGATTTTTTCATGGATTATTCTCAATGGTAAAGGAATGTGAAAATTTAAACAGAAAGAGGGACATAAACTATTATGGAAATTTGGGGCTTTATTTTCTCCATACAATTGTCTTCAAGTCTCGAGAGCCAAATCTGACTTCAAGACTAAGTCCTGATGCATAATCTGGTTATATTATATATCTAAATTGTACTGAATAATAAGTAATGATTCCACTTACTGAAATAAAAACTTTCGTGTGCTTCCACTTTTTAAAACTAAAGCTTCAGTAAAAATTATTGGGGGGAAGAACAATCTGCCATGTAAATAGATAATAAAAAAGTCATTCTCAACACTCAAAACAATTCCCGCTCTTTTGACATTCATGTCAAGTACCGCTGAAAAAATACTCGGGCGAGGTTTGAACATGGCAAATAAATCTCGTATTTATCTGTGATTGCTCCATCAATGAGAATATGAGAATATACTATCATATGAAAAATGATCAATGTTACTTAAAAACCTTTTTAGTAAACAAGATTTATTGCCATAGTACGGTGGCCCGCAAGTGTCAGACGCAAACAAAAAGGCAATGACACACAAACAAAAGCTACGGCACGCTAGCAAAAACCATAGCACGCTAGCAAAAGCTACACAGCATGCAAACGAAAGCCACAGAACAAAAGCAAAAGCCACGACACAAAAGCAAAAGCCACGGCACAAAAGAAAAAGCCACGGCACAAAAGAAAAAGCCACGGCACGAAAGAAAAAGCCACGGCACGAAAGAAAAAGCCACGGCACAGAAGAAAAAGGCACGGCACGAAAGAAAAAGCCACGGCACGAAAGAAAAAGCCATGGCACAGAAGAAAAAGGCACGGCACAAAAGAAAAAGGCACGGCACAAAAGAAAAAAATAGGTACGCATAGTGTACATGTGGGCATCCTCTCAGAAGTGACTACTGAGACCTTATACGATTTCTATCCAAACAATTAATTATGCTTAGGATTGTTAATTGGTCATTCGCAAAGATCATGTATAGTCATCAGTTTTGTGCGACCATATTCGGCTTGAAAAAAATAAGCAAGCGTCGTGGACGAGATTGGAACCACGCAGCTCTTCACCGCGCTGGATTACGCCCTAGATTCTTGATCTATCGATGCTTGATGAAAAACTGTAAATCTCTTATTCTTGGGTCTCACGTGACGTCATAATTTCACTGGGGGTCAACCCCAAATAAATGCACCGTCATGGGAGGGAAATAGTTTTTCACTGTATTTAAATTGTCGCAAAGCAATTACGGCCAAATATTTTCATTTTAATAAATTAGTATTTCTTTCCTACTAAAAAATTTTAGCTAACACTGTAAAAAAAATAACTGTGAATTTATGTGAAAAGTACTAGCAGCTTGGTTGCCAGAAAAGGTACGGTAAAGTTGCAGACAGCGTAAAATCAATGTAATTTTGTGGACTTCACTCGATGTTCAATAATTTTTAAAGGGTAAATGTGTCTTACGTCGAGTGGAAAGCATGCATATGTCAAAATCCAAGGAAAACATCATCAATTACAGTTCCTCCGACGGGAATCGAACCTACGTCTTAGCGATGCCATTGCAATGCTCCACTAAACAACGGAGGTAACTGACAAGAGCAGGCGAAATTTTGTCTGTGTTCAAGGTGGTTGAATAATTTGTAAAGGGTAAATGTGTCTTAATTTCATGTGCATGATTTCCACTCTAATTTAGATATATTTGCCCTTTAAAAAGTAATTCGTTGCAGAACCTCTATCCTCCTCAGAAGTTACTTAATTAACCCGTACTTAAATAATAGAAATAAACCGCTTAACCTGCTCTTATCCAAAGTAATTGAAACAAAAAGCGTTTTCAGAACAAGTAGATATGAATATTCTCCCCTCCACAAATTAACGTTGTAGTTTCGCGTCTGTTCTCTCTAAAATTCTTTTGTATATTTTTTTCTATTTTGTCTATTTTCTATCTGCTACAAAATTGTGACCTTCCATGGGAAAACGTACGTTAACGATTTTGCCAAACGCTTCGAAATATCGTTGGGTATCCGTTCGTTACCGTTGACATGATTTAGCATTTCGTTCATCGAATTTTCAATTCGTTAAACGTTCATAACAGACCGTTGAAATTGTCAAAAAAGATCGTTATAAAAATCTTACTAAAGCGTTTATCAAATCGTTAAACGTTTGGTGATAAACGTTTAGATCCATTGCACATAACGTTCACAGCAAGCGTTTATGTACGCTGTGATGTAGCTTGCAGATGGTTATATGGTTAGATGATTTAATGTTATGTTATGATTTAATGACAGAAAAGTTAGTCTTAAAATGAAATACTCATTGGAAGCATCTCGCGCAGAAGCGCAAGAACAAGCGATCAATATATATGTGGGGTAAAACGCTACATAACACCATACCTACATCTGCACGTTGCCACTTGCGTCTATCTATATATTTTAACGTAGTCGTTATATTGGAACAGATATAATATTCCGATGCAAATCTAACGTATATGATACTCGTCTAGACTATACAGTTTTGACTTGATTTTATTCCTATATATATGCCCTTGTGTACCAGTAGAAAAGCTACAAGGATAAGAGTGGATTAAATGGACTGTACTTTACTTTTATGGACAAATCTTAAGAGTTAAAGTATGTTGATTTAATAAAAATGAAAATCATACAGACCCTGCATGATGGTAACAGGAAAGAAAGATTATTGCCCATAAATTTGTTGAACTACCTAAGCTACCTGCGGTTTAGACTTCAAATTGTGCGTAATTTTAACTCTTGACAAAAATAACATCTGTATGACAGATGCTTGAAAATGAGAGCCAAGATGTTAATCAACTTATTTTGCCGGAAATATGCAAAATGCTTTGAATTTTCACCTTTTAGAGTGCACGCAGAGCTGGCAAAATACTGTTTCTGTATTGTTAAATGTATTTTTTAAATTCTGTTATCCTCATCATGTTTTTTAATACTTCGTGGTATGTTTTTTGATATTTCGTGGTGTAATACAAGCCAATCTATATACAATGTAAAAGGTAGAGCCGTATAAATAGCGTTTTAATTGGGAGGGGGTTGTACTGTACATTAATGACCTAAATTATTCGTGTTCTGCCCGACTAAGTTCTTATATTATGAAATCAATCGATTTAAGACGACTAACTTCAAAAGAAATTAATCGGTCTGGTCGAACAGCTAGAGCACGAATACATGAACATGTAGCCACCCACAAGCGCTAGTTACGGTCCTGGTCAAACTAGAAGGCTGCGTCAGCCACTTAATTCAATGCGGTACAAGTCAGAATACAGTCAGACGGATATAACACAATCTTAGCGGGCCAATTTTGATCGGCTCACATGCAATGTAATATCACAAAATTTTGATATAGTTCTTGGTAACGGCCGATCGAATCACTATGATTTCTTGACCAGTTAAACTTTTTCTTTAAACTTTACAATGCTTTCTTTTCATATAAAGCTCTTGTACATATTGTAATATCTTAAACGCTCTGAACTTTATAGAAAGTACACAATCCCAGGTCCCCGAAAAACACAGTCAATTGGGAAGCTATATATCATTTAAAACCCGATCCTACTATCAAGCCTTCTAACAATCGAGTCAGCAAAAAAATTAGCTTTTAGTAAGTTCGGTTGGAAAATTCAATTTATGCCATATATTGAATTTGGTAGGGCTGTAAATCTCCCTTAATTAATGATTAAAAACAATAATATACCTATTAGTTCACTTTGTTAATCACCTGAATATGTTCATAACTGTTCTACTGTTCTGCTACTAGTTGGTTGGTTCAGAGTCTTTTTTGTTGCCACTTAATTCTGGAATATGTCTGCTGGTTAGAAAGTTCAGTAAATCCGGTGGCTGAACAGTCTGTACACTGAATTTTGAGGTATCTCAAAATGACCGCTTCTGGGAAGTTTCTGAATTTGCTGAAGTTGTTATTTGCCGAAAATAAACAATTTAAACAGACAAATGATCAGGCTAAAAATTGATCTTAAAATGAAGGAGTGGACATTTGTTTTATCCGATAAAGCATCAAAGATGCAAAGCTAGGAATACACTCTGAATATATAGATAGCCCCACAACGTTAGCTTTAATATTTCAGTAACAAAGCTAGTATTACAATCACACTTCAATGCAGAGAGAGTTTTTTTTTACACGCACGTGCATATAGACATGTACAAAGCTGGCAAACAGGCAGAAAGGCTAGGCTGCATGATTTTTATTAATTATTTAATTTGATATGCATACAGTGTCAGCGTACGTTCATTGCTAGTGTGCTCAGCCTGTCTTACTAGGTCATTGCCTGCCTGGTTATCTTCCATCTAACGCCTCTGCTATTTGCATTGAATTTACACCCTGTCCCTGAGCTTTCAGTGACATTATATTATCTGACTGTCAACGAGTTAATTTAAGTTATGTACGTCAGCATAATATCAAATATCAAATATATAGCAAATTAGTATCAGTGCATAATAGTATAGCTTGCGGCATAAAAAAAATCTTGGTATATTGACACTAATATAGTGCTTTTTAAGTCACATGGAATAAATATGAACAGGACTGGGGAGTCATGGAAAACCATATATTTGCTAAGGTAAATTATTTGCAGTAGGGTTCTTAAATTTAATCAAGCATAAATGCATAATGTTGGCCTGTGACCCTTGTGACCTCTCGCCTAAGATGTTAAACTTGCACTATGAAAAATCTGTTAGCGTATGCTATGCAAAAATTTCGCATTGTTTCATTACACAATTCGCTATAGCTAGCTTTTTTCTTCAGTGGCCCATACACGCGTGCAACGTCAAATTACAATGTCAATGGGATGCACATAGTGCGCTTTATATAAGGTCCATGGAAGGTCCATGGGGTTATGGCCAACAAAAGAACTGTTTAGTTACAGAATTTACGGACGTCATCACAAGTATGAAGACATCGTAAGGTAATTAAAATGTTTTCGTAAGTTAGAACCAAACAGTCCAGATATTATTTATTACGTTGTATCATAAAAAAAGGTTCGTATCTATCTACCAATTTGTATATAACTGTACTCATTTAAGAGAAAAATATATCTATACAGCACACAAAACCTTCGGATCACCCACTTCCTAAATGACTCAGCCAGGCCCTATAACTACACGACGAATTGCCCTTGCTCGGATATTATACATATGGTTTAGATTATGTATAAATCCTGACTGCGCATCATTGACATTAAAAGAATGCGTGTCATATGCTTGCCATAATTGTTCATTATCGGTGCTAAACTACAAGAAACATGCGGGGCTCATTGCGCATTTTGCGTACGCTTTATCATGTTTATTTTGTAGCTACTTGCATGAGATTTTACTCGCGCCACGGCAAATGCATAGTCAATGGGTAATTGATGCATCATTCCTGAAGTGCATTTCAACAATTAGGCCTAAATTTGACAGAATGCCTGATGACTTACTTATTTTTTATTCAATAACCACTTTGAAGCTGGAATAGAGCTTATTATGTGCCTGTACTATACAGTAATGGATTCTTTAATACTAGCTCTTGCCTTATTAACAATTATCTTGGTTAAGTCAAATGATTCATACTAGAAGTCCCGCATCTAATAGCTTTTTATTTTTTGTTGGAGTTTTTCGATTTCATCATTCCTGTCACTGGCATTATTAATGCATTTCCTAGGAATAGACAATGCAATTCTTTCTTGTACAATCAGTAGGGTAACAGCCAAGAAAGCATAACTCCATTCGTTTATTTAATAAATAAGTGGCTTTAGTGGCCATAATTTACTTATCATCAAGCATGTTTTCCGGACGGCGTACTTGTGTTTTACATGTTGGTCTGTTGCACACAAAACGTGCGCAAAGTCATGGTCTATCGACTGATATACGAAGTGTACAGATATAATAAAAAATCTACTTACAGCTTTGACGTGCCATTGCTATGGCTATAATTAAATATATTCAAATAATAGCAGCTTTAACTGCGATCTCAGCCTTGCGTGCTCCAACTTAAATCAAACAGTCTGCTGTAAAATTTCCAAATATTCTTCTTACTTAATCCAATTTCCCATCATGAAATATTTGTCAAGTGAGACATATTTTCTGCAAAATCTCACACGTTTGTTGTGACTAATATACTTTTCGAATAATAATTATGTTGTCTATCTATCTAGTAAAGGTCAGATGTATACAATTATATTTGTAACACAGAAGGTGTACGTTATAAAAAGTGAGTCGTTAAAACTCAAATTAGCCCCAACCTTTCGTATTAATTCGACTGCTTAATTTGAACTACTTCAAATTGACAAAAACACCAGATCTTGTACACATATAGTAAACGCGTATCAATGTCCTAATATTTTTTATGCTCAGACCTGTTTTATACGTCGCATTTCAGTCGCGCCGAATGCAATTCAAACAATGGATAATGAGATGACTCACTTCATTATCTATTGTTCGAATTCGTTGCGTTCGACGAGGCTGAAGTGCGACATATAAAACAGACCTCACACTGTAGCATATATACTGATACACATGCATTAAAATAAATTATTACTAATCATATACCTAGCAATTATTTAGTACACATAAATATAGGTCGTAGACGTGGCCATAACCATTATAATATATATAAGTGAAAAGATTTACAACTCGCTTAAGACGCCTTTGGTTTTGCGATAGCATTTTAATTATTGCGCTAACGTTCAACGATGTTGATTCGTTAGAAAATTACCGTTCATAAGATCGTTATTTGGAGCGTTTGAGATTTTGTTTTAAAGCGTTCGCAAAACTCCACCCAAATCGTCAAAACGTTCGGCGTATCCGTTTGGCAATTTTGCAAAGCGTTTGCAATCCGTTCGTCATCGTTTTTTTGCTGGTTTTAACGAAATATCGTTAACGTACCTTTTCCCATGGAAGGTCACAATTGTGTTTTATGCGCAAACTGAAAGTACATGAATATCATCTCAATCATTCGCAGTTTAAGTCCCTGACTCATTGTGTATGATGTTCGAAGCAGAATATGATCGCAAAAAACTAATGACTATACATGATCTTTGCGAATGACCAATTAACAATCCTAAGCTTAGTCGTTTGGATCAGGGTTGCCAGATTTCTTGAATAATTAAGCCAAACCATCATTAGTGCTTTCACAAAAACAAAGAAAACAAAAGGCAAATACAATGAAAAACAAAGAGCATTGTTAAAAGTTTGGCTAATTTATGCATGCAGTCTGGCAACCCTGGTTTGGATCAAAATCGTATAAGATATCAGTAGTCACCTCTGAGAGGATGCCCACATGTACGCTATGCGTACCTATTTTTTTTGTGCTGTGAGTTTTCTTTTGTGCCGTGGCTTTTTCTTTCGTGCCGTTGCTTTTTCTTTTTGGCCGTGGCTTTTTCTTTTTTGCCGTGGCTTTTTCTTTTGTGCCGTGGCTTTTGTCTGCGTGCTGTAGCTTTTGCTCACGTGCCGTGGCTTTTGTTTGTGTGTATTGCCTTTTTGTTTGCGTGTGACACTTGTGGGCCACCGTACTATGGCAATAAATCAATGTATAAATGTCATAATTGTCATAATTTGTATAAACGTAACAACTATAGCAAACACAAGAAAACACTGAATAGCAGTAAAGTAAATAATAATTATACAGCCCTTAAATTTCAGGTCTGCAGTACTGTCCAGCAAAACAATATTTGTAGATTTAAGTCGGCAAACATTTGTCGACCTAATTTGATATTTATCTTTACACTTTTTTCTGTGGACATACTTTTAATCCATTTTGTTGCAGAGCTTCCCCATTGACGAGTAAAAATCGTCTGGCGTTAGACAAGTATAAAATTCTTAACAAAACAAACAAACATGGCGGGTGAAATAAGGCAGCAATTGTGGTCAAATCTACCTGGGGTTTTTTTAACGAGATGGATTCCATTCATTTAAACAATCTTTCTCAACAATACGAAGGTCTGGCAAGTTTACACGTATTTATGAAGTATGGACGTAAATTTAGAGTTTTTGAAGGAAAAAAGTGAAGGGAGCGATTGCGATGTAAATGCAGCTGTATTGCGTGTATTATTGTCTCGAACATTTCCTTTAATATTGTTAACATGCATGTAATAGCATGGTTTCTCGTGCAATTTAGAAATAACATGCACAAGTGAGTTTTTCAATAACGCCAAATTTGAGGACTCGCGCAAGTTTCGCATCATTGAAAAACTCACTCGTGCATATTATTTCCAAATTGCACTCGAAATCACGCTATTACCTATACCTACTAATTACTTTTAGAGGTCAATTAACTAGCCTTTGTCCCAAGTGTATGTATATTATACTGTCAATGTATATTCACTCGTTTGTAATAATCACCAGTTACATACGTTGTGTGTGATTATTGTATGATTTTTGTAAGAAAGAAAACTGGGATGCCATGGCTTGTTGACTTTGTAGGCTTGTAAATTCTGTTATAACTTTAATTAGTAAATTATTCTAGATTATAGTATAGATTTTGTATGTATATCAGACATCAGACGAAGATGCTCACGACACTTCTATTAGGTGAACATTTTCAGCTAATGCAAAACAATGATATTATAATTTTGAATACATTTGCCCGGCCCTTCAAAAGCTGTTATACAACTGATAACACAAGCTATGAGTTTGTAAAAGCTAATAATAAAAATTCAATGACGCTGTAAGAAACAAAATTTTGTATTTTTGCTCATTATGCTTGCTAATAGCACCCATTGACGCATATAGGCTTTTAGTGAAGTACATAACATCTACGGTGTGTACGCGTAGAAAGTTTGGTAGTGTTCGACAAGGGTTTTTTTCCGTGGAGCATGTTTTGTCCAGTTAAGAAGTCAGGTTAAATCTTTCCGAACTGATTATCACCTTAAAAATGTGGAAACATATACTGTATCTAGTCTATGAAAGATAAGATGTTGATAAGATGCTTTGAATGTTAACGTTGATATTTTCAGGCGTTAACAAATATCTATTGACATTCTTTTCATTTTAGGTTTTATGGAGGATTTCAATTATATCGTTTATTTGCTGTCGTTATGATAGCAAGCTTCGTATAGCAACGAGTTTCGGTGAGATCACTGAGTACATGGTTGAATATAGCAAGGCTTTGGAAAAAGCGAGGGCAATGAGTCGTAACGTTACAATGGAAACTGCCGTTGAGTGTTTCTTACTTGTGTGAGGGACCCTTTTTGTCTCTTCTTTTAAATGTATAACCAACAGAATGTCATCTGTTGTCATCCAATCAACTCCAGTCATGATTGGTAACTGTGACAGAGTGTGCTTATTGCATCCTGCATCCAACTGCGCATCACAAGCAAAAAATATACCCATTTATTACACATGTGAAAGCATATTTATTAAAATTTCAAAAAGACTTCATTTTTATTAAGCCTTCATTTTCATGCACGCATATGCATCAGTATAGTGGAAAACGATGGTACCTGATACAGGGTCCAAGATACGCGATTTTTTTCCTAACATGGCGCCTACTAAATTGTTTTCTCCACCTGCTGAGACGAAAGTGGGCACAAGGCCGGGCAGGGCCGTAACAAGAGAGTTAATTGACACACAGATGCATGGAAACGCTCTGGAATTTAAATATTTAAATTAAATATTATTCAGGGCAATTTAATACATTGGCTTCAGAGACACCCTGTTGCAAGTTGCAACTGGGGTGGGGTTATTACCCAACCAGTGATATCACAACCTGTCAATAACATTCCTCAATTCTTGAGTCCGCTTTCTTTGAGGTTCCGAAGTACTTATTACTCCGTCTGCCGTAGGCGAGGCGGAGTTATAAATTCGCCCCGTTTGTGTTTTTTTATTTTTTTTCGGTGTCAGAAGTCGGCGCAGCGCTCATGGGTGATACCGCTGGGCGCAAGCCGCGTGAGCCGACCAAAACACGGCGTTTAAACTCAATTTCCAGCGGAATATGTGAACAAAACACGCATTTTAAGATGCATGCTAGAACATCTAAACTGCAAAAAGGTTTTACGTGCAAAGATTCTCATGCAAAATGTTTTAAAACGACAAATTCCACCGCGAAACTTTACCGAAGAGCGATGTATCGCGGTGCAATCGATCCGAACGTTGTATTCCAATAAAATTACTGGTTACAACGCTTGATAATTCCAATAGTTACTGGAATTGTCATTTCATGCATATAAAATGAACCCTGACCCAGACCCCAACCCTGACTCTAGCCCTAACAATCCCAATAATTTATTGGAGACAATAATTTTATTGGGTTACAACGTTCGGATCGGGTGCGCGGTGAAGTTTTGAGAGAGTGTTTCCGTCATTTTCTGTTGTGTTTCCACTTTATAAGAAATTTACAAATTTCTACACAAGAATCAAACGCAAATTCTACTAAAATATTTATATAAAAAACACAATTTTTAACATGTAATAGTGAACAAAAAGAGAAAGGAAGGTTCTTTATCAAAACATTGCTCCAGAAATGTTTTAAAACGGCAAATTTTGATAGACTCGATCATTCCATGATCAAGGAGTGAGTCTAGGAAATGTGTTCCTAATTCTAATCACGAAGTATTCGTTGTACCTATGGTGAGATGAAGATATTTCGTGCAAAATGATTTATTTGCTTGTGGGATCTCATACATTTATAAAAGGAAGAGTCATTTAACATTCCAATTCCAGAAATACATATATATTAGTCGAAAGTTCCCAACAAATTATATCGTGGAGACTTCAGGCAGCGTGCTACAGAATTGATTTAAATTATGCTATTAGGTTAATATATTTATATATTGTATACACTTTTAGTAAAATTTTCTTTACTTACAACTACCCAAACATAGAACAGCCACATGTTGGTTGTATTATGACAAAAGAATCTTGTTTAATATATGTACTATGAAAGTCTTTCATTAAATTAAATTCTAAAAAATGCAATCTTACTAGGACTCTGGCCAGAGTCACTAAGACATTGATTTTAGGTTATTTTAGTGATTACATAAGATGTGCTAGCAATGTCTTAAAATGCCTTGGAAGGTACCCTAATAATAACTGATTTAAAAAGGAGCTCGTTGGGCAGAACAGAAATAAGTGAATATACCCCCCCCCCTTCCAATGAACGCTCTAGTTACAGCCTTGTGCACATTTTCGTTTTGGCAGGTGGAGTGAACGCCTTAGCAGGCGTCTTGTTTGAATAAATACCTTGAATAAATAATTAGATCAAATTTGTGGAAAAATCTCGAGGGGATAGTGGGCCTGCAAGGACGTTGGTGCATTTTGTAAAACGCCCCTTTTTATAACACGCCCTCATTGATTCGCCAATTGTCAAAAAAAAAATCAATGGCAGCGTGGCGGCAACCCAAAAACTGAGCAAACACGCATCAAAATGTTGCCGTGTTTTCTCTACTTATTTTGAATTAAAACAATAGCTGGATTAGCTTGAAACTCGTGCTCAAAAGTGTTCAATCAACACCGATTTTCAACTAAATACGGAACCAACAAATTGGGGCGAATATTTAGCAGAAAACGCGCCTTTCAAGTTTCATCTGCGGAGGAAGTCGTGGGATACACTTAATGTCCTATTATGTGTACTTCTGCGAGCGTTATATTTCAGATAAATTGTCTCGTTTATATCAGAACGTGTTTAAAATTTGTGCGAGCGGAAACGCCGGAAGGTACGAAATATGTTTATGTTATTTAATTTGGTAAGAAATACACAAAAGATAAAGAAGGAATGTTTACTCATTTCAAACGGCAATTTTAAACCCTCCAATGGCTTCTTTTATTTCGCCGTCTAAGAAATCGAATGAGATTACAAGGTGGTTCAAATTAATAATTATTTTGGGGAACGCTTTATTAGTAACGAGCGGCTTCACCGAGCAAACGCCTTGGCAAACGCAGTGGGTGTGTATCGCGATCGGCTTAAGCGTTCAATCCATCAAAACCACCACACTTTATAATTTCACCAATTTTATCGGATATAACTGCAAAAACATCTCTTCGTCCAAGTATAAAACAAACAAGCTATTCTTGTTCTGTTTTTGATAAAAAGGCGACTAGATTCAATTTTAAGCTTACTGAGAGGCTCTAAAGTAAACATATTTTTGAAAGTTCTTAATTATAAAATCCAACAGCAAACATGCAGCCAGTTTGAAGTCATTAATATTGTCACATTTTTTCTACTCTGTGCTAATAGGAAAGTAATATTGGGCAACCGCGCTAATAATGGGACGCCACCAACCTAAATTAACAGTCTTTACAAGTGGAATTACAGTATAACAATAAAAGAGAATAAACTATATAGAATTTGGTTTTGTTGAGTTCATTGTTGTCCCCATATATTTAAATTAAGCTCTGAGACAAAACAAGAATGGCACTCTGTGGAAGCTTACAAGAACTGAGGTTTTATTCATACATTGATTTAATTTTAGAATTATTTACAGAAAGAGCTTATGACGCTATTGGTCAGAATTATTTCCTATTTTACTATATATGGATAATTGGCAAATGTCCTTACAAAATTTGATATGATTACGATAGCGTAGCCAGCCCGAAGATTTTGTCCTGCTATGCAAATATTTTCATGTTCATTGACTGCGAAAACAATCCACTTCTGAAGGGATTAATAATGATCATAACTTGAAATTTGCATAGCGGGACTAAGTTGTCGGGCTGGCTACGCCACTACTGTTATAGCTATCATATTTTCATCTATGCTTACAAAGAATAAATGAGCATAAATTAATTATAATAATTCACGTCCCATGGCATCACAACTCGTACGCTGCAACAAACATTATCTATATAAAGTATTGTGAGCATACTTATCAAATTTCCTAAAGAACAAATCATAAACAGTGATGAATTTTGCAATAAGCGCAATAAGCAGGCAACAATAAGTTACAAGGTTCATTTCAAACTCCCATTTCGTATAATTGACTCATTGACGTCGTTTTAAAATTAGGAATTGACGATTTATAATTGGTCGTTAGCCAATCAGAAACTAAGAAAATTTAAATCAATAATGAAGAATAATAAAGTTGGCATAGAAGAACGTGCGACAGTCTTTGAGCAGTATTTCTTACAGGAAACATGTTGTCGTTCAGGTAAGAGGTCAGAGTGAGATCATATACGGAATGGCACTTACACAAGAGCAAGAACAGAATGGCAGTAAAAATAAGCACAAAAACTATCTGCCTGTTATATAAGTACACATACATGAATCAAAGCAAGCAGATTAACCGTTCACATTTTGAATTTGCATGGACTTTTTATAACACAAGAAATTTTACTACAAACCTGGCCATTTATGATAAAAAAACATGAATGAAAGCTGTTAAACAGATATGTGCTTTACGTAGATGTTTAAAATTGAAACTTTTTTATAATTTCAGCGTTAATGGAAGATTTGCGTCCTATTCATTCTTGGCAGTTGTTATGATAACGAGCTGTGTATATCAACGAGTCTTGGTAAATTCATACATGGTTGAATTGAACAAAGCGTTAAAAAACAAGGCGATGACTAATTACGCATTCCGTAATCTTTCAACTAAAACAATTGTTGAGTGTTTTTTTGCTTGCTTGGACGACTGTCTGTGTCTCTCGTTTCAAATGTGCAACGAAACAGAATGTCAGCAGTTGTCATCCAATCAATTCCAGTCAACATTGGTAACAATGACGGAGTGTACTTATTACGATATGCATCCAACAGGATCAAAACAAGTAAGAAATTTGCTTTTATTGTTCTAAATGATTCGCATATTTTTCACGTAAAATGACGCGAATACTAAAGATTTTTTGCGATTGATGCGCTGTACAGTATATCAGATACCATTGAAAGATTGAAAGAATAATTGTGCATTATTTTCTGAAATAAACAATGAGAGACATAATTGCTGTGTCATATTGCCGATGTCCTATTGCAATTCGAAACTACAACCCAAACTATCATGGTAAAACCACGCATTATGACAATCGATTCTCAATTTTTGAATAACTTCCTTGCGGGTTGAATCATAGCAAGTAAAGGCAAATACGATTATATTTCAACCACACTGTAAGAATTACTTAGACAGGTATGGGTATACAAAAAACTTAAGTTATAGAGACACACTCAAAATTGATAAATGTTTAAAAGACTTATCCTTGTGTGGGAAAGTATCATTAGCCCATAAGGCAAACCCGACTAGCTGATTATCGTCAAATTTTAAATTTACCGGGAGTGAGCAGAAAACTTTTCAGTACCGAGCCATGAAAATTAAGTGAAGTCAAGCTAGAACTTAGGAAACATGTTTTTAATAATTAAAGTTCATGTGGCAAATGATTTTACTCTTTTTATATTTGGCGCACTAAGACATGTATTTTTATTACTTTTTAATTATGTTTAGTATAACTGTATAACTAAACAGAAATAGTAGGTAAAAGTAATGAACAATGAATTTTCGTTCTCATACAATCACAAAGAATGTAATTATTAATAATTAATATAATCTTTGAAAACTGATCTGTTTTAGGAAATTGTATAAAATGTATTACTCATTACGTTAATTTCATCGTTTGGAAACGAAAACGACTGCTTCATTAATTTAAGGGGCGAAAATAGTACCCTAGTTTTATGCTTAATCTAATTAAATAGTTCTAGAATTATTTTCCATTGTTCTATGTTTATCTTACATACTTTTTACTCGATATACTTACATACTTTTATACTTACATATTACGTATTTTCACATGATAGGCGGGCATATATACTTTCCATGCCATTCTGACTCAGCCGATCTTATGAAAGATGATATAGCTACTGTTAAGCTTCAAATACGAAATTCGATTATATTAGCAGAATTGCAAAAATATAATTTAACAACGGGTATTTGTATTCTCAGTAATGAGTATATGATCATAAGAAATGAGCAATCAATTGTTGTCATTAAACCATCATAAAAATACCAAAACAATTGACACTCGGAAAAAAATAATTCATTTCGACATTTAGTTCCACGTCTCCACTAAATTAAAGTCATCATCGGGAAATTAATGATGATAATGTTGCGCATAATTATACAAATATTCGATCCCAATCTATATGATTGATGTAATCTTAGAAACATGTCAACCTTTAGGAAATTAAGAACGAAATTCTAATTGCTCTTTAAAAATCCAAAGCAGTAGTTGAACTTGCTTCTTAGTGCTATTTGCGAGCAGATGGTATTTAACGCCGTTAGCTGTTTGTGGATGAAAGTACAGCGGGTTACTTGCTTTAATATTTGCAACAAATTTGTTACAAGCTTCTTCTCTGCGAGCACGCAGCGTTTGAATACCTGCGAGAGATAGAGCGTCCGTATATGAATAAGAAGGGAAATAATTGACAAAGCACGTTTTTGGACTCGTTCCAGGTCATTACTTAATGTTTGAGACAAATTTGAAAAAATACTGAGGCATACTCTACCATTGCTCTTATCACAGTCGTCTGTTGGCTTTCTTTATATTGTACTCGCTGTGTGCCGTCCACGTTAAGACACTCGATAAGTACCCCAAGAAGTTTAAATACTGTTACAACTTCAACTTGTTTACCGTTCATACAAATAGGGTGCTATTAATGAATTAGTTGCATTATATTGGAGGAAGTCGACATTGTCAATCATCTCTTTAAATTTTTCCGGGTTTAATTTTATGTTATTGTGGCAAGCAAACAATCGAATATCAGATACAATATGGGGTATATATGATGGAGAGCTCCCTGGAGCTATTTCCAAAACCTTCAAATCATCAACAAATTTAATTCTTGGGCCAAATGTAGATAATAAGTCATTGACCATGACAGAAAAAAGGATCAAGGGCTAACTTGGTCCCTTGAGAAATGCAACCATTAGTGTATTGTTCAGTAAAATTACCAATACGTACAAACTGTGACCTCTCCAAAAGAAATGCGGTAGTAAGTATTTATTAGGTAAATTTTTCCATTAAAATCCTATGGTCGATCAGATCAAATCCTTTGCTGAAATCCGCAAAGAATAATCTCAGTGAACAAGTACCATTATATAGGGCCTCTATAGGGCTAGATGGAGGATATACACTATGGCTTGTTCAGTGGATTTCTCGGCCACAGCAAGCTGTTTATTATCCAATTGAGGTAGTTTGGTAGGGAGGATTCTAGTTAATGTAAATCCTTCCATTACTTTTACGATTTGACATGTCAATATATCGGTCTTTTATTTTTTTATTTGTGCACGACTAGAGTTATTTTGTGATTTCCTGCAATTTGATTGGCTGCACGAGCGGGCGGCTTTTTACGATATCTTGGCCCGCGGGCCAAAAGAGTTATTTTTTTAAAACAGACCAAGGAGTGGAGCTGATTGTTGAACTTGAATAAAAGTGTCTAAAAGCCAAAAAACAATCTAACAAAATTAAAGATAGGAAATAGACTGAATTGACTTCAGCAGATGTCTTTTGAAGATTAAAGTTTACTTGAAACAACGAAAAAACGGCAGAATCTATAACAAAATTTTACAAACAAAGCCGAGCAAAGCCGTACATGTAAAAGCCGGCGTACATATTATACACGGTACTCATCCAAAAGTAAAAAGCACACATTGAAATAAACAGTGAAACATACAAAAACCCAAAAATAATACTGTTTAGTAACACTTTGACAACTAACCTGCAGTTTAAAGTTGATTCCTGGACTTAAAATTTTATTATTAAATGTTGTCAAAAACTAAATCTGATTTTCGCTAATCGAAAATCAAACTTTCTGTGTCAAAACGCATATTTCAACCCTGTTTGTTTCGTAAAACGAACGATAAAATAAAAAATCGTATTAACTCACCTTTTTCAATGCCGTATTGAGTATAAAAACATCAGTAGCACAGAAAGTATAGTCTTCGTTTTAGCTGTTTGTCAGCCATGTTTGAATAAATATTGAAGTAAAGTAACAAACTAGCTGATCTCAAAGCATGTTTGCAACACTGGATTTTCGTAAGGGTTTAATCATGCATCACGCAGAAAAAAATAAAAACGTTATTTACCGTTTAGGTCGGTCCGTACTGAAAAATATTTTGTCTAGGTCTCAAAAACGTCCCTCGGCCTTCGGCCTCGGCCGTTTTTGAGACCTCGACAAAATATTTTTCCAGTACGGACCTCCCATCCGGTAAATAACATATATATATCTTTTTCAATATCGTTAGCTTGACATTTCTTGGGAACTGGGATAACAGAAGCTCTCTTTAGTAAAGGTGGTAGATAGCCTTCGCAAAGTGATGTATTATAGATATCAGCAATCACCAGGGCGAGCTTAAATTCAAACATTTTTAAAACGATATTAGGTACTGTATCTGGTCCAGGTGTTTTTCCGATCTTCACTCGACATAACGATTTATAAGCTTCCCTTGTAGAGACAAAAAGTTCCTGTGGTATTTCAGACTTCGCCACAGAGATATCTAATATATTCTGCATCGAAAGTTGTCTAAAATCAGTTGTGAGCCTAACGAATATCTCGTTAACTCTCTCACACAAGCCATCAATTGAGTCTATAGTATCCTTGTCAATGAAGTACTAGTGTTTGAACCAGGACCGGTTCCTGTCTGCCAAGCCAGAGGGATCTTTGACTTCCTTCCACCACGTGTTTGCATCAGTACTCTTTAGCTTTTTAATTTTGGTTTCATAATATAAGGACTTTGCTTGCTTAATTGTGTATTGAACTTTGTTTCACCAGAACTTTAATCGGGGTGAATGTTTACCATGCCGGGCTAAGCACTTTTGTCTCTTCTTAATCCATAATTTAATCTTGCAATTTATCCAAGGTCTATCAGAACTATGTAGCTACTTGAACTATTCTAGAGGGCAAGTATTTCTCGACGGCTTCTGTAAGAGACTGATGGAAACCCTCGGATTTACTTTGACACGTACTTTCTTCTCATATACTTCCTGCAACGAGAAAGACGTTATCCATTGTCTAAAATCACGAATGCAGCTGTCCCTAGTGTCTCGTCTTTTGTTGGTTGTGGGTCAAGTCACAGGACTTTGCTTGATGAAAAAAAGAAAGCAATCCATTGAACCAATCTTAGGTAGTTGCATGGGTGGGGCCATTAATTTTGGCAAGTTGGTTAAGCACCAATCAAGGATTCCTGTGTCACTGGTAAGGATTTCAACGATTTGAGACAAGCCACACTAGCGATTAAATCGTCTTTGGAGATATGCGTTGGGTTGGCGTTGAAATAACCTGCAATGAAGACAAGACTGTCTGGATGATCAACTAAGTATGTGTTAACAGTATTCTGAATAATTATAGTCATGTAACATAATTATCATCAGCTGTGAGTCCGAGGAGGATGGTAAATAGTTCCAATCAGTATTGAGGATATTTGTCTTGGGAGGCGAGTGGATGTTGTATCCTGCGCGTATCACGTGTACGCGCACGTGAACAATGCACATTGTCGATCGAAACTTGAGTGGTTTTTGTAAAAAGGCTTGCAAGGAAAGCTCGTTAAATTTGTACATGTGCGTTTGAAACTTGGTCTAGCGAGACACAACAGTGGGTCTTAACTGAATCCACATAGTTTCGGTTATCATATCTGACGGTTTTAAAATATCAAGAATTTTACACTGGATAGAAGATTTAACATACACAGCAATTCCACCAGCACGTGTTACTCGATCTTTAAGAAAAAGAGAAAAGTTGGCTAGTGAAACTAGCTGTCAGAAATTTTCCCAGATAACCAGGTTTCTATCACACATATTACATTGGCACTGTTTAAATTAATAACACATCCCAATTCATCAATTTTAGGAAATAGGGATCGAATATTGAAATAGTTGGAATAGCTGGAACGTTGTTCTTTTCAGTAAACAAAGTCCGATGTTTTTATTTGTATAAGATTATTGCGTGATCGAGTTCTAAACTGTATTTTGGGATGCGAGAGCCTAGCATCATGGCCAATAATAACGGGGATCGGGTTTCTATCTGGTATTCTACGTGATTTGATTTGTCATTATACTCCTGACCAGCATCAAATGTTCCAGCCATTCGATTGAACGACATGGGGGCCAGCTGGTCTTGTACCGTCGAAAATGGTATTGTGATGTGTGTAGGGGGCTTCTGGCCGCGATAGTTCACCGAATCAACACAAATGCTGCACCCATTATCCCCAATATTACGACTGCTGGGCAGATCTTTGGGCAAACCACGGCTATGTTATTAATCACATTGGTTGACTCAATTGGTCGTTGAGTAATTGATTCGGGAATTTTAATTCCCATTTATAATATAAGTGCGATATAACGAGCAATTTGATTGGCTAACGCACGTGCATTGTGAGGCCATAATGCACGCCTCTAGCTTTTGAAATTTCCCGTCTCTTTTTGAAAAGTAAACAAATTATAAATTCAATGATTAAAGTCCAAAATTTCTCAAAACGAGTTGAAAATTTGAACATAAAACGTTAAAATGCAAGAGTCTAGTTCTGAAAACCAAAGCGCTCATGCTAGCGAAGAAAGGTTTACAAAAATTTCAGAAAGAGAGCTTGCTGAAAAGTCGCCAGTCAAGGACAACCAAAAATTCAACATTTATGGCTGTCTCTACCTTTAAAGCTAGGTACCAAAACAAAATCGGCTTTTGAATACACACTTTACAAAAGACTACAGTAAGAGCAGAAATTGTTTTCCACAAGGTAAATTTAATCATTTTCACATTGTCATTGCCTTTGCCATAAGTTTTTTTCATACAATGACTTTACAGGAGACATGAAATTCTAGCGAAACCGAACAAAATTGTACGACACTTTTATACTACACCCATATCTTCGAAAATCTTAACTACTAAATATCCACTCCGCAGTACCTTCAATAGAAAACTTTGGCGTTATCCTCTGCAAGTTCGACGTCAAACATAGAACTGCACAATTACTCCACAACCTTAGCCGGCGGCATGTTTACCTCTTGCTCGATCGGCAGCGTCCAGGTCGTGTTTAAATCAGACAGTGATTAGTTCTTTGACAACTTTATGTTATATTTTTAAGCTCCTTTGAAACTGTTGGCAAATTTTAGATGTTTTTGAAAGGTTTTTGGGCAAGAATTCGCCTAAATACTGTTGACTATGTTGTTGTCGCGCCGTTCGAACCGAGCTGTTTTTGTTGCTAAGCAACATCTTAAATGATATGTAAAGAGAATTTCATTATTGATCTAATAAATAAATTTTGTTGTTGCCCTGTAAATTCTTTTTATATTATAAAAGAATTAAAAAAGCTCGTCTCGTGCCTTTATGGTGTAATAATGCACTCGGGGGAATGTTCAGAGAATACTTGAGAAGCCTGTAAAACACTCGGCTACTCCTCCTCTTTACAAGGTTCTCTCGTATTCTCCCAAAATCCCCCCTTCGTGCATTATTACACCATAAAGGCACGCGACTTGTTTCTTAATTCTTAAATAAATTTCATTCTCCACGCCTGGCATTTTTGCATGCGAAAACGCTAGTTTAAAGTGTAACAATTTTTTTGCCACCGCGCGTCAAAATTCGAGAGCTTGGTAGCGAATTTAATTCTTGAAAAATGCCTTGAATTCATCGAGTTATTCCTCATGCGCGTTTTCCTGGAGGGTTATCTGATGGTAATAGGGAGATAGATGGTTTTTCGAGGATCAAAATGATATCAATATTGCCATGGTTACACGCAATGTTTTTCTACTGGAAGGCTTCTTGTTCGAGGCATTTCGCGCAATGGCGACTTTTTGTACGGTGTTGTAAAAATGTGACAACTTCGGCTTGTATAGGCTTCTTCGTTCCGACTTGTTTTCATTTAATTTTTGTTGCCTATACAAGTTAAGACATCTATAAATATTTGTATGTTTTTTGTTTTTCGAAAAATGTTAGTAAAACATAGAAAATGGCTTTTACAAAGGCATGAATTTTGGCGAATTTCGAATTGTGAATACAGGCGCAGGAAAAGGTTCGGCACGTTCACGGTTAAACAGAAGGATTAAAAAGCAAAAAATACAACTCAGAAGCCTAAGCGATTGCTCCAAAAGGTAGGAAACGTGTAATAGATTTTGTATTTCTTGTGATAACGTTTCTGATTTTAATATTGTTTTTCCATAAAATTTCAAGTAAACATATCACAATATATTATTCATCAAAGAAGAACTCACATATATTTTTGTGTTGATGAATTTTTTTTCGCCTGTTAAAGTGCCTAGGTTTGTTTAAGTTCAGAAAATCTGCTTTCTATAAGTAGATTTAATATATATATGCTATATTTTGTGCATATATATATATATAGTGTTCATATGCCACATTGGGTTTTAGTATAACCACTACACCAAGCTCAATGACATGGCCCAGGTCAATGATCATTAAAAATTTCTGCCAGACTAAAATTAATAACTTTCTGAAAGAAAATAAAAATAGATGTAGTTGGTTATGATATGTTTGTGCTATGTTGGTGATTTATAGGGCTATAGCATTTTGCACTAATCCACTTGACAGGCAAGCTATAAGTACTACATGGCCCAACCCAGAGTAATGAATTTATTATAAATTGATAGATGATTATTAGCAAAGAGAAATTGATGGTTGATGATTGCCGGGAGAGATTTTGTTAATAGTGAACAATATGGGCTATATATTTATCGAGAGTCATATATTATTAGTGGTACACCTGTTGTAGACATCTGCATTTGAAAGGACTGTTCAGTACACATCTGCATTTGAAAGGACTGTTTAGTAGACATCTACATTTGAAAGGACTGTTTAATAGTCAGCAATTAAAGATGATTTTGTATAAAGCTTGACATAGTACAGAATATATTTGAATTCAACTAGGCCTGCACCATTGTATATATTGATATTTTTCTGCTATTTATACAATTTCTTATATCATTGTGCTATGTGAGCCAAATTAGTAATTCAAGAATTATAAGAAAAATTGTGCACAGCAAATTTCTTTTCAAAATGTATGATTAAAGTTCTGATTTCTAATCATCTTGTCTTTGCCAAATTTTAGTGGGTTGAACAAAACACCTGAAACATGATATATTTGATAGGTTGGTGACGTATATGCTATAACATTTATCATGTGACCAAACTAACATTCTGCTTGTGTTATTTAGATTGTTTCCACCTGCCTGTATCAGCTGACATGACAAGTCATAAATCATAATTAGGGCAGACATTGTGTGCTCTTCCCCAAGCAGATGTTTGGTAGATTTTAACTATATTATTACCCACCTATATAAGGTTTATTATACAAGCAAGTTATAAGTTTTCACAGGAAGGTCAGGGTTTTGCACGTCAAACGATTAATGAACCTATATGTGTCACATTGTATTAGGGTGTAATTAATCAAATTAGTTAAAACTTTTTTGTAGTTTGCCTAAGCCATTGAGCAACAAATTCCCCTTGGCAAGTAAAATTGGTTTCATAGTGGGTAATACTGAACATGTCCCCACTACTTCATTACACAAAGCTGAATTATAAATAATAGACTATTACTTTTACTTGTCAAGGGAAGCCTATGTATACTAACTGTTTGAAACATTGAGTCCAAAGCAAACTATGACAATATATGAATTTAAGACAATTTATTCAGTATTTAATTTTAAATGTACAAAGCTTGTAACCATTGTGTACATTACAGTAATTAACTATATAAAATAAAAATCAATTTTGCTTTTTATCTTTTGCTGGTCTAATTCAAACCAATGATATAGAGTATTATACATGGCTGCGCAGAAATACCAGATGTATTTCGAGTGTTGAACATGATATATCATGAGAAATATCATGTTCAATATGAGAAATAAATCTGGTATTTCCAAGCACCCATGTATTTTTCTGTTTATTATATAAACTACAGGTTTTCCACCAATATAAAATGTACAGAAGCTATGACTGGTGATTGTTTGAAAAGCGATAATTTTCACATGTGAAATCATCATAAATAATCTCACATGTGAGATTATCAGTTTTATCAGTGCCCGAATTCCTTATAAAGCACTGTACTTTATATAATAAACTATAATAATATATGTACACCCTAACTAACAAAGCATCAGTTGTTGTATGACGAAACTGTTGAGACTTACACGATGAGAATGTCTTTCATAAAATCTTTCTGCTTTTATATTGTGTATTGCTATGGCCATACTGTTTGATACAAATTCATTCTTGCACTAGTTTAGTAGCTAATGTATTACAAGATAGAATATTGTTTTCATATTTCTTGTGATCACTTCCTGACGAGTAAAAACTTGTAAACAAAGTATCCAATTGTGTACTGTGACACGACAAGAAGATTTTGGCAAAATTTGCCAGCATTCAGCTATTCACTGCAATTGTGACTGTCCACTACTCCACTCTCTCCAATATTTAATCGAAGAAGCCTTTACAGAAAAGGAAACGTGGCATAGACAATTGTCCTGCTGTAGTATTTGTACAATACTCTCTTAAAAACTTAAATCCCTTCATCTTCCTTGCCATAGTATTGTGCTTTTCTTGTCTTATTGTAATTTGCGATTTCGTGCAAATAAAATTTGTTCGCCATTTTGAATCAATAAGGAAGAATACTTGGTGTAAGCTGAAGTTATTGGATATTTTTTGCGGAATAACCGCTGGATTTGCGTACAGGCGAACTAGCGATTTCGCATTCAAAAATGCCAGGCGTGCTCAGATAATGTGATTTCTCGTAAGATATTAAGGGAATCACTTGCTATCACATGGTCATGAGGATTTGCTGTATTAGACTCATAAGATTTCATAGCTATTCTGACTAAGAGAAAGCCACCCATTTTTTTGTGGTTTACAAGGCTGAGACTGCATCAAACTTTAGAGTAATGCTCCAATTTTGTCTATTTTTAAAAAAATAAAAGAGAATGAAGCATACACTGTGACAATAATTCCAGTCCAGCTTGCCAACTGGCTGGTCCACCAAGTGTGTTTATATGTGAAAGAGCTTATGATGGCAATATCGTAATTACCTCTTTCATAGTAAAGCAAGCAATATGGCAAGCTTCCCAAGGAAATTAATAAAAATTTTAAATTTTGTGTAGGGGCAATAATGCACATGACGAAAGCCTATTGTTAAAATCTGTGAAATATTCTATCTGGTGTGAGATTGATATTTACCTTGTTTCTTCTGAAAAATACACATGAATTTTTAATTAAGCTCACTAAAATCCAAATTTGCAAAAATGATCATTATACTTTCAACATGTGAATTTTGTGATACTATACAACAGTGTTTATTCCTGCATTTGGTGAAGAAGAAATAAATCCGGCGTTGATTATATTATTGTAACTTCGGCGTTGGTCGTTGCATATTTACGATCACAAAAAGGTTTTTTCAGCAATCACTTATGATATCTGCTTCGGTGAAAGCCGTCACACTCGCTGGAGTCATGATTGTAATGCAATTATGCAATTAATATAATTAACCGTGCAACGGGAAAAAAACTATTGCACGATTCCATTGATTGATCGGCCAAATGCAATTTCTATCAGGGGTGGATCTAGAAGTTCTTGTGACTAGTTTCCGTTCATACACGACCCCCTCCCACCAACCAATTCCATACTGAACTAGATGTATTAACATTGGAATACCAATTGCTGCAATGAACATGGATTTATGATACATTTTTGACAAAAAGTAACAGAGGACACATGTAGCTAGCACATAATTACACTCCCTAGTAAATAAAACATCTGAGAAAGTGATCTCACTTGCTTACCTTAATTATAATCAGATGCAAATTAAAATCTCCACTTATGTAATTATATTCAGTGGTTGTCAGGGAGAGTATGAGTTGAGTATCAAATGACATTGGATAACATTCATATCTTAAAAGCATTCAAAGTAATATTATTTCATTGGATTGCTGGCATATATCAATACTGTATTTATATTTATGCGGTTGAATAAATAGTTGTTGCTCAATGTTACTACTAATTAGATCTCATCACAATGTTTATTATGTAGTCAGGTAAAAGGTCATATTTTACAAAATTGATGTATACCCATTATGCACGTGCGAGTATATCATACGAGTTTATCATCAGTAGCGACACAGCTCCTTGGTAAATTTGTATAAAAAATTAAGATAAAGATAAAGATCCTTAAACACTTACCTATGGCAAACAGAAAGCGCGATTGAGAAGCGTCAAGTACACAAACTATGGGAATCGAAGTAGCTATTTACAACTGTTTGTTAAGCCAACTATGTAAGGTATATAAAAGTATAAAACCGCGGTCTCGTGTCTACAATTTCGTAGCTTTCCTGCGACTCCGACAAAAGAAGGCCATCATTCAAAGAAAGCTTCCAATTTCCAAGCATTGTTAACTCGCGAAGTACAAAGATACTATGCTATTAGCATTCACGCAAACATTACAAATCCCCACGAAACATTCGGTTGTATTTAATTAACGGCCTTCAGCCAATGGCAGCGGGTTTTGACTAGTGCACAAATATTTTCGTTTTGTCTTAGCTAATGATACGCGACTTTGACTAGTTTTCATGGAAAATTCCTCGCAAAGTGAACTAGTGCATTCACGCGAGGGCAGCAGTTTCCACGCATTTGATTTGCAACACTGATCTAAATAAATCAGTGAATTGCACGCAACTTTTAAGGCTTTTAAGCTCAATTCACATTGTCAAAGTCAAAACTCCCGAAAAATGACAAATAATTTTATCACTGGTTTGGTCATTAGGAAATTACTGAAAGAAAAAAAAAGACCGAGAATATCAAGTTTGGCAAAATTTGACTAGTTTCCGTAAACTAGTGGCACTAGTCTGAATCCACCTCTGATTTCTATTTTATATCACGTGTTCAAAAATAGCTAATTTAAAGGCGATAATTTAACAACGTGTTATATAATAGCACACAGTCATTATCACACAACAATTGTTCGTTAGTACACAACAAACTTTCGATTGAGAAGCTATTTTAACAACTCAAAGTAATGAGTTTTTTTGTGCTTCGCCTCTCGACATTTATTGCTTTCTCGTGTTTTGATACCATGATCAAACACCCGAAGGCATTGTTGAAATAGTACTTCTCATTTACCAAAGCAAAACGCTTACACATACAACAAGCTCCCATCAATTCAAGTCTAGGTAAGCAGTGTACATGCCAGGCTCAGGAAACCGCACTTTCGACATGTCGGGAGTAGGTGTGATTATAACTGCAATTTTCGAAAACCGAAAAGTTTGGAGGGAAATAATAAGCCCCCTCACCTGAAAAGCCTCTTTGCATCCTTGCCCCGAGTAAATATTTTAGAGTTGAATAATGTTAAATTCTGTTTTTTTTTCACTTTAAGGCTGGTGTAGCTTTATCTCAGTGCATTCCAGGTTGCCTTATTAATCCATGTGAAAATGGTGGAACTCACAAGCCATTGTTTCCTACAGATTACACAACACCACGTTTTAAATGTTCCTGTCCACAGGGTTATGCAGGAAATCTCTGTCAACATAGGGTTAAATCATGTCGTGGCTTCAACAATGGTAGTCGGATTCCTGGAATATATAAGATCTTCGATGATGGCATGAAACTTTTTGACGTTTTCTGTGATTTTGATTTGAATTCAACAAACGCATGGACACTCGTTCAGTCGTATCAACTAAAAAACAAGGATTCCTTTGATTACCTACCTTTTACAATAGATCGTCCTGTCAATGCCACTTCCCCTCGCTGGGATGCATATCGTCTTTCAAAATCCAGAATGCAATCTATTCACGAAGACTCAATAAAATTCCGCTTTACCTGCAACTATGATACCGATGGTATAGTCTACCGTGACTATCTTGAAGCTGCTACCGATAAATTGGACATATTAAGGTTTGAAAATGGACGTGGCTCTTGCATTCTGGTTGAGCAGATTAATATTCGAGGACAAAGTTGTGAAAATTGCACTGCGTTTATTGGCCAAGGTGGAAAAAAAAACTACAGTTTACATAGTGATTCTTATTATCCATCTAGTTTTGATTGTGAATTTCTGCCCACAGGAAGCGAGGCTTGTGTTGCTCCAGGGGAACATAACTTTGGTCTCTATGAGTGTGTCAATAAAGCTCACAGATGTTCTTCTTCACCGTCATCTACGACACAGACATGGTGTGGTGGGCACTAATTTACATTAAAGAAGCCGCACAGTCATTTTTTGAGACAGCGCTACCTTAAATATTGTTTACATTTTACTGTAATTCATCGTATGACGTTATAAAATTTAAACCCAGACAATTTATATAGAATATATAGACGATTTATGGACTCTGTGAGCCCTTTTAAACAAACATTAAAAAATCAAGTACAAGCCTTCATAAAGATCATTTCTTTAATGAATCAGGTTGTGAAAGAATCCATATCTACGATCCGATATAGGTAAATAATTACTTTGAATCTTGCTTCTAGACGCATTGTAAAAACAAACTGCAAATTTTGTATTTATATTATAAATATCAAGTATGCACTTTGTAAATTTACGAAAAAATAGTTTACTATAGTAAAAATATAATTTGCTTTATGTTTAAATTACCCTGGCACGAGATCCACTAATATTAGAGAAATTTAGCTTCGAGTAGTTTTGTTATTTTCCCGCAGTCGGAAACCGCATTTTGCGGACAGCGGCTTGCGGTTTGCGGTGACAAAGTTTTTGGGATTTGGCAAGACCTCAAGTAATTTCCAGGATGGCGTGCGTGGCCAAGTATGCATGCGTAAAAATTGTACCGGATGAATCAGAAAAAAAACCGGCTGATAGCTTTCGAACATTTCTGATTCTTTATTAGCACAAAGTATGTGATGTACTTATATGCTAAAGTTGCTCAAGGACAGCATTGAATTAAGTTTTAGCAGAGATGAGGAAGATCTTGATTTGTTGCTTTTTAAATTCACGTTTCCAGTAGTTAAGTTGAATGATAAAACATTGATAAATTTAAAGAATGCGTGTTTGTTTGTTGGACCTCGATAATTCGATATTTCTTGTCCTTGTTGATGAACAACAAATCTTCGAGCATTTTCCAAACATAATGACTCATTTGTTTGTAATTTTGTACTGATGTCTGTTATTTCCACAGCAGGATCAATTCGTTTAATTTTGTCCACGAATAAAGCGAAAATATAGTATAAAAAAGGCGACGGAATCACCATATTGCTATCGAATAGCCATGTCATCCTTTTAAAGTTCTACAAGACCACGCTCGTGGGTCTCGCGAAGCGCCAATTAATCTGGCTTCAACCAATGATAGAGGTTTTTTCAGCTGTTGTCACTCCAGTCTATATTAGAGTTACTGGCCAAAATGTTTTAATACATCTTCCGCATGAAAAAGATCACGAGGCGTTTTGCGGCTTGGGGCACAGCTATAAAAATCTGAAGCCAAATGTCTCCACTAATCAGTTCTAGATCTATAGTATCCTTCTGCATTACTGTATATACTGCAAATAGGGAAGGAGAAGACTTCGGACCCATTGTTCGCTGACTTCATTCAAACGTCGCAATTAACTACATTTTAGACGTGGTCATTCGCATTTAATCTTCCAAAATATATTGACAAGTATGGTGGGCATACATTTATATTCACACTTACATACATGTACTTCAGATCAGCCAGAGAAATTTGTTCACTGCCTAAATATCTTCATTCTAATTTCAAGACAGCTAAAACGCACTTCATTTTATTAACATGGAGCCAACTAGAATTTCAGTGTTTTCAAGTATAAATTAAAATCTAATGGGCCTTTTTTAAAGCTATGTAGAAATTAAGAACATTCGTTGAATAATGGACGTATGTCTTCCCCGTCGGTCGCGCGCGTGCGTTCGTATCCAACGTTGTTTGTGAACTCGTGGGAACGTGGTGACAACGTTAGGATTTACGTTGGAACTCAAAGTTAGTAACACGCTTTTGCAACGTTAGATTAAGGTTCATACAACGTTGAATTAAAGCTGTATTTGAGGCCTGTTTTATACGTCGCATTTTAGTTGCGTCGAAAACAATTCAAGCAATAGATATAAAGATAACTGTTCTCATTATATATTGACTGAATTGTATTCGAACCGATTGAAACGCCACGTGCAGAACAGGCTCGTTTCAAAAGCTGTGCTAATTCTGTACCGAAGAGTTAAAGAAATTGTGGAATTTGACGGCTCATTCTGTTTAAATGATGCTGAACTACCGTGGCTGAGAAAAGAAAATACTAGGCTTAAACAGGGGCGCACATTTGATCAATTTTAAGGGGGGTTTGGACCGATCCGGGACCGACTATTGATTCGGCAGTGATCAGGGAACGACTGTTGTTCATAACGAATAATGATACAGTGTTCCTGGCTACAATGCAAAGACTTTTAAAATTGTTCATTGAAAATTGATACTTAATGCGTTTCGAATTGACAATTAGATGGAAAAAATATAAAATTTTGCAGGATATAACTTTATACGATTAATAATTTTGAAATCTTAAATCAAGTAGTTCCAAAGGGAAATAGCAATGTTCCATTTGAACAGTTATAAAATTTAATGTCAATTGGTATGTATAAATGGTAATAATAATAGCATTTAATTATAAATGCTATTATTATTACCACTAATCAGGGGCGGATCCAGCGCGTGGGCTGACTGATGCATACCTCCAAAACCTCGCATAAGTAGGGGGATCCGGGGGTATCCTCCCCCGGAAAATTTTGTAATCTAGGGCCTTGGAAATGCGATTTCCAGCGTTCTGAGCGCACTTTTTATCAAAATTTTGACTCCGAAATTTTGAGAAAATGCGGAATTTTCTGAAAAAAAATCGCTTGAAATTTCGTACTCAAATTTCCAAAAGCAATGTAATTAACCTAACACTGCGTTCGCGTTCCATTTGCGTTCCGAACGCGTTCCAAAATGCGTTCCAGTGGAAACGTAGGAACACGTTCTCTTCTGTGGTGAGATATCGTGTTCTCGCATCGGAAGATGTGACGATGTTGTCGCTGGTATTCGCCATTA
This sequence comes from Muricea muricata, assembly GCA_963855995.1. Classification (NCBI taxonomy): domain Eukaryota; kingdom Metazoa; phylum Cnidaria; class Anthozoa; order Malacalcyonacea; family Plexauridae; genus Muricea; species Muricea muricata. The sequence continues at coordinate 90,753,965 of OY979716.1, read as the reverse complement.
GCATCGACTCCATAGCGTTCAGAAAATTCTACGGCGGCAGTAATCAGGTTGTTTAAGTTTTGTTTATCATCACGTAAGTGGCGCAGTTACTAGCAGATTCTAGAGCGTCGACAATGTTGATATTGACACTCACATCATCACACTCTTCATATATAAACATAATCATGACAATAAATTGAAAAGATCTTACTCTTGCCAGAAGATTTTTCGCCTTTGCTTTAGTTATTGTTGTCATCAGAATCTTCTAATTCTTCCAGCCCTTGGGTTATTTCATCAAAACTTGACGAAAAAGCGTGCTGCAGATAAATTTCTCAACTCGCGCGGAATACCGCTGGGTTGGGATAAAACGCGGAACCGGAATGACGGAATGGCGGAACGGAACGGAAAAGCAGAACGAAATGGGGATAAAACGCGGAACGGAAAAGCGGAACGGAATGGGGATAAAATGCGGAACGGAAAGGTGGAACGGAATAGGGATAAAACGCGGAATGGGGATAAAATTAACGACAATATAAGACACGTCATTTTTTTTGATATAGCTAAACATGCACAAAAATTACATCACATTTACTTGACAAATCAATTTTTATAATGTTATGTTGATTTTGTGTGATTAATTTGTTATTAATTAATATTGTTCTATTCTTCTATTTAAAAGCGATATGTTGTACAAAGCTATTTGTTCTACAAAGCGATATGTTCTGTAAACTACTACAAACTGCCACATGTTGTTCTAAAAAGCGATATGTTCTAAAACGCCGATATCGACATGGCCAACATAAACTAAATATGTTTTACTTGATGCTAACAACTCTGCTAATAAATGTAACACTAACACATTGTTGCGAGATAACTGAAAGAGAACACAATGTAACAAATGTAATAGCATACACACCTTTAATAAAGGCCTGTATAAGTAAATTTGAGGAGAATTTTTAAAAATATATTCGTAAATACTTTTACGTGCTACCAGGTGCCTTTAATTACATGTCATAAATTTATATGATGGAA